>WEIV01014409.1:170343-232661 GCA_013390005.1 Calyptomena viridis | reverse complement strand
AACGAAGGTGTTATCTCTATCCAGGGAGGATATAAAGGATATTGGGAAGATAACATCTAATTGAAGATTCAATTTTCCAAGTGTCAAATTGTTTTGATGACTAATTGATTTACATAGATTGAATTTATTCACAGAGCAAGTATTTTTTAGATCTTGCTCCCTGTCTTCTTCTGTGGCAGCAAATAGGAATTACTGTTCATTTTCTTAAAAATAAAAAAGACTAGGATTGGCATGGAAGGTGTTACTGAGTTTTAGCTCTTTATCTTCTAGACATGGGTCACTAATGTCAGTAAAGGTGTGATCCAGGGATCCAAGTCCAAAACTAGGAGGCAGAAAAGGTCAGGATCTAATTGCTCTGCCTTGGTGCTGAGAGACCAAGAAAAGGAAGAAAACATGATGGCCTCAGAAAAAGCTGTTGCACAAGTCCTCTTTGGCTCAGTTTAAAAGAGAGATAATGGTGTTTACTTCCTGTCTTCAGAGGGATATTGTAAGAATTAATTAGTTAACGCTGGCAAAGTGCTGTGAAGGTCAAAAATAATATGTAGTGAGAATGCAGGACGAAGTGATGTGGAAGATTAATTGCATTGCATTTAGAATAACTTTAAAAGTGAGATGTGACAAAAGCATCAGTGAATCCTGCTGTAGTGAAGCTTTTGTGCACCTACTTCAACAAGTTGTTCTGCTTTTAGTGGCAGCATCTTCAAAGCAGTTTCAACAAAGTTTTTTTAACAGGAATTCACTTTCAAATCCCTCTGCTGGTAACACCAAGCCACTTCCCAAAGGCCTGGGCAGAAGCAGAGGTGTTTCTCTTTCTCAATTTTTCTCAATTTCTCTCATCTTCTCTCATCCTTATCTTTTAATTCCTGTGATGACACAATTTTCCAGGACGACTCAGTGCTTAGAGCATCACTGGCACTACCAGGAGTAAATTTGGATCCAGTGCCCTGCTCATCTTCTAACTCCCAAGAGAATTCCCCATCTATTAGAACACAAACTGAGTTGATCAACGCAACCTGACTTTTTCTAGGCGGTGGCAAATGTGCAGAGTGAAGCACTTGGAGGGACTTTCTCTAAACCTAATACTTGAAATGTTTCTCTGGGATGACTGAAAGAGAGGAACATTGTATATAATTAAATAAATTCTGTGATTATGGTACTAATGAAATTTCACACTATAGGTGTAAATATAACTTCAAAATGTTGATTTACTTTTCACTGCATATGTTGGGACCATATTAATGGCCAGACAGGAAATTGAGTTTTCATGTATGTGCTTTAGCAGGCAGAATCAGTGTGGTTTTGTTTTGCACATTTTAATTTTCATCTTCTTTGTCTTGTTCTCGCTAAAATATTACTGTATTTGGGTTTCCTCTCTCACGAAAGAATAATTCTATTTTTGTCATTGTAAAGGAGTTAATGAAAATATTTGTTCTCTTTGACAAATTTCTAAATATAGTTTCAACCAGATCTTAAGCAATCCTGTCTTAATTTTTTATTAACATACACAACAGGTATGTTACAACTAATTTTGTAGGGTTATCTTCAAAAGAACACATTTCTTCAAAATAATAAGACAAGCATTTTCAGATTTTTATTAAAAAAGTATAAAACTTTTTTCCTTGAATTTGTCCAAAAACATTAAATACAACTGCACACTTTAAAAAACATTTTCTTGAGAATTTTTGTGTTTAGAACAATAAAGATGATGCCTTTATTGGGAGCCAGACTTGTTGTAATTGGATATTATGATGTCTTCTTAATGTAGCCATACCTTTTCCCCTAAACTATAACTTATCACATACATAATGTCTTGGTCAACCAATAATATCAAGTGCATGAGCAGATGGTTTGGATGATCAGCTAAGACTGGCTTTAGGTCACTCGTTTCGTGTATAACCAAAGAGCTCCTTTACCTGCAGTTTCCTTCAGAGAAAGCTGAGCAAATCAAGATACTTGTCAAGATGTTTGTAAATGGTTGCTTATACTTCAGCTTGTGCATTTTAATTCAGATTATGCATTTTCTTTTTGCTTGCATTTTTCAATGCTCTTTTATATTGGATAAGATGCCAGAGCAGGGAAAGTGCCATAGTCTCAGTGTGACACTGTCCCCTGTCACATAAAACACAAGTTTGTAACTATGAAGAAGATTTGCAGTTGCATTTTCACTTTCTGAGTGCTAATGAAGCAAGAATAGGTCTTTCGAGAGGCGTGGCTGGCAGATAATTGCTTTCACAGAATAAACCCAGTATCTTTCCTTTTGCTGTCTAACATTTAAAAGCATTTTACATATTCAGAACATTTGAGTCTAATTGGATGAAGGATCTTAATTTCTATTACAAAAAAAAATACTGTTAAATTGATATTACTTCATTGATTTTAATAAAGCCTTTGAAGCTCTGAGAACAAAGGGTCCTATTGGTTCTTTAATTAGTAAAGGATTTATTCAATAAGTTATCGGACAAGTTAATTTACAGGACTTAATTTTGCTATTGAAAGGTTTAGCCTCCTTCCCTCCAAAATTGGGACGATGGACCATTCCAATACTGTGAAGGTGATGACCTTGTGATAACCCGTGTGTTCATCAGTCAAATTACTGTCCCCAGTAATGATAATGCCAAAGCTCTGGAACACTGGGGCAGCTAATCTGTATTCAAATTACACTCAATGAAACAGCAAGCACAATTCGAGTAATAACTCACTAGCACTGAGAGGTGAAGGGAGATGTTCAGACCCCTTCATGCAGATTGGACATTATCATACATTTCTTAGGTGTTGGACAGGTCTGCATGAGAGGGTTGTTAATGAAAATATCAATCAAAAACTCTGCTGACTTAATGGTCAATTTAAATTAATTAATTGGAAAGGAAAAAGTTGAGAAGGACAGCATTGATTGTTTAGCTCAGAGCAGTTGGCAGGCTCGGAGAACAAGGTTGCCCAAATAGGATCATGTTTCCTGTATCAGCTGATGCTGTGTGTAAAATCTTAAGTTTGAAAATATGGGGAAAACAGTAGGATGCTGTAATTTGAACACTTTGAATTTCAGCCTGCATCTGCAGCGGAGCTCCTCACGAGTAAAATTTTGCATCAAGAAAACATTTAGTGCCTAGAAACATTTATAAGAATTTTCCTATTAATGCAAAAATTTTCCTATTAATGTAAAGGCAAAAGATTTGATTTTTTGTGAAACTGAGATAATGCCTTTGGGATGAATAAAATGGTAAACCCATATTGTTATTGTATATTTTGAAAATAAATACTTTAAATGAAGATACTTTCAATACCTATGTCTATGTTTATACCTGTATGTATAATTAAATATCAGCAAAATTTTGGAAGAATAAAATGGCCAAGGTATTTTAAAATACATTTTGTTCATTGCGTAATCAAAGGTTACATTAATTTGGGGTGGGAACAGGCTAAGGCTTGAAATTAAATCATGTTCTTATATCAGATTCCTGTGTTTTGAACCTAAAACTTAAAACTGGTTTTGAGCTCAGTTCTAAGGAAATACAGGAAGATTTGGTAAATTCATGATATTTTAGCTCTCTAAAGCACAATCCAAACTTCCTATTATCTGCATTGTGTTGTAATCTGGGTCAAACCTAAGATCTGATAATCCAAAATATTTTCAGAGATCCTGTAAAATTCAAACCCCTTACTCCAAAATATTTTAATCCAAACATTCTTTTTTTTCTTCAACAAACTATTTTGTTTTGGTTTTAATTTGTTTCATAATTCTGCTCTTTCTAAATCACACATTGTCATTTTCATCAGGGCAGAATACAGACATTAACCCTGCATGTAATGCAGGGGCAAATAAATGTAGGATGTAAGATGAAATGCAGATGCAGCAGCTTTACTGTGAAAAGCATCTGACAGGCAGCACTAGGGATGGTTCTAATGTTGCTTTTATTAGCATTCTTTTTATTATTACAAAAAGGATGGGAACAGAAAATTGGCCTAATGAGAAAGAAAGGAACCAAAATAAAACAATTAGCCCCTAACGACAATATGGTGATTATATATTTAAGTAAATGGCAACAAGTGGAGAAGTTCGTGACACATTATCAGGCAAATGAAGACACTGCATGGACTTTATATTCCTTCTTTTCCTTCACATATACTTTCTCCAAATCAGTATTAAAATGATAATAAAGAACTCAAATTAATGTGTTTTCAACTAAATGTAACATGGTCCTCAGCAGATTTTAGGGGCAGGTCTCCAACCAGATTTCATATCTGGTTTCTAGAAAACGCTTAGCATAATGAATACACAGTAGATGAGGGCTGCAGAGTCACTGAATATGTTGCAAAGAAAATTTACCAAGGCTCAAAACGACCAAACAAACCATGGCTGTGGTAGGATGATTGCAGTTCCCAGTGTCACAGTGTAAGTCTTGTTAATAACTTCAGCAGCACAGAGTTATGCTTTCAGTTCTCTCCAGCAGCTAACACTCTCCTTTTCAGAGCTATCTCAGAGAATATTTCACCCATGTCCTAAGGGAAAGTAGGTGAAGAGAGCTGTGACACGGGAAGGGCAAACAGCACACCAAGCAAAACCCACGGTGGCACGGCTTTTTCAGCAGAGCAACTCAACACAGCCCAGACCTGATGATTCTGCAGTTCAAAGATGTGCCTGGCTGAACTGACTTCTTTCTTGCTGGACTGTGTTAATATAATGGCTGCACAGCTCAAATGCAATCTCGATAAATGGTGTTTGCTGTTTGCAAACCCTCCGCCTTTGCTTTCAGAGCTAATCTCCCACCAAAGCCATTCAGCGTGGCTTTGACTGCTCACCACCCTGACAGCAGCTGAAGTCCTCTGGGCATGGCTCTGCCACCCCTACATTCAACCAGTACAAACCCTCCACAGAGCTGTGACTATATTCCCATGGGGTTATCTCGCAGCTAGAGAAGATGTGTGACTAGAGGTATATTGAGGGCCTTTATGCAGTTGTAACTAAGTTTACCCCTGCATATGTTATTCTGTTACACTGGTGTACTTGGAGGAGCACATTTATGTAGGGATGAGCCCTATGTTGAGGAACATTAATGAAGTGTAGGGAAAAAAATATGTGTGAAAATATGGCTATCGGTGACTTCATCCCAGTCCTGCCTCGGTATTCTCATTGGTGAGGTAAAGATAATGACCAGACAGCAGGAAATTTTCATTTCTAATCTCAACACTGATTCCTTCTGTGGTTTTGGACAAGCTGCTTAGACCGACCACATCATTTCATCAGCTCCAGGAGGGAAATAACAGCATCCATCACATCTACTCTTTGTGGATGTCCGTATTTTCCCAGCACTACCTTTCCTGTGTGCAGTATGAGGATTGGACAAATTTGCCTCAGCACTGCCTGAGTAGTGTCTTGCTTGGGAGAATCCATTCCCCAGCATGTCCCAGGAGATTTAAGGCTGAATAATTTGGATTATCTATGGGATCTGGTGATAGGTGCTGGATTTCCCTCTTGGCCTGAGGGCAATGCAAAAATGTGTATGAACTATTTTTAGGTGGCTATAAAGGGAGAATTAAGCTATCAGAGGATATAATTAGAACAGAACCACCGTTCTAAATTTGGGGATTAGATACTATACCTTGTAATTAATCAGGCTGAATGGAGGCATCCTGAAGTAGAATTAAATGAAGAATTTTATTCTTCTATTGGCTCAGGGTAAGAGATTCTCTGAGTACTTGTGAAGGACAAAATGGTGCAGTGGTTGGAGTAAGTCAGGAAATGGCCTTGGGGACCACTGAAAGTGCTGAGGGTCTCAGTCCAACAGGGACTCAGCCTTATAGCTCTAAGGTCAACCGTGGCTCAGCCAGTCCCAGCCTGTGCCTCAGTGTACTGTGATGGGAGCCTTACACAGCCTTAATACTTCTCTGCACAGAAAGCAAAGCAGACACAGAAGTTGTTAAAAAAAGGTGGCCTTTGCCACGTAAGTGTATGAGGACCTGGCCATGAGCAGAAAGTATTACTACTATTTTATTTTCTTATGAATAACAATAAAATATTACACTGACTGCAAGCTTGATGTGAGAGCTAGTAATATTATTGCTCTTGTAGTATTTAGTTTGCTTGTATATTCTCTTGACTCCAGATGGATTTTAATTTTGTGTATGGTAGCTACACAGTGTGCACGTAAAAGCTTTAATAAATCTGCTTGTTCAAACTGAAATAGGCATTTTGTATTATGAGATTGTCTTGCTCCAAAACAAATCCACATGATTAGAGTAGTGGATTTAACTAATTGTCCTCAAGCAGCTCCTATGGGAAAACAGAATGTTAACAGTGCCTCAAACAGGGATCAGTCAGGATCAGCAAAAGCATGGTATCATATGCTTTAGTATTGTGTTGTTTACCAGATGGCAGGAGGGTAATTAACATAAAATCATTATCACTTGCTTTAGGGTAAGTACCATCATAAAAGCTGATATCTGAACTGAGTCTCAAATCCCAGTATGTAACTACTGTTGAATTTCTAGAGAAACACAGTTTAGTATTCAAATCCCAGGAATCAAGATTTGGATTTCACTCAGGGTGAGATCTTGAAGTGTGAGGGACCTCTTTTCCAGAAAATCTCTTATTCGGTTGGTCATGTGAGATATTAAGCTAATAGATGCTTTTGAGAGACTTCTATTCTATTCTATTGTATTCTATTCTATTCTATTGTATTCTATTCTATTCTATTGTATTCTATTCTATTCTATTGTATTCTATTCTATTCTATTCTTCTCTAGATACCAGCAATAGCTAGTATTGTTAGGATTAATATTAAACAGATTATTATAATTGGTAATTACACCAACAACAGGTTGTTGAAAATGTGAGAACAAATACTAAAGCAGTTCAAATGAGCTGTGCTCTAGAAATGCCTCTCAGACTGCAAGGGAAGCCTGGTATGAGTTGAGGTCAATATCCATGTGGTTTCTATTTAAAGGCAAGTGGCATGACTCCAGCCCTCAGTGCTTCAATTTTTCATTTTAAAACTGTGTGAAGTTTGACATGGAGAGACCCTGATAAGAGAGAAGGCTGGGTCATTCCTTCCACCAGCTTGGTGCTTGATTTTAGCAGGAGAAGGTAGAAGCATAGCTGGAATGATTGCTGGCTCTGGCAAAGGTTGTTTTATCTGGTTTAGAAAGAGGCCAGTTGGTACAGTTTACTTGGTTTGCTCGGTTGGCCCTTATTGAGTGATGCAAAGAAGTGTCAGGGCACTGGAAGGCTTGTTTTCATTAATGACATAGTTACAGGCAAGGGAAACAGATGGAGACATTGTTAAGAAATTCCATGGCACCCAGTGAGAATTGCTTGAGCAATGTTACAGCTCTGTGATAAGTATATGTGGGGTTGGACAGACACAACATAGCTCCAAAATCCTGCAAAGAACCACCCAGAAATGTTCAGGGTGGCTGCAGAGATGATCAACAGAGACTTCTGTAAATTAAATCCTACTGCAGGCCCATGGAGTGTTGTTGCCTAAAATCTGTGGGCTCCGCCCATGGGTCATACACACACAACTGCACGATCCCACTCCTAAGATCAAAAGGTTAAAGAAAGGTATGGATAATATTGCCTGCTATGCTTAGTTTAGACATGATTTCAGGATACATGTCTCCAGGTCTATTTAATTGCCACCTCTCTTGACCACTCAGGTCCTTCAGGGAAGATTTTGTAAAGGATCTGAGTATTTGAATTTCACTGAGACTTGTGAATGTCATCCTGTAATACTCCTCTGAAACTGCCTGCCTTTGCACTAAAACTGCAGAGAAAAGCCAAAGTACAAGCTTTTCATTCTGTACATTGGTACTGCAGACAATGGCCATTTGTGGTCGCTTTGCATATTCTGGAACAGAGCAAGCAAAGCCAGTGTGGCATTATATGCTCAAGAACCACTGAAGCAGATAGCAATTCTCTAGCAAAATTCTTCCAAATTAGCTTTTTTTGTACGTTATCTCTGTCAGAAGAGGAAGAGCTGAACTTTCTTATTTTTCCCCTGAGTCAGTCATTACGTTTCTTCCTGTTACAGCTTGCTCCACCTTGCCTGCCTTCAATGCTATGTCCCTGTGTCATCATTTCTCTGATTATCCATTGCTCTGCAGTATCTACTGGAAAAGCAGTCAGGGTGCTGCTGTGCCTGTGCTGTATTGCTCACTGTCAAATCAGTGGCTTCAATTAATATGTATCTGATGCCATGAGTAAGTGAAAAGCAATTAATGCAAGTTTCAGGCAGCAGAAGTCAACCCAAAAAGTCCATGCAAGATACTGGAGAGCATCTCAGCCAAAACAAAACCATAAGAAACCTTCCTTGGCATCTGGGGTGAGATGCTAATTTATGATCTGGATAAGTAGATCTGAACTAGTCACTTCAGACTCCTTTTGTAGTCAGAGGAGAGATGCAATGACAGCTGGCATTTTCACAGCTGAAGATGGACTTTCCTCTCCATTGACCAAAAACCTGGCAACCCTGGACTACCATGAAGGATCAGCTCAGCTACAGAGTTCCAGCTACAAACACCTCAGGTAGCGTAGCTGATTTGCCTTCCAAAAAGGACCCCAGTATCCTATTTAGGAATGCTCTGTCCATATAGAGAAATAGTTTGCCTTGCCAGTTTTCATCACTGGCAGTTACCACGAAGGTCATTAATATGCTGTGTAATTCCAACCTAACTATTCTAATGTCCATTGATTTCATCTTATGTGAGAAAAAGAGCTCATTGCTTATTATTGGTTGTAATATATCTCCATGGAAAAGGTAAAAGCCAGCTGCTGGCCTCACAAATGACTTAGGGGAGTTAGCAGTGTTTGCTGGAAATGGAGCACTGTGACTGGACACTTTCCAGCAGAGCACTGTGATACCAGAGACTCCCCTGCTGTGGGCGAAGATGTTCAAGTCCCTTGATCATCTTCACAGACCTTCACTGGACTTTCTCCAGGCTGTCCGTGTCACTCTTGCACTGAGGAGCCCAGAACTGGACATGGTCCTCCAGGTGTGGCTTCACCAGTGCTGAATAAATGGGAAGGATCACCTTCCATCTGCTATCAATACTTTTTCTTTTGCACTGCCCAGTGGTGGGTGCAGGAGCTGGGAAGGCATTGTGTGGTGTCACCAGTGCCGGGAATTCTCTCACTGCTTTGCCACAGCTGCTGAAAAAAATTGTCATGCAGCTGCAAAACACCTCTGGGGTACAGATCAAGAGTCATGTATGCAAAGAAAACAGTAGAACACCACTTTGTGGCTCATGAATATTTCCTTTCTACCCAGCACCACTATGGGTCTTCTTGCGAAAAATTTTTCTTTTTTTTTTTTTTTTTTCCCTTCGAATCAATTATTGCTGTTGAGAGCTCTTTGGAGCTCCTTCCTCTCTAAATAGACCCCTAGGTTTTTAAAGAGGTATTTCTTGTCTTATCTAACATCTTATGTGGACTTTGGGAGCTCCTTGAATTTTGATGGAGGGGGGGAAGTCAGGACTGAGGGTCCTATGAATTTTTCAGCCACGTTCAAAGACTGCATGTGTGACTGTGAGCAGGTCACCTCCATCCACCACTCCCTGCTCTGCCAGTCTGGGTGAAAATAGACTACCTTCACAGGGATGCTTTTTTGGATAGAGAGGTCAGTCCACCTGTGTGTGTCTGTGTGTGTGTGTGTGTCCACCCCTGGTATCTCGGCATCCACATCTTACCACTCTTCAGAAATGCTCTAAGAGGCTCCATGGCAAAATCCTCTTTGATCATGCGAGAAAACCACAGACGAATACAAAATGTTAGTAATGTTGTCATATAGTTGTCAGACTATGTACTGTAAAGTAACCAGCATGGCCTTGCAGGGCTTTTGACCTTGCAGGTCCTTCCATGAGCAAGGTCCACATCATTTCCCACCCCACATACAGTAGCTAGCATGCCTGGAAGGTTCTTTTTAGACTAATTCCTGCTAATGTCATGCATGGCTAGTTAACCTCCATTTGATCTGTCTTTTAGAGATTTATTCATCAATAAAGGCGTTATTACTCCTTTGATGATAGTTAGTATCATTTATATGAATTGTCTATTGATGGACACATTTAACAAAGGGTGTTTATGTGCTGAACAATCACATAGTTTATTTATCCAATAATCATATAATCGATTAGAAAAAAAATTCAAGTTGAAGGACTTCTTTGGGATTTAAAGATTTCACAGTTTCCATCTGTGTCCAAGATGTTTAATTTGTGTTAGTTATGTATTACATTTCACCAGTATTGTTCCTACAAGAAGATCTTATAGATCAAACTCTGACAGCTCTGAGGTAAAGACTGAACCTAGATAGCTGGTTTAAGATGATTGCTTAGGTATTTTTAATCACAACTGACAGTATAAAAAGTTACAAATACTGTGCAGTGAGTGTCTTGAGACACTTTCAGAGAAGGCTACTGGTCACACCTTCTGGACAAAGTATCTTTTTAGCACTATGACCATCATCTCTACAGTGGTTACAAATATCTACTGATGACTGAAAGAGAAGCAGCCTAGTTCTCTGATAGCTTTCCCTGGCTGATGTAATTACATTTTCACAAGGCATAACATTGCTCTCCTGTACTCAGACAAAAACCCAAACTGAATCAGAAAACCTTTCTTGTCCAGCAGGTCCTGTAGAACTCCTGTTGCTCTTGGACTGAAGCACTGCCACCTCTTGTGCAGCAGGGCAATGCTAGATCTCCAGTGCGGCACATCCAGTGCTCACACCCCTCTGAAACCACCAGAATTGGCACCACAGCCCCTCTGGGAATCCAAGGAAATAACCTTGATATTGAATATTGAATCTCTATTTTTGGTGATTGATATTAATCCCCCAACTTCCCCCAAGCCAGATACCAGGCTTCTATTATGATATTCTCTTTGGCTCTTAATACAGGCATTACAAACATGCAGGGAGCGGCTGTCAATGTAGTGCTCCTTGGTGTGGGTGAGGGAATCCATTGTTTGCCTCAGTTTAAATAGTGGATATTTTATATCTTAAATCCTGACTCTGGCAGATGCTTCATGTCAATCATATGTCCAGTTCTCAGGAAGAAGATGACTGCACTGACCACCTAGTGACCTACAAATTCTTATGGTTGGAAGTGAGGCTGGGCTTTCATCCTGCAAAGACCCATCCAGTTGGGCTTACTTGGAAACGTGATTCATTCTGGAGCTACAGAGACCATCAGAGGTGAACCTGGGCTGCATAGTGCAAGGCTCTCCATGGGCCTTGGCACCCAGGGACAAAAGCTTTGTAGAGCGATTACTATACCGTACAACTCATTCCTCTAGTTACAGAGTAAAGACTGCAGGAATGCAAGAGAAAAATCCCAAAAATAAGGGCTGGGAGTAATTTATGAAACCATGTTTTTTCATCCCTTTGTAGCACAGCAAGCAGGAACTGAGTGATCTGAGTTCATGTTGGGACCTTAAAAAAGAGGCAGGGTCAGCTTCTGTGATTAGAATCCAGTTCCACAGAATCAGTCACAGTTGTCACTTCTGGAATGTCTAGCTGTGGCACAGATTCCCTGTTAAAATACCCTCGTGAGCAGGGAGGTCTGAAGAGGATTGGTTTGCTATTATTAGTTACCGACCAAAAGCTTTTGCACTCTGGTTTGAAGGAATTTTTGATCTTTTGATTTTACAGGAGACTGGGATTGATAAGCCAAGTGATTTCAAGGGCTGCAGTTTCAATCAGACCTCCCTCCCCACTGCCCACACGGGAGATTCTGACCACAGGGAAGGACAAGTCCCGGGATTTGGAGGTTTAAGCTGAGGCCACCAAGTCCTCGAGCTTGAGCACTACCAGTTTCATAACAGTCTGAGCTAAGCTCTGGGAGCATCAGCTTAGCTGGCCGATGTCTCTGTTTGATGCACTTGCAAGTGGTAGAGAATAAAACCCTGATCCTGTGAAATTTGGTGGGTGGAGGAAGAGGGCTTTGGGTGCTGAAGCAGTGTCAGTGGGGTGGTGAACTTGCTACACCCTGAACGAGAATTAGCATGCCCTTCTTTCCTAAACACAAATGCTAAAGAAAACTTTCCTTAGGAGAGGTGGGAGAAAGGGACTGACAAAGACAAATTCAGATGTTACACTATGCAGGTTCTTTCCTGCCTTCTTTGCATGGTTGCTCTTCTGAGATCCCTTTCTTGAAAGTAACACTTAGCTGGGTGTTGATTTCAGACTGTCAGTCTGAAGGGCTTTTAGTCTGAAGTCACTCTGGTACAACTGAAATCTGCTTTATTCCATACTCTTAACTAGATACTATTTTTAAATTTGTTTGAGTGTTATTTTTGTTGATTAACTCTCCCTTCTAAGTGAAAACTTAGACAAATCGGTACTTTCTTTAAACTTTGTACTTTAGAAATAGCACTCTCTTGTCTTTGCTCAGGGACTCTGGTAAAGTCTTCAAATAATTCAAATGAAAATAGCAGCAGCAGAGATGCAGTTGCTGAGCCCCAAATCTGTGTCAGTCATGGACCCATTGAAGCTGAGACTTGGCAGATGCAGCTGCTGATCATGTTCTCTTCTCTGGAAACATGGAAAAACATCACACTTTCTCAGCATGCAGCACTTCTGCCACCAGAGATAAAGCCACAATTGCATTTTATATATATATATTTATGAATTCATGCACCTGTGTCTACTATGTATATATATTGGAAGATACATTTCTGTATGTGTGTGTATAAGCAGGTACACATGCATAGGGATGTCTAGCCATGAACAGATGTGCTTAAGCATGTGCACATGCTCAACACTGAGTGATGTTTCTGTGTAGAAAAAGCACTACTAAATGCATGTGCCTTTGTAATAGGAAACAAAAATACAAAACATCCTGTTGTGCTGAAAAAGATATAACAGAGGAAGACAGAGAGCTACTAGAAATAGCATTAACCCTCACCTGTACATCTGTTTTCTTGGCCCTGGATCTACTTCAGCAGTGGTGTCAACTTGTTTTGTCTGGCCCACTCTGGTCACTCAAGCTGTAGAGGAAGAACAAATTCCTTAGGCTTGTTACTCTTTAAAATTTATTTGTTCAGTGTTGTGATGTGAGGCTCGAACCACAAGCCCTCNGTGGCCATATCTTACAGGCCACAAGTGCTGTGATGTGAGGCTTGAACCACAAGCCCTGTGTATGGTACAGTGGGTAACTGTATTCAGAGAGAAGGAAACACCTCCACACTTCAGACTTTGTGGTCCCTTTCCTCTTGGTTATGGGAAGAGCTGCAGGGGTGTCACCATGCCACTGCAGCCAGACAGGACACCACCACTTAGGAGACAGATGGAGCCATCCATGTCCTGTGGAAGGGTGCTTGCTGGCATAAGGAGCTGAAGCATAAGTGACAGAAATGGTGATTAATATGGCTTTTCAGAAGTCTGGTGCTGTCACTGGGGCAACACAATGACCCAGGCCCACTTGCAGCTCATCTTGGTACCTGTGCTTCCCACACACCTAAACTGTTGTCTGGTCTTTAGACCCTGCATGTATCACATGTTGCTCAAAAGTAGAGTTGCTCCTTTTCTTCCTCCGCCAAAAGATATGTCATAGGCACAAACCATCTGATAGCATCTCCAGCTACCTGGTCCACTCCAGGGTAGAGAAGTGAGAGCAGTAGGTACTGCAGGTCTAATTTGTAATCGAGTTTCAGGACCTGTGTTGCATGTCTGCATAGGTCAGTGATAGCTGAGATGTCACACTCAGTGCTTCACACAGAGGACTATGAGGAAAACCAGCAGCTTTTTAACAGGTCAGAAATCCCATTGCCTAATTTGGAGAGATGCTTTTGTGAATTAATCTGCCGCTGAGATATTCAGATCACGCCCTGGTATCCTTGGGTTCTGGAAGGATCCTAGGGGTGGTGACCATAGGGGTAGGATTCCATCATTCAGAAGTGATGCTCTTCTTCCCCAACCCCACCTTACAGCCCAAGACCTTTCCGTGGGCTTTGGTGCCATCCAGTGGCAGCAGTGCTGAAAGGAGAGTCACGTCCCAAAATCCTTGGTTCTTGGGCGATCCCCGGGCACACACCAGAAGCTCACAAACAAGATTAAAGTTTTTCCCCCACGTGTGAGAGTGTGAGACGGTGCAAGTGCAGTGGCCAAAGAGAAACTTTTAGTCATGTTTGAACCAGGCAGAAAAATCAGCTTTTTTAAAGTTAAAAAAAAAAAGAGAGCGAAACTTGGCTTTGAGAAATGATTGATGAAGCTGGCTTAAAGACTGTGTCTGAAAATCACATCAACTTCTCCAGACTTTCAAGTGTTCTGAGACTCAAGCCAAGCAAAATAGCTGGTTCTTCAGCTTAGGTAAACTAGTGAGACACAAATTCAGTGGAGCCAGACCGATTCCACCAGAAATTAGGCTGATCTGGAATACTTAGGGTTCAGAGTTTGATGAATTTTGTTTTCATCTTGTTTTTTTATGTATTTCAAAATCACATCACTGAACTAACAGCAGAAGAGGTTCATTGTATTCTTGTTGTCCACATCAAGTGCATCAAATTCTCTGTATTGAGAACAGCGTCTGCTTGACTCAAGATTAGCGTAGCCTTGGCTAAAACATGTCTCACAGCATGGGAGCTGAAATTTTAAGGAAATTAGGATTGGGTTATTCCCAGGGCAGTCATTTGAACAGTTAGACATGAGAGTCAACTTCCTAATTCAAATTTTCCTGTCTAATCTCCCAGACAGTGAATCTTGTTACAACTTTCTCCAAAGACCTCTGATTTGTTTGCTTCCTGGTGTTATCCCCTCTCTTATGCACTGTAACATCTGTTTGCTTTGTGTTTGTAGAAGAGAAAGAGTGAAAATAAGAATTTACATCAATCTCAGGAATTCTCTTTTTGTATCTATAAGGACATGAAAATGAAATTATCTTTTCTTCTTCCCTCCCCTGAAAGTAGCTAGCTAACAAAAAGCAGCTTGGCATCACATTAATGACTGATATTTTGAGGTGGGTTTTGAGGGGGGGGGAGGTGTTGTTGTTCTGGTGGGGTTTATTTATGAATAATTTGCCTGCATAACTACTATTTAAGTACAAATTTAAGAACTTTCATTTTAGTAAACAATGTAGTAGCACTGTTAGAAATCACACATAATTCAACACCTGTCACCTGAGACCAAGGTAGAAAATACCTCAGCTGTTTTTGAAACCTCCTGATTCTGACGTAGCCAAACACGGAATGAAAAAGTGAGATACCCAACAACACTTATTCTAATTTCTCCTAAAAGTCCCCAGCATGTTAGCATAGCCCTTACCCCACCTAAGTTCAAAGCTAATGGCCAAGGCTTTAGCTTCTGTAATTCACTACTGCATAAAATAAAGGGAATGATTACCCTCCTTTTGTAGATGCAAAAGTCTCCAGATAGAGGAATCCAAAACACATATTATACTGAATGTTTTGGCTTGGATTTATTTAGAGTTAAGTAGTTCAGGTTGCAGGAGGAACAGTTGATCCATCCTGCCCTCACACAGCATGTGTTTCTCTGTACCTGTAAGTCTCCTGAGATCATGTATATACATTAGACACATTGTTTTGCATTCCTGTGCTTTTTTTTGATCTGTCACATGGCAGTAGAGAATCAGGCCTAACTTAGACAGACTTGTGAGCCAAATAATACATAAAAATAATCCTCTGGCATTATGGCAAAAGAAGTCTCACTTATTTGAGACACCATCTGCAGCACAGCTGTGACTGCTGCACATATGCATCCCACACTGATGTCCAGCCTTGCTCCTAGGGCAGCTCTCAGCTTCTCTCCCTGCTCCATTCTGGCTGTAGCATTCTCCTCCCAGAGTAACTGGCAGTATTCCTAGGTATAATTTTGTACTACCATTGTGGTTGTCTGCTCTTTTCCAGCATATCTTAGCAGTTTATGTTTACCAGAGCTGACCAATGGTAGCCAAATTTTTGTAACCAGAGTGCAAATAACTCAATTTTGGCTGTGGGTGACAGGCAAGACCCCTGTTCTGATTAGAGTTATGTCAACAGTGACTTCATGGGATGTATATGCCCAGATATTTTGCCACTTTTGAATATTTTCTTCCCAACTTCAAGACACCTCTGTCAAGGATTGTGTATCAGAATAAACACCTCCATGCAGATGTTGCCTTACATCTTTGCTATCATACTATAGCTCTGTATGATTATTGTCTCCCTGAAATCATGACATTCCACACTGCCTTTGACTCTTAGAAGCACAGATAGGGCAGCAGAATCCCAGGGGCTCCTTGTTCTGGCTCTCCATGTATGCTAACACTTGCTCCTTGCCAGTGCAGCTGGATTATGCTGTTGCATGTTACAGTCACACCCGTGTGACCCAGGAGGGAGTATCTTCAATGACTTTCCAGAGCCAAAAGTGCTTCTTTCTTATTCTCTCCTGTTGCTTCTAGGTTTTCTCTCCTGTATGCTAGTATGTTGCCTTTCAAATACTGTCTCTCCATATTTTTGCTTGTTAAAAGATTACTTCATCCTTAATATTCTGCCACTGAAGTTGTTAAAAATTAGCAGGGGATTTTTGTCAGAAAACAGCTTTTTGTTAAATTGAGTTGGCAAGCTGACTACCTCAATTATCAACTGCTTACATACCAAAAGCCCTTTAGACCTTCACGATTTGCTCATCAAAGGCAAATCTGTTTAAGATGTCCCTCAGTTTGCCTTGCCTCCCTGCAAGCTGAATAGTTGCATTGCTGTAATTTGGAGAATCACCAGAAACACAACAAAGGCTTTTCCAGAGGAGGCTTTGGGAGCAGCTGACACGAAACAACCAGGCAGATCGCTGTCTGAATCCCTTCATCTCACATCACAGCTCCTTCCCAAACGCACTGTACAAAGCAGAAGTGCAAACACTGAAGGGCCTTTTACCTGAGCAGCATTTTCAGTGCCTGCAACAGAGACCTTTTCCAAGAGCACCGCTGACACTCGGTGGTGTGACGGGGAACTGCACAGCCTTGCTCCAGATGTGCGAGATGCCTTTACCCTTCGCTGGCTCTTTTTCACAGCCGGGTTCATTCACCTTATCTCAAGATGACAAACCAGAGCACTGGAATCAGCTCGCAGCTGGTGAACACTGAGACTCTTCCTCTGCCTGCTTCCGTTTGTCCTCAGTGTCCTTAATGTGGAGGGCAGTGCTAAATAATTACATGGAAGTTATTTATAGAAGAATAAAGAACCTTGAACTAACTTTCGAGAAGTTGGCCAGACTGTTCTTCTGGCTTGCTGGTCTCTAAGCTTTGAAAAATAAAGATCCATAATTCAGGAAGTGCAATATCCTAACCTCTTTCTGCCACTGAAGGGATGTGGACCAGTTTAAAGGACAAGACCACCCACTGGAGACCCACAGGCTCTTATGGAGGTGTGTATTTATTGAGAGGGAACATGTAAATCTTGATTAATGATAAGAAATATTAAAATCCAGAGGAATAATGGGCTTTCCATAGTTTGTCCACTCCACATAGCTGGTGATTTCCCTAGGCAGGCCCAAAACTACAGTAAGCTCTGTAATTATTAGAAATTAAATTATGGGTCCCCAAGATCAAATGCAGCTAAAATTCCCCATAGGCTTGCCTGGTGGAGGGCTGAAAACAAAGAAACACAATCATCACAAGGACAGAAGTGTGCAACTGTCTTTGGTTATGGCTCTGAACTGCAAGTCAGCAGTGGTCCAAATTTTTCTTAACTTGCAGGTTGTATCTTTAACAGTTCATTAGATTTGTGTTTCCACTACTCAGGTGCAAAATGTAATTCAGGTTTTCTTTTTCATTTTTTTTCTTGCCTATTTTTGCCGTTTGCAGCACATCCTCTGCATAAGCATGCCTGTCTTTCATGACCTTCAGAAGGCCCTTCAGCTGGAGTCTTTCAACATGACAAAAGATACTGTCTTTTGACTACCCATATAGCATCTGTCCAGCTTTCTGGAGACCTGACTCTCTGCAGGAACAGTTTAACATCATTCAGAAGAGTTGGCTGCACTCATTTCCCTTCTAAAACAAACACAAAACACCACCTAAATCTGTTATATTTCTGCCCATGTGACAGTTTCATGTAGATTTCACAGTGAGATCTCAAAAAGATCAGCGTTGCCTCTGTGAAAGCTTTGTGTTTTCTGCATTGCCTTTTTTATGCCTTATGAACAGCAAGTTTGCTCTGTAACATGGATTTTCTACAGAAAAGAGACATGCTGGCTGCAACGATTCATACCAAAATGTTGGGAAGGGTCCACTGCTCTTGCTACAGTCACAAAGGAGTGAAAGGAAAATTTTTGCTGTCATTGCTAGTGAGTGAGAATCCAAAAGTGATGTATTATCCTTGAGGGGGAACTTCTGTGCAAATCCTGAGTATTACCAGTCTGTGGGATTCTAGGTGGAAATCCCCAAAAGGAGCTGCAGCCAATGGAACCCTGGGCAGTGTCTGTAGAAAGAGAGAAAGAAAAGTTCTCTCTACCACTAGAGCAGCGGAATTTTCAGCTCCTCACCCTGCAATTGGGTGCAAAAAGCTCTTCTGATGGCTGCCAACCAATTGTGGAGTGAGTTTAATGGTCACATGTCTGTTAAACACAAATTTGAATTTTATGTTTACCCAGGAGTGAGAAATGATTCAAACACTCCAGTACTATGAATCCTCTAGAGCATCATCTTGTTCAGAAAAACACTGCTGTTCAACAGTACTGCAGTAACAGGCCATTCTCAGAAGTGTTTCAGTCTGTGTAAAGAAGAAAAATACTATTTTCCCTCAGCCTGAAGCTGTCTGGACAATGGTTTTTGCCTTTGGAAATACCTTCAGAAAATAGCATATGTTGTAGTGTTATAGGACTATAGTGTCTCATACCTTGTATATTTGTTTGTTGTTTTTTACCTATCTACCTATTTAAAAAGAAAAAAAAAGAAAATAAAAAGGAAAAAACATACCCCAGCTGCATATCACATGTCTAGGATAGAAATTACTTTCACTATCAAACTGATAAGGATTTTAAAGGTGTGCTAAGCCCTACAATTAAGATCCTGCTTTGAAAGTAAGTACATCTGAGTCCAAGTCCTGTTCCTTGCAGTAGATTTCTTGCTATGCTTGATCAAATATTTGTAATAGTATTTCTGAAGTGATCAGCAGTGACCTAACATTATTCACTTTGAAACCCAGGGGAATTTTTCCATTTACATCAGTGAGAGTAGAATTCAGGGAGGGGGAAAAAAAAAAGATATCTTTGTAAACAGTGCAGAATTATCCATACTTTGATCATTTTTGGAGGGTCTGTCCTTCTTCCACTGTTTATTTATTTTGTGTTTTTATGGTCATTCCTCAGTGCACTTTCTGTTCCTTTGTATGTTTATATAGTATTGAATGTGGTGAGCTTTGACACTGGTTGACGCTCAGGAGATCCTAAAACAAAACAAAAAACAATAATAACAATAAATTTGCATGGTCAGGGATATTGCCCATGACTTGATTCTTCCTATTGTCTTCTAAACACATTGAGAGCTGCTTTTATATCAAAATGTCTTCTTACATGAAGAAAAACAAAGCTACAAGTTACCCAAGCCCTGCCTGGGAAGCTGCCTGCAGAGAGTCCTGTGGCAGCTAGTTGTGAAATGAATGGGATGTCCTGGATTGATGCAGAGCAGATAGACCTGGTCTGTGGATGACTGGGAAAACAGCAGGAAATTCTCCAGTTGTGCAAGGCAAAGAGCAGCTCCACCTCTTTGTGCTCGGGGCTCATGTCTATGCCTGACTGCACATGGAAGGAATTTGCATTGCCAAGAGGAGCTGATCAATAGGAGCTGTCTGGGAAAGCGGCTTGTTACTTTTAGACGAGCAAGGGGTGGCAATGAGAAGCAAGTGGCACGTGGTCTGGGTTCGCAGGGAACTGTAATGGGCTGCTTTGTTTTGACATAACTGTAATGGTCTTTCATGTGCAGCTGTATGTAGATAAGACAATGCCAGGATAATACTGGACATTCACATGCAAATGAATTGTATATGTAACTGTACCCTGCATTATTTTTTTCTTATGAGGTGTTTTGTAAGATTTTTTTTTTCCTGAGAACCACACTACTCCCTGGGCATGTAACCTAGTCTGCCACTAACATTCCCCAAAAGAATATTCTTATTTTCAGATTCTCTAACTCTGATTGCTAAAGATAAAATGTTAACAATGAGTCTTTATCAAAGATGACATTTCCAGCTCTCCTTCCCCTTTGCAAAGAGGAAAGAGTCTGGATCATGAGGAAAGTAGGATGTTCTGCAGTGTGGAAGTGGGTTTTCATATTCACACAATCTGAATAATTTGTTTGCTTCACTGAGAGGTTTGGAAGAAGGTGTGGTGAGAAGGACAGGGAGTGTTGGACTGATGTCTAGAAGGATATAGTAATTTGTCAGATTTGGGACAATAAAGCCATAGGCACTGTAATAGGATAAATAGAAGAGAAAAGGGTTAAGATTAGCATGGGAGATGTAATCAAAATTATGCCACAGTAGCAGGAAAAAACATGAAAGTTTCTCAGCATGTTATCTCGTGCTTTGTATATGTCTAATGATGATTTCTTTCCATCAGCTAATCTTGCTTGCTGCAATACTTAATATGAAAGATGATAGGGCTAATGCAGCTTAAAGTTACAGTTTTGCAAAGGTGGAAATAAGCAAGAGTCCCTCCTTTCTCTTTTCCCATACATCCATAGGTGCATGTCTTGACAGTCTCGGGAATGAATCACAAGATTTAGTTCATAGAAAATGACTGGAAAATACTGAGCAAACTCAGTCCTCACCAGTGGCTATCTAAACACACAACACTGTAAAGGAGTAATTCAGAGATTGGGTGGTGTTGCTGTGAGCTATCAGTAGAATGGGTCATGCCTTAAAATTAGGGCTATAGAATACATAAGTTTTGAGGACTGTAGAAAATACTGCACCAAAGTGGCATCAAGGATGTGAAGTGAAAGACTTAGATGTCATGAAAACTTCTTTTGCTCTATTTCTTTGTGTCCTTGAAGTTTCATACAACACCATAACTTTGCCAAGGCTTCTTTATCACAGTCCAGACAAGATGCAAAGCCAAAATACCTCCAGCAATTGTGTTGTCTCTTCTCAGTGTTGCAGTCCCATGGGAGCTCTACAAGGCTCCACCTGGGAGCACATACTTCCTAAAGCACATACATTATCGAGGCATTATTTTGAAACATGGGAATAAAAGGGTATTTTTATCAGAACAAGACTATCCATACATGACTTCTTAGGCTCATTTTGCACTTGACTACCTGTGGTGCTGAAGGTGTTCAAGACTTTGATTCAAACCCAGGGATGACCATCCCCTTTATTTCAAGGTCACCACTGATCTTGGCAACATCTCAAATATGTGCAAACCTCAATGACATCTAAATGTGACCTTCTGCTTCAACTGTTTTTTAGGCCTTTAGGTCTTCCCTTACACATCTCAGCAGGGCTTGAAAAAGATGGAGACAACACAATTCCTATTAATTCCTTTACTGTTCACAGTTTTTTCTCTTTTGTTTGTTCTGATCATTTCACTTCACTTGTCTTCCTCTCACCAGTAGTGATTCAAAGCAGGAACAATTGCTCTGACTCCATCTACTAGATTTTTTCTTTCATTTACCGAGGTTTTACCCTAATTGTTTTTGAGAAGCTTGGAGTCATTTAACTACTAAATACCATGGTGATGTCCTTTATATAAATATTACTAATAAACAATCTGAAGGCCATTTTTACTTGGAAAATGTTATTCAAAACCAGTTGCTCCTTGAAGCTCCACTTTTTAAATTCCAGACAATCTTGAGTGTGTTGACAGCACCGTGCATTCCCGTCACTTGCTGGGAATAAAGTGAAATTGAATCGTGATTACAACCCTACTAAAGAACTCACAAGGCCTGTTGTTCAGCAAATAATTGACCCAGTTGATTAGATAGGTCAGAGTAGCCATTTCTGTATCTTCTCTTACCATATTTGCTCCCCCTGATGAAGCTCAGTTGCTGTTGATACTTCAGGCCAGACCTCAACCTCCTCTGACAATTCAGTTGTTTTGGTGTTCTGCAAACACACTGCATGGATTCCAGTCTGCAATACAGTCCTCCTGTGGAAGGAATGACTCACAGTGTGTTGCTTGCCCTGGCTTTGGGGCCAGTTCATTTCTAATAGTGCAGGGGCAGACAGATTGATGGCTCTTGCTTTGGCATGCATGAGTCCATACTGTGCTCTTTGTCTTGCCTCCTACAGGATGCAGAGACTTGTCAGGTCTCTGAACAGAGAAAATGTGCTGAGACTCATCTGTCTTGTACCCTGTCACTCTGGAAATCGAATCTGTCAGGTGCTTGTGAATGTTCTTCATGGCAGCTCCCCCACAGCAGGAGCATTGCTTGTTACAATTGCTGGTGGCCCAGGAACGAGGTCTGGGTGATGCAACAAAGGCCCATGTTATTTGGCTATTGCAGGGCCTTTGCTAAGGCAGAGGTGAGTGCCAAGGGTCTTCCTCACTTACACTCCCTGTGCCAGGGGCAATACAGTCCAGAGTCTCACAATCATGAGCTATTTGCCACTTTCTGAGTCAGCTTTCCTGATGCAGTTGGACAAAATATACCCCCCAAAAATACACCCCCCAAAAAAGTCCTACTTTGCACTGTGGTTCATATCTTGAGATGGTGCCCAGAGGGCTAAAAGCAGTAAGTAGTTGCCTAACATTAAAACAGACCTTAATTCAGGTAGTGACAGCACCTGGGCCTAAAAGGAGAGTGAACAAAAATTGCTTGAGTAGTGTTGCAGGTTAGAATTTCATCAATATACTCTGCAAGTTAGCAAAAGGAATCACATGCAAGCTGTAAGAAACAGCATGCTATTCCTCAGTGTGACCATCCTAGTAGAGAGACCTGGACTTAATTGAAGGCATCTGCTACAGCAAAAGAGTTTTAGCCACAGAGCACATTGGGAGCAAAGAACAGCTTCTTCCTATTGAGGAAAATACTCAGAGCTCACCTGCTTCTCCACAGCACCCAGAGACAATCAGGTGGAGCTGCTTGTTTCTATAGGAATAAATCAAACAGGCTAGAGCCTGCTCTGGCCCTGAGAAGAATTGGCAGAACACATCTGATGTCTGCATGCCTAGACTTCAAAATATGATGTCCTCATCTACAGAGATCATTTGGAACAGGTTGTGTGGGAGCAGCCTCTCTCACATTGCCTAAACTGTACTGAGGCAAGTATGGGAAAGCATCATTTGGGTTAAAGAGCAATTAAACAGCATGGGTGATTTTAAGGCACTCCTCAGGCCCATGAATTGATCCTGTATAGTTCAGTGGTACACATATAGCTGCTGTTACCAAGCTAGTCTGAAAAGTGTATGAAACTGATGTCAGAGTTTGACACAGTACCCGTGCAATAAAAAACATGCCAATCTCAATTATTTGTCTTGAACAAGAATCATCACTGACATGGATCACTCACTGTTCCTCTTTGAAGTAACCTGCCACGTGCCAAAAGTAACCCACAGACAGGCTCTAATTGTGAATAGAGTCCACATCCGCACCAACACCATGTTGCGTGGCTGGCTGCCAAAACCAGGCTAATGTAATTAAAAGAAAATTGCATCTCTGTGGGTTTTCACTTCCTTGGTCATAGCAGGTGCCTGTACTGGATGGTAAAATGCATCTGCAGCTGCTACAGCTGTTACTCTGGCACCAAAGCAAGAGCCCAGTTAAAACCCAGGAAGGATATACTATGTTCAACTTTTAAACCCTAGACAGCAGCTTGCCATCATTTCATTCCAGGGCATTTATTGAAATTAGCATGTGGTGGCTGGGGGATTCACTGGCTTTTGTGCAAGCTTTTTTTTTTTTTAAGGGTAGAATGGGATTGTTTTGAGGTTTCTCTTTTAAACCACTCTCTGAGGAAATTATCCAGGCCAAAGACAGTGCCAACCATTCTCCCTATAGTGATAGCTCTCCTTGCAGGGTGAGGTAATGAATGACACATGTGAAGAGCACCCGCATAGCAAATACTGGGCCCACTGACAACAGTCAGGCATTTGGTGTAATTAGAAACCAGCTTGCTGAGCTAAATGGATCGTCTGAGTCACCATTAGACAGCCCAGTGCCAAAGCACTGTCTGCAGTGTAATTTGCTGGTCAATATTCTTCACAAAAGGTTCCCTCTCAGTGCTGCCTCCGATGCCTTTGTTCACTGATTATAACTGCTCATGAGGTGCAGTAGCCTGGCAGCTTCTTTGGCATCCAGTGATTTGCTTTGAGACACTTCTAAATCCATAGCAAAGCTCCTGGTTTTCTTTCAAGTTGTCATTCACTGGGGTGATGAGGGGCAGAAACGGCAGTCTAAAGAAAGAAGCGTCTAAAGACCTTTAATGTTGTAAGTAACTGAGATTATATAGAAAGAGGGAGAAGGAGAGAGACCTGGTCTATTGACAGTGCTAGAATAAAGCCAGTTTTAAAGCATAATTTCCCTTTGAATAAAGAAGCTTTTGCCCTCTACACCCTGCACTTCCACAGCCATTGAATCAACAGTTGCCATTATAAGGCAGCAGGTTTTTTTCCTCCATAATCAGTTCATAAATAGATTTTTATACTTAACATTAGAATAGTATCTCACCTATGTCATTCTGATATATTGGTTCAGCTTGCCTGTGAGCTACAGCCTGAGAGATGGAAATAAGTGGAATTAAAAGGATAGCAGTCAGGTCCTTGGCCATGACAGCACAGTTTCTGTACAAAAGCCAACCTGAAATGGAGGAAGAGCATTCAGAAGAACAGCAACCGTAAATGAGGGCTCTGCTGACCTCTATTCTGCTCTTGCACAAAAGAGCTGAAATGTCCTTCCCATCCAAATAACAAAAGAGAGCCACGTTGTGCATGAGTAAAGCCAAGGGATAGAGGAGCCTTCAGCATTTGCAACAGCTGCATCCATCAGGAGCTGGCTCCACCAGCAGGTTCTTGTTTGTAATTATATGGGAAAGATTTGAGTTGAGAAGATGATAAAACTGCTCCATATGGAATAAGATGGTCAGATGTTGTTACTGTGGGCAGAACAGCAACTGCATCATATGGGTGGTCTTCACTGAAGGACTAGATTGTTTCCTATGAAGAACACACTTTTCCAGGGATTTTTGCCCTACCTGTATTCATTAGAACAGCTCTATTCAGCTGTCAAGGAAACCTCACATGCCTTTCATGGCTGCATCCTTGTATGTGCTTCTTGCAGGAACAAAGTCCCATATCTTGCTCTGTTTCCTTCAGAGGGTTTCTGGAGAACCATCTTTGCTGCTCCAGTGAAGGATTTAATGCTGAGCCTTTGCCTCTTTCATTCTTTCTCCTGAGATTGGAAAATAAACAGAACTCCTCTCCTAATTTTTGAGCCCTTATCAAAACATGACATCATGAGAAATACTCAAGCAAGTAACTGTCCCACAATGTGAAAGACACTCATATACACCCGGCCCAAAATAGACATTCAAAATTGGACTCCAGTTTATTTAACAGTATTTCAGGGTAGGGAAATCATGTGAAAATATACTCTGATTTTGTGCATGCCACAGACACTGCGGACTCAGTCCAGAGTATGTTGCCAAAATACATATGTCTTGTGTCACCTGAAATCTCCAAGTGCATCTAAGACCACAGTTTAAGGTTGACTCAGGACCTCTGGTAGAAGCATGCATGTAGAGAGGTGCTTGGAGGTCAGACAGGACCTTTAGGACATCTTAAATCCTAAGTTCCTTATGTTCATACAACCTTTTACTAACCCTAATATTTGGGCTTAAAACACAGAAGTTAGTGAAAAATATAAAAAAAAGAAAGAAGAGACTAATATACTATCAATATCTGAGGTCTCAGCTGGTGTTACATATTTCAATATTGGCTTCTTGGCTGCTATTTCTCTGGACAGTTTGGTCAAAATACTGTACCAATTGAACTTGGAAAATGGTTTCTAAAGAATTATGCTGCTGAGTGGCTGTTTTACTGTTGAGATCCACATTCTAAAAGCTAAATCTCTAGATGCGGTGTTATTTTGAGTTCATTTCTGTCAGCATTCACCTCTTCTTGAAAGCCATTAAGGCACTGCAGATGGATCTTAAAGAATGCAGAAGGAAGTGTTGTTTTCATAATTTTGGTTTTCAGTTGTTTCAGAAACACCGACTGTGAAGAAGAAAGTCCTGTAACTTTTGCTCTTTTACTGAAAATACTAGCATTTAGTCTTACAGACTGTTTACACATAGGCACTGTGTGCTGAGCAAAACCTGCAAAAGTTGTAATCAGATATCAGAGAGACCAGGTAAAAATCTTCAGGCAAAAGAGCTGAGGTAACTAAAACAATTTAAAAATTTATGTTGAACTTTCTTGACTTGCAACATTATCAGAAAAAACAAAAACTTCTCAAATATTTGGTTTTGACATGTTGCAAGCGAAACTTCAATGTCTTTTCAAAACAACCTTTCACAGTGAAACCTACTTGTATTTATTGTATATATACTTGTATTTAAAAATGCTTTCCAAACAAGACTGAATGCTTAATTTCAGATTGTCTTTTTCCTTATCTGTAATTTTTCCAATGTTTAAGTTCAGTAAGAAAACAAAGAAATAGCTTGTTCATTCATCCATGTGATTGTTGTATAGCCTTCAAAACCCTAAATATGAACATTTTCAGGCTTTTTATGGCAAAATCAGAGATGTTTTCTGGGCCATTAGGAATTTTTGTTTTCATGGCTTGAGACAAAGAGGGGAATATAAAGGGTGATCTGATTTTTCACATTTTTGAAAAAAAAACCAACAAACCCAAACCTCTATTTGCACATGAAGTAAAGATTCAAAGCTTGCACAGATAATTTACTTGAAAAATTAGAACATTTTTCCCTAAAAACTTGTTGGCACATAGCCTGTGTAATAAAACACTAGATATAGTGTTCCAGAACTTCAGGTGTCACAGATCACTGTAGCACTGAGGACATTCACTGAGCTAATTCAGTTTGCACCCTTTGGAAATTTTCTGGCTCATTCTTAGTTCTTGGTCCAAGTAACTTTGTGAATATGTCCCTTAAATATTTCAAAAGTGGTCTATAAAGTTTTTGTTTATGTATTCAGAAGCAGCATTGCATAGCTAATTTGCAACCTCTCCAAATAAAACAAAGTTCCTCTTCCAGGTTTTCCCAACTCTACTCAAAGGAAGCATTTTCCTTTTCCTACATGTTAGTAGCAATGGGACTCACCTAATATCAACTGGGTTTTCGTGTTTCAGGAGCTAGGTTTTGGGCTTGGGGATGTAATGTAAGGTAATAGTACATGATGTTATATATGTTTTATGTGATGTGATGTTATTTTTGCAGTAAAACTCTCTGTACTGTCGATTTTTATCATCTTTACAAATGACATATGGATCATTGATATGAATATGCCACATATTTTATTGGGAAATATGAAAATATTTTTCTTCATCAACTACACAAAAAAATTTCACTTGATGACTGAAGGAAAGCTATCCAAAGTATCTCTCTGTATAAACTGTTTCTAAAACAGTTAATTGAAATTTTCTTTCTTGTAATTTTTTGCTTTGAATTAACCATAGCAGTTATTTTTCTGATATGTTCCTGCCAATTGTGGTAATCACTATGGTCTTGTTAGGTTATTTCCTTGAGAAAAACGCTGCTCCTTTATTTCCCTGTAGAATTCTTAGAATGAAAACATCATTTTACTGTCAGCAATGTGATGTGTTTCAGGGGAAGAAACTAATGACAGGTCACGACTCTCTTCAAGCAGGAAAAACAAGCCTTCTCCAAAGTACAAAAAAGCAAGTTGATTGCCTGTTCAGTGTCTGGGGATATTTTCTAAAGTCAAAGGATACATGGTGTGATTGTCATATTCTTGGAGCCATGGAAACGTAGAGTGTCTTAAAAACAGTGACCTTTGGTTCTCCAGCTCCCTCTGAAACATCCTGTGAAAGGGAGCCAAATAGAAGTAAATCAGTGCAGAATTCTACATGCCTGATCACTCTCTGTAGCACTTTAAAGTTGGCTGTTCTACATTTCAACAATCAAATCTTTCAGATACCACACTGTATTTTCTTGACCTACTGCTAACCTTACTTTCTAAGCACAGCATTTGCAGTAGCTCCTCTCCTCTCCTCTCCACACACACACACACACACACACACACACACACACACACACCCACCCCAAGATTAGCTGGTTCTAATGTTTCATGTCTAGCATGTGTTGCATGTCCAACACATGTTGCATGATGTGCCATCGGAATTGTTGTACCCTATCAAAGATGCTACAGCACCTACAAGGGAAAATAATTGTACAAGGAAATGAGAGGCTTGGGCTGATACACGTTTGGGTCTGGCAGAAATGCTGATCCCAGACCATTTCCTGGGCAGTGTAAAGTAGACCACTACAGTGCAAAACTCTCATCTCACTGAGGTTGGAGGTCCCAAGATGAAACACAGCCAAGTCCTTATCCCATAAATGCCTATACATGAGTAACAGAAGAAGTTGTTTTTGGAAGAGATGGTGTGTCTTCTCCACCCCCATTTGTTCCCTCATCTATAGCTAAGTACACACTAAGCAAACTCATGCTACTGCTGTTCCCACATCATCCCACTCCAGCTGCCGTGGTTCCTTCTTAGGGCCTCCAGCCTAGCAGGGAGGAGCTTGCAGGGTGCTGGTGGAGCAAACATAGGAATTTTTCTTTTAAAAGACATCCTACCGACCCATCCTTGATAAACAGATTTTGATCCAGGAGGTGATTATGGCTCTTACGAAAGAGCTGCTACATTTCATGAGTCTTTCTGTTGTTCTTGGTCTATTCTCAGAAGATTAGAACAGCATTTGTGTTTAACTGTTGAATGTTATAATTTGATGAGAACCATAATTAGTTCCTACTCACTGGAAATAATGTATGCCCTGGACTGTTACCACAAAAAGAGAGGGAAAACATGTAGCACAGATGCCTTTATTCCACACCTTCACTGTCAGGATAAAGGGTAAGAGGGGTGGAGGCAGCTCTCTGCCAGCACAAGGTGGTTGTTGCCTTCCATCATTGTCCGACTTGGTGCCATCTACATGTCTAGCCAAGATCCCAAGAAGGCTGGAGAAAGCCCTTGCATTCTTCCAGTTCTCACCTGTCTTCCCCAGGGGACCTACAGCCACCCACATGTTACCACAGCCCTGGTGCCAGGGTCTGCAGGGACTCTCATGGTGAACAGCCTGCAGCTTGCAGGAAACTGCATCCCACCCTACAAAAGTCTGCAGAACTGAATCCAGGACTAAGAGCACCGTTCTTGTTGGCATTGTGCTGGGCATGGCAATTCCTTTCTCACAGAACAGCGCAATGGGATGGGAACACTGCCGACAGCTGTTTGCAAACTTGTTCGTGCTGCTCAGTTTTCCCAGTTTTTCCTCTGTATGATACAAAGACATATAGTGTTTTTTCCTGCCCAAGTTAACTCTTTTTTTTTTTGTTCATATTTCTAGAAGTCCTGATCCCTAATGCCTAATGTCACGTAGCAGGAAATACTTAATGCCATTTATTCATTAACTGCTCTTGTTTAGTATGTACTTGAGCTTGGTTCTCCCATTTTCCAGCTGTTGCTAATTTTTTACTGGAGGAGTGACCTATATTCTTGTGTGGAAAAAAGCAGAGTTTGTCAGTATGGTAAAAATAATTAGCACCTCCATCTCCTGCCATGAATAAAGTTCTGTGAGACCAAGGAAGAGTCATCACGTGTCACCACTGCAGCTCCCGATCTAGTGTCCGATTGTTCCATTATCTTAATACCTGGGAGCAAATAAAATTCAAAGAGCAGAAGATTCAGCTGAGATGTTTTTCTGAACCTCCCAGACAAAGCAATTTTCTTACACTCTCTGTCTTTCCACCTATCTGAAGCTCAAACCTCAGTTGATCCTAATCTGTTAATTATGCCAGATTATGTGGTGGTTGAGTAATACGTAATAGAAAAGTAAAACATTTCTGCTTTCTACCTTTGATCTGAACTCAAGTTTCTAAAGGGCATGAATTAGACTGGAGCTGGTCACCTGTTCCCTGGGTTATTCTTTTCCTAATTTAGTTACATGTAAGGCCTAATTCTACATCCATGGATTTTTGTCAAGAATAGCCTTGAGAGCAAAAACACCCTTCTGTAGAAAAAAAACTTTTTTTTTTTTTTTTGGTAGAGACTTCATTTCTCCTAAACAATTCATCTGAAGTCTCTTCTGGTGAGGAAAATCCTTTACATGTGCTTTATGACTTTTGCAAGACTAATTTCTTCAGATTGGCCAAACTGTTTGACAAGAAGGCTTGTCTGAAGATAAATGTTCCCTGCCTCACAGTTACTTAGAGCAGGGAGATGCATTGAACTGCTAAACTTGCTTTGTTGCAGGTAATGCTACAAACATGAAACTTGATTTACTCTTTCTGAATCATAGAATGGTTTGAGTTGGAAGGGACCTTAATGACCATCTCATTCCAACCCTCCTGCCACGGGCAGGGACACCTTCCACTAAACCAGGTTCTTCAAAGCCCCATCCAACATGGCCTTGAACACTTCCAGGGATGGGGCAGTCACAGCTTCTCTAGGAAAGCTGTTCCAGCACCTCACCACCCTCACAGTATAGAATTTCTTCCTAATTTCTAGTCTAAATCTACCTTCTTTTGGTTTAAAAACCTTTGTCTTATTACTACATGGCCTTGAAGTACTGGCAAAATAAAGAATATTTTCATTTGGTTTTTGTTTGTTTGTGGAATTTTTTTTTTTTTAAGACTAACCCATTTTGAGTAACCTAGTCGTTGAAATGAGAAATTTGAGGGTTTATGTCATCCTGAGTAACAGTTTCTTCTGAGGTGGAACTCAGAGGTCAAATCCAAATTAATTTAACTGCAAACTCTTACCCCACACTCAAACAATTCACTATTTAACTCTACCAAACACGAAGCATTCAGACACACACAGCAAAATGTCATGGCATGAGTGTCCCAGATGTCCTTCGGATATGCCCCATGCTCCAGCTGTCCATCAGGCTGGAGGTTTGCCTGGATGATTTACTTAGGACAGAGATAACAAAAGGATTTCAGCTCAGTTTATTGCAATGTTGCTCAGCCCCAGAGCATATCCATAACCTTGGTGCACTTTATTTGAACAAGTGTTGCTGTCCAAAGAATTTCTAATAAGGTACATAATAAAGTTTAATAAGCTATAGCAAACAGACATGTTTAAACACACATTAGTGGTATGTCTAAATGAAATGTTTATATTTCTGTGTGTCCAGTATTGCTATTCCAAATAAAAATCTATAAAGAAAAAATAGGGTAAAATATTTCCAAATACATGTCTGTTATTATTCTTCTATCTAGAGGAATTACTTTGAAAATATGTTTCTTATTACGACATCAGGTTTATTTTGTGTTTTCTGTGCCTATCCAACAAATGTTTAACCCTCAGACACTTCTACGGAAGTTTTGTGTATTTCTTTCTTGGTTTTGACAGGATTCCTGGTAATTTTTTCTTGATGCTATATTCAACATAAAGCAAAATATCAACTTCAAAAATATAGAAATGTTTCGAATCCATTGAGAATCATGAGGGGTATTTAAAAAATTAAGTATTTTCTAGGTCAAAGCTAATTGTGAAATTCAAAGATAAGAGCAAAGATGTCCTAAAATTCTAGTGGGTTTGATCCTGGGTTTTTTTTCCATTCCCTTTATTTTGTATTTTAGGGTATACTCTGGGGTTTTTTCAGTGCCTTTTTACACAAATTGTTGGCAGTATGCAAAATAACAATAATCATTGTATTGATCCTTTTTCACAAAACATCACCAGTCCCCACAGAAAAAACCTGGCCTTAACTTGTGCTTAAAACTGAATAATTTGTTTTGGACAACAACAGGGATCTGCATCTTCCAATATTTATTCCAAAAAGAGAATTTCTCTTTGCCTTATCTATAAGAGGGGATCTTATCAATGCATACAAATATCTTAAAGGGGGGGTGTCAAGATATTGGGGCCAGACCCTTTCCAGTGAAGCCTAGTGACAGGACAAGGGACAAGGACAGGACAGCACAAGTGAAACACAGGAAGTTCCATCTGAATATGAGGAAAAACTTCTTTACTGTGGGGGTGACTGAGCACTGGAACCGGCTGCCCAGAGAAGGTGTGGAGTCTCTGTCTTTGGGGATGGACTCCAGTCCCTTCCAAGTTGAACCATTCTGTGATTCTGTGAATAATACTGGCAGAAGCCAGAGCTTCAGTTTGGCTGTCTGAAATGTGTTTGTGTCTCCAGCCTCCTCCCAGCTGCTGATGTGCCTGTGTCTGGCTCACACCACCTGCAGCTTCTTTGCTTGTACCCTGCAGCAGCAGCAGCAGCAGCCTAAGGGCCTCTGTTAAGTTTACTTCACTGTGGACCTGCATAGACATTAAAGTGCCCTTGACCTTGTGATGGGTGTTGTGTGAATGCCATCCAATCCCATAGAAAAAGTTAGTCCATGACTGGCACCATCCAGCTACAAAATACAGGGATTGTCCAGTTTTGTGTGCAGACTGGTGAATAATCCAAAAGCTTTGGCCAAGACGAGGGAAATCAAGGCTTATCTCACCTGTAGCATGGGCCCGTCCAGCTCAATAAAAGCTTATATTTAATGCCAAATAGTACGTAACAATCTATTCTGCTAAGGTTTTGATACCATGTTCAGAGACCATCTAGAAGACTCTTATTTAAAGCCACTTCAAATTGTTGGCAGAAAACTTTGCATTATTGATATTAAACATATTTTTGTTTTCTGGTTTACAGCATGTTTTATTCCTCATGAAGCTTAACAGCCCGACTAAGCAGACACATTGAAAAACAAATGTTGCTAAAACAATTAAGCAGCCCACAGATGTCTTATATGTTCCTGTGTCAAAGAGACAGCTTTATAAATTAAGCATATGTGATAACCATTTATGTTTTATTAAAAAAATGCTGAGTATTTTTTAGAGCAAACATATTTTCAAAGAAAAACTCTAGCCAACTTGATGACGAGATTTAACAGTCAAAGAAGCTGTCTAGCCCAGATGCTCGGTAGCAGCTGTAACCTTGTGAAAATTGACCTATAACATAGCCACAGGGTTCTTGATTCCAAGAAGAATCTTCTCTTTAAGCAAATTGATTTGCTTTACAAACCTTGACCCCTCACTATTTTTCATCCTCCATCAACCCCTGGGGCTCACTGACCTCACTGCAAGAAGTCATACGCATGAGACCCCCCTTTCAAATGAGTGGAAAGATTTCCATGTAGGGTTTGTTGGGCCAAGGTTCATAGCAACAAATCTTTCCTTGTTCTGCTGCAAGATTAAGTCAGGATGACTGACATAATTGGCCAAACAGTTTTCTAACTGGCTTTTTACTTTTGAGATGACCTCTGTTTCTCCCATTCGTCTGCTGATTACAGGTCAATAATACTGTCAACGAGAGATAAACTAATTTTGTCACTTAGAAATATTGTAATGGGATAAAACCCCTGGCTTGTCATATCACTAAATTTGAAAAGATAATTGAACTGTCAATTTAAATATCAAGTGAATGCCTCCATGCAAGCAGCGTTTAAGCCAGGAGGAAGGTAGAGATGAGCTCAGCTGAGAGGTGAGGGGGGGTGAATTTTGGTGTCTGAGAGCCCAGTAGATGGGATAATTCTCTAGACTTACTACAAATTAATCTGAGTTTCTTGTGTCTACAAGACTACACCAGGCACATTTATTTTATGAATATTTTTTTTCATGCAATCCTTGAACTAGCCACAAGTGGGAGATGATCTTTATTGGGAATGTTATTTCAGCCTGTCAGCTTCTACACCTATCAGAAGGTATGGAGACATGAAAAGTCAGTTTATTGCCAACTTCTTTTTACCTCTTTCTAGTGAATATTCCTTTCAAATGTCATTTGCTTGTTTGTATGTCATCAAGACAGTTACCAACTTTTATTCCTTGTTGCCTATGAAAACATTCATGTAAGTCAAAGTTTTCTCCCATGCCTACAGCAGTAATTACTATTAATGTGCTAAAGTGATTGACTGAATCATTCAAATCCTGAGGGAAAATATTTGCACTGTGTTTCAGTTACTATTTGCTATATGTGCTCTGCTGACTGTACTTGCCAGGCTTTTGCATTTATTAACTGAGTTCTGTGATGTGCTGGGCCCTTCATTCTGCTTTTGAATTGCCCTCAGTTCTCCCTGGCAGATCCTGAATGTCCTGAGTGCTAAACCGGTATAAACAAGAAGTAATAGACTTGACTGAGAACATCAAACTGCACTGAGATCACACAGGGAGTGTTCAGCTCTTTTTGGATTCAAATGTCCAATCCCAACTGGGAAGATGTGCTGTTAGCATCAATCACAATCAATACTATCCAAAAATGGGATCTCTGAAGTGAGAACCAGGCTGGTGTATTTGAAGATTTTTGCGGCTGTCTCCAAAAGTTTCATAGAAAATAGGAATTCAAAGTTGGCCACAGAGGTAGTAACATGGACTAGGAAAGAGAAGCCGATGTTTTTGCCTGTGTTCAGTACTGGGAGAAGAACAAATTTACGTCATGGGACAGCCAACATTTATAAAGCCAGTAACCAAGCCATGGCGCCTATGCATGAGTTATAGCCCGTCTGAAGAACAACATCATTGTATAGAGGCATGAATGAAAAGGCTTTTTCTTTGTTAAAAGGGAAAAAGTGTAGATGCGGGTTTATAGCCATGAAACAGAAGATGAAGTCTGCAGCATTTATTTGGGTCTGATGATATAGATACAAGTAAATCCTGTTAATTTCCATGGTACAAAATAACTGCAACCCAAAAGAATACCTGATCAGTCTTTAATCAAAGGCAAGTTCTCAGGAGACTTTACATTTGTGAAATAATCCAGTTGGATATTTTAACTATAAATGTATCTTCTTCACTTTCATGTTTAGCTTTCGATGTGGGGACAGATTTTAATCAGTGGTTTTACAGCTCTTTGGGACATAGAGGCTTTTGTATCAGTTCATGGATTTTGTTACACAAAGTTTTCTTTGTGCATTGGAAGGCTGGAGAATTGGCTCCATGTGAGCCCGTAGAGTTTATAAAACCTGCAAGCACTAACCTCTGTTGGCTTCTCCTGCTAAAATAAATGTGAGCCTGGAAACCCATGATTCTGACTTGAAACAGAACCCACAGATATATAAAATTGGTCTGAAACAAGACTGCCTCATCCAATGTTCATATAGCTTAGTGATAAATACCAAGCATCCAGAAGTCTTAAATCAGCCTCCAAAACCTTGAAATTACTGCTGAAATCATGTTTTGCTAAATAAATAAATAAATAAATCAGTTTTGTGTTTCTTTGATTATGCTCTGTTTCTGCGCCACAACACTTTAAAATTATTCTCTTCAATGAAGGCATCTAGAAACACTCTCTTTTTAAAATAATAGCTGTGTATCTTATAAAGGGTGACTCAGAGAGCAAAGTTTTTGAAAACCATGACATGCCAAGCCTTGTCACTCATTCAGATTCACTTACAAAAAGTACTCAGTGTGCAGGACAGAGAAAAAGCAGATCCTGACATGCTCAGTGATGTAAACAGGTGGATCTTCCTCTCCAGAAGTAAGAGCTAGTTGAAATGGGAGAACAAGGAACCCTGGTGTACTGAGCAGCCTTTGGCCCTGAAACAATTATTGTAAACATGTGAAACTGCATCAACTTCTCAGGAAAGGAAACCAGGGTTTAAACCTTTCTGAATACAGCCATAGCTGAGGGGACCAACTAAGACAGTTTACCAGATTGAAAAAATCTTGCTTCTCTGTTGCTCTTCTGTGTATCTGTATTTTGAAACTGCGGATTGTGTGTAGATGGTAATCCTCCTGACTTGACTGTGAAGAGGAGAAACGTCAGCTCTCCAGCCCTGTTTGTGTGTGGGGGTGTGTGTGGAGGGGGTGTACATGTGTATGTGTGTGTGCAGTTGCATTGCATCAGATTCTAAATCTGTGTGCAACCCCTCTTCTGGACCCTTGCCTCTGCATTTATACATTCTTCTCCCTGTTTTTATAGATATTTTTGTAAGTGGGTCTATATGATTTGTCCCTCAAAGACAAAAGAGAGAAAGGGTGAGAAACCACTCTAGCCAAAGGAGCAATCTGACAGCTATCTGTGAGCTCANAGCCCCATCCACCTTTTCAACATTTCTGGCTTACTGGAATTTGTTCGAGCATTTCAAGCTCTCATTTGCCATCCAAATGCCCTGATGAAAGTGTTTTCACGCTGACCATTTTGGACAACATGTTTGTGTCCCTGACCATGGCAGAGAGGTTGGAACTAGGAGACCTTTAATGTCCCTTCAAACTCAAACTATTCTATGATTCCACATTTCTATGATTCAACGATTGAATGATTCTATGAAATAGCAGTTTTTGTGGTTTGCACAGCAGCAGCTCCCAGAAACCCCACCAGTAAAAGACTGATCAAATAATAATGTATGATTTTTTTATTAAATAAACATATACTTACACCTAGCATCCCCCTTCCCCAGGTTTCCAGTCGTCTTCAGATCCTCCTGATTTCAACAAGTTTTATGCACAACTAACACAAGTGGAAGTTTGGTGCCAGCATAGATGGCAACCTGGTTTTAAAGTCTTGGGCTCCATCTCATTATTTCTTTGATGTCACACTTACCTTACGTTAAAAGAGAAGCCTTTTACCAAGCAAACCACAGAGAAAATTAATTAAATCTAAACAGTGGCCCTCTCTTTTTTCCTTCAAGCCCATTCACATCTTAAAGCTGCACAATGAAGGAACTGAAAGTTATAGAAGTTGTAGCTTCTTAAATGAAGATTTATTGTATTAAATACAGCAGGGATAACCATTAAGGTATTAGCTTGCTCTGAAAGAGCCATGGGAACCAGCGACCCCTAAATAATTAGCTTGGTTCTAATACTGATGTATTTTGCAGCTGTAGAAAAATGATTTACTTTCTATACCTTAATTTTCTCATCTGTATTACAAATACTTCATATTCAGTACTGTGATGATGGAGTCGCATTTTCTTGTCTTCTGGAAGACAACGGGTTGCAGTGTCTTGGAAAAAGGGAAATAATAGTCTGGGAAATAATGAAAAATATTATTCTTCTAGTGTTAATTGCCTTTGTCTTGTGGGAGGCTCTTCTGTCACCCCGTCTTCACCACCATATTTACTTCCCATATAACATCATAAGCTGGTCACAGTGAAACAGGATTCACTTCACTTAAATTTCACCAACTAAAAATGAACTGTCCATCTTATGGAGATCTCACAAGCTCTCTATAATCAGAGGGAAGAGATAGACTACCGCAAAAAATCTGCCTGGTTTAATAAACTCTGTGAACCACCTTCACAGAGATGGGGACATCTCTCCATTGGTTATAGAGTTGGTAGAACAAACATTTGGGTTCTAAATGGCCAAAGATGAGTTCCAATTCTGAGAGTCTGTTTTGGAGTTTTCTAGAAGTCTCCAAGCACTGAGCAGAGTATGATGTTTTCTTAAAGATCCTCATCCATGATCAGAAGTCCCTGGATTCTTTGTTGGGATAAAATAGCATTAACTCCTCCTCCCAAAAGATCGTTCAGTACTCCCCATGATGTGTAGCAATGCAGAGAGAGCGCTTAGGTTTCTGCATAGGAATGAGTTTCTTGCACCATGAAATTCAAGTGAAGAATTTTTCATGTGCCCACTCACACACACACTATGGATATATGGACATTGGAAAATGGACATTGGCTATATAAATAGCAACCACATTTGCCTTTCTAGTGGTCAAGATAAAGGAGGACTCAGGATACAAGGAAAGACAGAGGAAGCAGGTAGAGACTCACAGCTATGTATCTCCAAGTCAGCAATTAGCACACACAGCAAGGCTGAGAGACAGTAAAAACTCCCACCATCTGACAGCTGCTTGGCAGCTTTTGAGAAGTGAGTCATCACACCCTGACCCAATTTCTAGCAGACAGGTGTCCCGACCACAAAAGCCACCATCACAGGTGTCGCTGTTATATGCAAGTTCAGCAAAGGGACCACTAACTGATTTGTTAGCAATCAAAAAGGTCACAGGGCTTATCTTTTCTACCAAGCACTCCTGGTGGCTAGTTTGAGCTGTCTAGCTACATCTTCATTTGATAAAAGATTTTCACTGAATCTTTGGCGTGAATGTCCTACAATGAAAACTCAGAGCTAGAGAGAGAGCCCTTAAGTCTCAGAATATAATCCTCTCTATGGACTATTAGAAAGACAGGGTTACTCACAGCTCCAGGTTGTGATGTTAGCCAATGTGATAGGGCCTGAAAGAAACAGTTTCCCACGGTAAGATTTGTATATTTGCCTGGATTTAGGAATTAAATGACATTTACTCCTAACTCATCTGAAAATTTTGGTTAATGAAAAGGTGTTTATCATCACCTTTATCATTTCTCTTCTTCTAGATGGTCCAGCTTTAGTTGCTGTGCAAGTTAGTACAGTCCCATTGAAGTCAACACCCATAGTGTGGCCACAAGTGTGACCCCAGTGTTTTATACGTGGCAGGAATCCAGCACGGCTGCCTGAACTGCCTGGGACTTCACATGCTATCTGCACATAAACCACCTCTTCAAAGACAAGCTTTCTAATAAAACAGCCACTGTTGACACAAATAATCCCACATTGCTGATTTGCATAACCTCTAGAAAGCTGGATAGCAGAGGAAATAAGCAATAATAGCAGTGTAAATGGCTGTAAGTGAAAGCATATCAGTTACAATGTACCGGTTCAGTCTATGAAGTTTAGTTTATGCTGGTGGCAAAAATAAGAGGAGCCATTATGTCTTCATAAAAGCTTGACCTCAAGCACTTCAGAAGACAGAAGAGACTACATTCAAGGCAAAACAGACTTTCTGTGCTCAGTTATTCTTTAAAGGGCTTTTCTAGAGTTCACATACACATACCCTTTGCTTATGAAATGGGAGAGGAAAGGAGCACCTAACAAATGAATATGTGTAGCTCAGCAGCCCCAGCTGGCCCAGTTCCCAATATATTTTGCTTGATAAACAGCTAATCCCTGCGTATAGTGTGGCTTGCATTCCTCCAAACTTATCATTAATCATGGAAAAATCCAAGTCGTCCTTGCACTGTGTGAGTGCCTATGAACAGCTCCTTTGATAAGAGTGTTTTTACATGCCTGGAGGGATTTAGCTTTTTGGACCTCTGTCCTATAAGTAGTAGGCGGACCTTCCTTTGCATGTGAGTCTGCTTTCATTGCTGGTTTCAAGCCACAGAGAATTAGCAGGGATGTTTGAAATGAGAAGTTGTACCATGCCTATGTTCCTCCATTGTATTTGTGCTGTTTCACAGCACTTGTGGCATGGCATAGACTTATAATTATGCATTGTCAGCAGCCAAAAAGAAGACAGAGGGACAGAAGAAGGGAATTTCTAAATGGAAAAAGGGCAAAATGCTAGCTTTTAAGTGGCAAAATATTTAGTCACACAATTTTGTTTCCTTTTAATATGGAAGATGAATAAAGCAAAATAAAGAATAAAGATGAATAAAGCAAAATAATATTTACCACTTTATAGCTGACCAAGAAATGGGAATGGTCTTTTCCCCAAGTAAGGAATGTATAAATTCCCTTTATAATATGTGGGTATTGGACATAGACATAAATTATATTGTGGTTTTTTTCCTAATGAGAGTACTTAACAGCACATATTTCCATTGTGTATCAGACACCTTTTTCAGCTGCCCAGTCTGGCCTTTCACATGGGAAAGACAAAACCCTGAATATATGATGGAAGCCCAGTAAGTTTCAGCCAACATATTGTCTCATGCCTTTTACAAAAGATAGTCAGTCTTCATTTGAAATAGGTTAACACTTCACACCTTCAGCTATGCTTTCATTAAAAAAGAAATTGCAGTTTTGGATTGTTCTATTCTCAACTTTAAATCTATGATACCTATCCACTACTGGTATAAAACAGCTCTTTACCAAAAAATGTTTTTACTTTCTGTAAGTATCTGCACTCTTTAACTTCTTTATTGTTAAACATTGTAATTCAGAGGATAACTTACACCATACGACTTCAACAGGCATTTGTAGACCTTAAGAAAGGATTGTAAGATGATAGTCGAGTTTAAAAGGATCTTTTAAATGGGCAGACTTTAATTTAAAGATACACTATGAGTATGAGAAAATAGTCATGCTGATCACTGAATCTTTATCTGCATTGATGAACCTTCACGCAAGGACGTTTAGAAAGGTGGGATCTCAGAAAAAGAGGGGTCATGGCACATCCCCAGGGAACAGCCCCCCCTCTCCCTGCCCTTGCACACAAACATGTGCCCTTGCGTGGGCTATTCAGTTTATGAGCCACAGAGACAAGAGAAAACAGCTGCACCTCCCCAGCTCCATTCCCAGAGCAAGCAAGGATCAGGACTAGAGCTCTATCAACTGAAGGTCTGTGACTTTCCCCTTGGAGGGAGTACGAAGCAAATATGATACTGGAATTCTCTGAGGGCCAAGATCCGGAGCAGTTCCTGAGCATTATGAATACAAGGTGGCCTCTTCATGTAGTCATTCTTCAATTGTACCAGAGATTTGGCTGCAAAGAGACTGTTTAAATAAGAAATGAGATATGCTGATTTTCATCTTTTAGAATAAAAGCAGATGTAAAAAGAAAGCAAGTGAATAGATAGTAAGCAGGGAAAAGTTATGGAGTAGAGGCAATATTCTGTATTTCTTCATAGTTCATTTCCACATATATAAATATTTCAGGATTTGTTTCTTAGTGAATTTTTGCAAGGAAATGAATGCTGACTTGATGTTTCCTACATTCACAGATACCATCTGCTTAGCTTTACTTCCTTTTAAACTATTTTTAATATATTTTTATTTAATTTAACTTGAGAGAATGATGTGTGGGTTATTTGGTCAGGTGGTATGTGGACAGGCCCGAAAAATAGTATTTTAGTAAAGCCAGAATTAAAACTACCTTTCTAGAAAGGACCACTAAAAGCAAAACAGATTTTCTGTGCATAATTTCATGGATGATTGTAATGGTTGCATTATGGATGCAAAAACCCCAGTTACAGAGAGGCAAAAGGTCTCCTAAGGCTCTAGTGGCTGATCCAGAGGGGTAGCTCTGAAAGCAAGAGTAGAGTGGTGAAGCACTGGAACAGGTTGCCCAGAGAAACTGTGGGTGCCTCATCCCAGGAGGTGTTCAAGGCCAGGTCGGATGGGGCACTGGCCCAGTGGAAGGTGTCCCTGCCCATGGTGGGGATTTGGAACTAGGTGATCCTTAAGGTCCCTTTCAACCGAAATCATTCTATGACTCTGAGATAAGGGATTGCAGAACTGCACACTCCTCTGCTGCACAACACAGTAACTTAATTACCCCTTATAACAGCAATTTCACTCGTAGAGCCACACCTTTTGCCACAAGAGCCACATGACTGGCCCAAGAGAAATACATTGGAAAAAAATTCTCCACCAGGATGAAAGAACACTTTGTGTAGGAAAACAAGTATATGTGGGCTTATCCCTGCTCTCAGTTTCTTCATTTTTGGGCAGTATTTTCCAGCCTTTTGGAATAGAGCTGACCAGAATATATATTAATTTCTGGGTTCCTTGGAAGAAAATAAAGGCAATATAAGAAGTATCCATTTCCTCTGGATTAATTCCTGGAGCCTAGTAGACTTCTGTCAGCCAGTTCCAGGCTGGAATTGTCATTTAACTTTCTTTTAAATTTAGGAAGTGTTGGAATTTGGGAGCCGGAGAAAATCAAGTCTTTGATTTGATGTCCAACAGGATAGCCAAGCAAGTAGGTGAACTTGTTTGGCACCAGATATTTCACAGCCTACTGAAGATGGTTCTGGGTTCTTTTGTGCTACTGACATGTCTAGGAAATGAAAGCAAATCCCAACTGCTCACAACCCCCAAACTCTTGTGACAGACCAAGAATGACAAATCAGAGCATGGAAAAGGAACTGGCAAATACACTTTCAGTGTCAGCCTCAAATTTGCTGCCAGTGAGCAACTGTCAAAAAGTTATTATAAAATACCAAAGCTCTTTACTTCAGGGCTTCTCAGGAGAGAGGAACTATAGCATTTCCATCAGCAGAGAGATGTCCTTGGGGGGGATAAAGGCCCCAAGTCATTAGAGTCTGTTGACATACCCCTCTTTCCAAAGATATCCAAAAAAGTTTGGATGTGGATTTATTGATATGAGGAAAAGCACTCTTCTGAGGGCTTTGTCAGAGTGTGTTTTTTCCATATATTTCCACGGGTACATGTTAAATTAAACATATTGATTTCATATGTCTGTACACAGAGGTTTTCACATGCACATACAGTACCTTAGTTTCTATACATTGCACCCGTGTGCATGTGCACATCTTCAGTATGGCTTTTTTCCTAAATAAAATCCATTACAAAGCTGGCAACAGAGATGTGCCATATATAAACAAAATTAAATGAATGCAAGTGAATTAATTACAAGAATAAAAGCAAACATGACAAATTCTGACCAGAGTGTAAATCCAGAGTGCAGCTATATTTGTGTCAGTGCTATATTAGTCCACATATTTCTGAACAGAATCAGAAGGAAAACTAATGATAAGGAGCAGGTAAGAAATTACTGCTTTAAAATTAATTTAATTTCAGCATCAGTTAAAAAAAAGTTTAAGTTAGCAGAATTTTTCAGCATTTCACTTGAAAAGAACGTAGATAATAAATGTATTAGAAGCAGTCCCATAATGTATCAGCTAATTTATACCCATAGCCCAGATGCTCTGGTAAATTCTGAAGTTACTGTCTATGCTCAATATTCAGACTAACTACTGTGCACCCAGTACCTATAGAACTGTGAGGCTCATTGCCACAGGGTTTAGCAGGAATCAAACATTCTCCAAAACATGATTATACAGCCATATAAACTCAATGGACTGAATAGTCCCTGGTTGAGGTGCCCTAAACTGTCACTGACAGAAAATTTTTGCCCTAAAGGGATGTTTGTGGTCATCCAGAGTTAAGGTGCTTTTAGATATGTAGTTGTTGTGGTTTAGGCTTCTAATGGCTTTTGCATTTATCCCTTTTTTCTTTCACTGCTAAATGAAATGATTTTTTTGTAGCATATTTTACCCTTGGCCCCTTATAGTTGTTGGATGCTCTAACGTCCCATGTTTACATCCTGTGTCCTATGTGTGTCTCAACTCATGATACATTTTTCGTAAATGAATAGTTGAGATTGGAAGGTTTTTTTTTAAAAAAGGCATCTAAATTTAGGCTTCTGAACCTGAATGTTGGCACCCAAATAACTGGCCAGCTTTCCAAAAGCCAAGCCCCTGGAAATTTCCAGTAATCACAGTTGCCATACCAACGGCTGTCAGCACTCTTGCAAAAGCAGGTCATGTATTTAGGTGCCAAAATGTAGCAAGAGGGGTCTAATTTCAAGCTCTTTTTTTTTTTTTTTTTAGATCTGGCCAAGGACTCTGATGATAATTGAGAACAGTTTCACCTCTGCTGCCACTCTGCAGCTTCTCCAACTGGAGTCACAAGACTGCTATGGTCTTGCAAAAGAGATGTTTGGGGAGGTAAAGCACGAGGTGTTAGCACTTATTGCCTGGTTCCATCCGGGGGTGCAGGCTTTGAGCTAACACAGAGATATCCCACAAACTGATTTTGGAGCAAACAGCCAAAGAAGTGCAGGGCTTGGTGTAGACTAATTTCCCTGGGCTAAAAGCAGGGTATGGCTCAAATCCATGGACAAAGGGGATGTTTGATTTGTTGTGTTGCAGCACTAAGCTTTGTGGGCCTGCCATGCAAGCAGGCACATGGCCAGGTGCTCACCCACCCCCATCTTCCCCCTGCACTGTCCTGCTGCCAACTCACAGTCCTGCTGGCTGGGCATCAGCCAAGGCATTTTTGAAGGTGAGGACGAGTGTGTCCCACTTGGTCCCCTCATCTCCTGAGGACTTTGTGGACATCCTCTGTGCTGCTTCTGCCTCCAAATACCTGTCTGACTTCAGGAAAGTCACTTAACCTCTCTGTCTTGAGGCAAAATAAAGATAACACCACTTCCTTCTCCCTATTTTGTGTGTCTTCTTCAGCTCAGGTGTAAGCTCCTAAGGGCAAGGTTTGTCTTCTCAGTGTGTTCAATGCCTATCAAAACAGAGCCTTGATCTCAGCTGGGGCCTTGAGGCATGACTGCAGTACTGTTATTATCATTAATAATAATAATAACGAATGCAATCAGATCAAAGACACTGACTGTATGAGTCATTTTTGGGGGTAAAGTTAGTCATTCCAAAGAGCAATAGGTATATGTAAACTTTAGACACTGCCAAGGTTTGTCTTTTTTCCCACCATTTAAAAATTCACCCTTGGGAGTATGAGAGAGCAACACGATCTGAAAGGGCTCAGCCCTGTCAGTGTTTCCATGTGGATGGGCACTTGTGCTCACATGCCGACACAAGGTTAATGGTGTAACTTTGCTCTGTATAATTCAGCTACGTAAATACCCTGTGTGGGTTTTCTGGATCATATATGAGACTCCTTTCCGTATCAAGCCTTCTCAGAATGGAATCCAATCTCTGTCATTGTCCTCAGTTGCACCTGTATGAAAACCAGACTACAGCACTGCATGCCAAAAATTTATTTTTTCTTCTTAAATGTTGCAGATTTTCATTGTTTGGTGGGGTTTTTTTCTGTTTGTTTTTTTTAATCAGCTGAATGAAGCACAACAAAGTTATCTTGAAAGGGAACAAAGAAATTACATGAATGAATTACTTAGTAAAAACTTTAAAATGAGATTTTTCACCTGAAAGAAAAGGCCTGCAGCCAATTGGATTACACAGGTGCAAAATAAGACACAAGAGGGAGCTCACATAATAAATAACAGTGATAAACAACATTTTGAAAACAGTTCAAACCTATGGAGAAAAGGAAATCAATAAATTTTACAATTCCTATTTGCTGTTGGGGTTCTCATTTCTACAGTTACTGTCACAAGCTGAGAGAACATGCTCACAGACAAGGATCTCAGTACACCAGACTTTGCCCACAGAACACAAAGGCACAACCCTGTCACAAGAGCTTCTGGTCTGGGGTTTTCATAGAAGAGGGCAATTGAGCCAGGAGACTACAGGGAGACACTGTTCTGGCAGACAAAAAGTAACCTGGGTTTAGAGCTCCTCCAGGAATTATTGCCAAATACTCGATGTGTATTGTTATTTTAAAATACATTGACGTTTCTATGTCCAGTTATGTTACTTGAGAATGATGGTTAATATTCAAGAGACAACCACATATACAGAAAACCTGAGAACTTAAAACTGAGTTTGAAACCAAATCATTACATTTTGTATGTGGATCCAGAAGGAGTTTCATTTCTATGCCTGCAACTTTAGTTCGCTCCAGCAACCACATTTCTCAGAACTTAGAGAAATTGTGCTCTTTTGACAGACACGTTTGACAAACTCTTCCTTTTTAAGTGTTAATAGGATCAGTAAAAACCTTTCAATTCCTAAAGTTCTTGTGAAAATAAGGCAATATATGTCAGTAACTACAATGGCCTTGATCCTCTGGCAGAGATCCACCCTCCTTGCAGTGGAACACATGTTTCATGGTGCTGGACCCTGGTCTTTCATCTTTCTAAGGCTGCAACTGCATGTACCAACATACATATGTCTCAGCTCCTCTCCAGAAAACTGATAGAAAAGTAGAACAGCCAGAGGACTGCCCTTCAGAGCAAGGCCCCCACATTATACCAGCTCTGGCCACACATCGTAATTACCATCTGAAAGGATATTAGATAGTCATCAAAGGGGCACTTAAGGGAGAGGGGGGACCCACAAACAGATCTTGTAGATGGGCATTACCCTCTGATATCCATCACCTCTGAACAAACAAGAATACCTTGGACATAGTTGGGGTTGGAAATCAATCACTGGGCCCTAGTCCATACACTGGTGTTGGTGGTCATGGCAGGTTTCTCAGACACGTCCCTCCAGAAGTGTCAGAACAGAGACAAGATGTCGATTTCTTTAGAATCTAGTAACAGAGATCCACAATTAGTGCAATGGCAAGGAGTGTACTTTCTTCCATATACCATGACCTCTCTGGTCTGCAACAGCCTTAGAGAGCTGCTGAGTACCCTCCAGCCAAGGGGAGAGCCAGTGCTAACACTGTGACATTTAGTCCGTGGTATGAATGTATCCACCCACATCAGCAGTGGCTCCATTTCTTTCCTCTGCTCCTGTAGTGCAAATGGGCTTTTCCAATCAATAGTGCCACTCATGGGGAGTTCAGAAATATGTTTAGTCCTGACAGATGTTTGTCAAATGGCCCATTGAGTAGCTCAAGACCAGCTGGTGCTCCTTGTGAGATTGTGTAAGCCATATGAGCATAGGCTGATTTTCACTTTACAATGTCGTGTCCCTCCAAGATTGTCCACATACTTGCATCAGAAACTCCACAGACTGAAGAGAACCTAAGAAGAATGTGCAGGATCTGATTGTGAAGTGGCACCCTGAACATGTAGCTTCTGGAAGAGATGTTGTCACTGTAAGCATCCTAGTGCTACACAGATTTGTCATGTAGGCTATGGAAGGAAGTAAGAACTTCAGCGATTGAAATAATCAGTGACATCTAAACTCTGAGATCCTTCTTCATTATAAGACTCTGACAGAGTTAAGTTTGCAAAGTTTAGTCTGTGCAGTCACCTTAATGGTGGAAGCCCTGGACCTCAACACTTGGAAATTACTCTTTCCACTGCTTTTGAGGGAAGTTGATGAATTCTGCAGCATAGAGGGTACTTCGTAGCCAGATTCCACAGCTGTGGAATTACAGAAAGCCAGGCAGTGGATCCTGAGTTGGCAGAGACCATCCTCCCACTGGTTGATGCATTTGATCTCTGGAGAGGAAGGAGTACATACCCAGCATGGCACCCTGGCCAGCTGGCTTGGAAGAAGCAATGCTGGCTTTGACTGTGCAAGCAGGTGCTTGCTTCCCCTCCCCATCAGATGGGGAGAGTGAAAGAACAGCTGTAAATAGAACAAGGTTTAATAAATCGGAGAAATAGAGATTTAAAAAAACCCAAACTTGTCTGTCTTGCATTGGAAACCTGTCGTGTTTTTAATCTAAATTAAAGTTGTGCTAGTATCTTGTAGTAAAACAATTGCCTACTATCAGAGCCACACATTTTTGAAAAGTGAGAATGGGCCATATGTCTTCCATAAAAACATACCAACACAGTTCAGTGTGTTCTTTATACTTTCTGGTAAATCATATTTTTTTACAGGCCATGGTTAAAGCGAGCAGTATTTTTGTTTGCCAGAAAGTATTTACATTATTGTATTATCCTTCATCTTTATCAGTTTTCATTTGGTATTATTGACACATGGTAAAACAGCTTTAATTATCTCCAGGCTCAAGTACAAGGATTTTTTATAATTCAGTTGGGTCTCTTTAATTTCCAGTATCTAAGCTACCATAATGAAAATGTTACTCAAGGTTTCTTCTTCAACTCCCCCCTCTTTAGATCATAATAAAAACAGCTCACTTGAGCAAATAGTTCCTTTGAAATGTTAATCCTCCTCAGATGTGTTTTTTGTTAGATCAGCTGCACTGTTAAAATACTTTCTATTTTCCCATTAATTGGAATGCAGAATAACACTTATTAGCCATATGGACACAAAGTAGCTCGTTGATGAAGACAACTGAATTAAAGCCTCATGTTAAACAATGAATTAACTGTGATGTAGGGTGCAAAAACCACAGTTGCATTAAACTGGGTTGTCTATCCCTCTCTTATCCAACATAATCTCTCCTTAAAAGAAGAAATGTATTTCAGACACTGCCCTCAGTGCAACCTAAAATCTGTACAAAAGCATAAAAAGGAAGGTCAATGTAAAAACCTACACCAAAAAGGCTTATTGAAAATTACTTTTTGAATGCATTGGTTTATATTAGTCTTTATTTGGCACTTGAAATCCCAACGAACTAAACCTTTCCTTCAGAAATGCATGTGAAGGTGTATGTTTGCTGTAGAGCTGGCTCTGTGACTGCTCCCTGGCTTGAGACCCTGGCTTGGCTCAGGTGTGATCAGGCACAGCATGAGATCACAGGCTTGGTGCTGTTCCTCCCTCCTTCCCTGCCACGTCCCGAGCCCGATGGACTGCTGCGCTTCAATAAACCGAGCAGCTCTCTGATTGCTTTTTAATGAATTGTGGGGGAATGTGTATGGTTTCCCTGGGGCGTGAAAGGAATTTCAGGTGGGTCATCAGCATTCAAATATTAAATTACTTGGGCAGGTTGTGTAAGGTTAGCAGCCAAGGAAGTGGAGATGGGACTCTAATCCAAACCTCCATGTAAATCAGTAGGCACAGAAGAAAAGCTCTGCTAGATTCAGATGAGAAGAATGTGTCTGGGAGTACCTTAAGAAAAACACCAGGTAAGAACCTCGGCTTGTGTGGAGTGAAAACATGTTTAAGCTTCAGTAGACTTCAGTAAATATAGTTTTGTTTGGAAACTCTGCCTGTAATTTCAAAACGGGAGATATCTGTGTCCATGGAGAATTTCAAATCCTAGTCTATGTTTCAACCAGAGATTAGTCTTTCTTGGAAAGACGTCCCTCTTTATTGTTCCTTGATTTTGTACAAGTCTGAACATGGATGTACAACAATTAAGCAGTAGGAGCTGGGGCACATGAAGCATCAGTTTACATGTATGGCTTCCAGAGGGACAGGAAGTTGGTGTTATTTACTTAACCAGGAACAATAGATCACTTGCTATTCAGCCAGCATTCCCATTGCTGGCATGGATGGGCACATCCGTCTGCTCACACCCTCTGCTGCTGCACCCCTACCTGCTCCCTCCACTGCCTCTGGCACTTGGTGATGCTTCCAACAGCAATCAGACAGATTTCCAGATTCCAGCAATTGACAGAGAGCAAATTTGCAAATGTGCACTGTGCTAACATGATTAGGCCTGTGAACATGCAAATCCTTGGAATGAATTTTGGTTTTATGCAACTGACGTCAGTAAAAAGGATCCTGTTTATGTGCTGCCTAAACAGCCATCACACAAACTGGACTGCCAGAGATGATTTCATTCACCTATTTAGTGAAACATACAGAGAACCACAGTGCAGATACCTCCAGGGTATAATTTTCATGATAATCAAAACACAGACATGCTATATAATAGTTTACAACCATAACTGAGGGCAGCTATGTGATTCTGGGGAAGGAGGGAAATTTTTGTGTGTCCAGAACATGAACACATGTCCCAATGCTCACAGGTCCCCACAGCTACTCTGCCTGATGTCACACGATTTTCAGGGACAATAAATGATCCTTTTCAGATAGACAAAATAGGCAGTATTTCTAAGAGCACCGAGTCTGTGACTGACTCACATAAGCAAGCTCATTGCTCTTGATTTTGTGTTTCAGCTGGGATCAAAGACTGGAAATTGTGTCTGTGTATCCTTGCTGTTTGACTGATGAATTGACCCAGAGAATTTTCCCGCAACACCAGCATGTCTCTGGTTTGGGAGGGCACAGTCCTGAGCAGAGTGGTCCTTAGACTAACTTCCCTGAGAGCACCCCACAAGGTACCTTGCTTTGCAGCTTGTTGCAGTGGAAATTAACCACAGCTTCATTCAAAAAACCTCACACAGAGATCAGTCAGGTTGCTCTGGTTAATCCTGACTCTCTCACTTGGCAGTGAATTATAACCTCCCTCATAAGGTAATTTCTAATTCCTCACAGAGAAAGTAAGGTGGATTCCAGCCACACTTTTGGCATTGGCAACAGCAGGCAGGGAACAATCTGTTTGAATTTGCTGCTGAAAGATCAAAATGTTGTGTTGGGGGTATGCTAGGTTATCATCAATAATGCGGAGTTGTGATCATTTTACCTGAGGGAAAAGAGTGAATAAGAGATGATCTTTGAGTGGATGGAGACTATCAACACTTCCTTTGGGAATGAAGCCCACATGGACCCTGCTCATGAAGCCCTTGAGTAAAAGACCTTTTCCAACCTTGATGATTCTAAGACAGAGTATTCAAAAAAACCTTTGGGTCAGGAAATACAGAGCGTGTTCTCATTGCTGATAGTACAGCAAAGTATCACCTGCTTCCCAGAAACAGTTCTGATAGTTCAAGCCACTATTTCATGGGAGAAAACCCTCAAACTTCTATTTGAAAAACACTATTTCATTAAAACTGAGAAAATTGAACCACTAGAATTTGCTGACAAAACCTGAAAACTCTGATATTCTTATGGTTTGCTTTTTCCCTATTCCTTTTTCTTTTTCCCCAATTTTTCTTTAGCAGTAAAATGAGAAGAGAGGAAAAAAGGCTGAGATTAAACTAAAATTCAGATTTTTCAAGTAAAAAGATGAAAACAGAGCAGCTGGCTTCTTTTAAAAATATTTCTACTTCCATCTATGACTGCCGTGAAGTTCAGGAAAAAGATATGGATTGATGGTAGTTGGTTGTATTGATATACACAGACAAGCACAGCTGAGATTGGAAGGGATTTCTGAAGATTATCTTGTCCAAGCTCCCTGTTAACAGTAGAGTCAGCTCAAACAGGTTGTTCCAGACTATTTTGGAGTGGTTCTTCAGCTCCTTCTGCAAATCCAGGCTTTCTCAATGTTTATTCTTCCTCTACTGGATCCCACAAATAACTGCTGATTCCTACCAGTGAGGGATATAAGCAACAGCCTTTCCCATCTTGTTTTAAAATCCATGTCCTTTCCCTTTCATCATTGCTCAGAGAATACCCTAATACTCTCCAGAAAGCAAGGTCACTGGTTGACAAGAAAACTTCAGATCAATGAAAGAGGAGAAATTAAAAATACTCACTGTCCCATGCATAGAAAGTTATCTATCATCAACAAATTTCCTACTTCAAAGTCAGGAAATTCACAGACAAAATAGTCAGGATACACTCTCAGCTGTTTATAAACAGTCCATTAATCAATGTTAAAATGCAGTTTGGTTTAGGACAAGCCTTTTGGTGCCCAATACCTCGTATTACTTTAGAAACTGGTGACAAACGTGGTTTGTGCTGTCCCAAAGCCACCATCAGCGCCAGTGGCACTCACCACCAGGAGCCCAGTCAGTGAATCAAGGGTTCACAGCTCCACCACTGGGCTGTATCTCAGGTTTTTGGTGAAATCTCAGCCAACAACTTCACTAGGCTTCCAAAGTGTCCCAAGTGCGAGGTGACTGTCCGTGTAGGTCTGTTCAGCACCTTGTTCAATAACTGTCATCTTTTCCCTGGAATTACCACAGTATATATAAAATCATGAGATTGAGTCATACTGTGAGGGAGACTGAACTGTCACAGTTTTAGCTGACCTGTTTGCATTTAAATCACTTTTATTGCCATGGCCCACAATTGTAAAATTGTTACGCAATTAATGCAGCCTACTTTTAAACGTATGAGGTTTTTTCTTTCTTTTTGAGTTCACGGAACAAAACACAATTTTTAAATATATCAAAATGATCATTAAAATGTAACACATTTTCTCTCTGTGGAGATTTCAGCCATTTCCAAAAACAAACTTCAGTTCTAAACTGTTTTAACTTTACTGGTCTTTTGTTAGTTCCATTGGATTATTTTGAAATTTCCTTAATTTGTATTTTAATGTACTTTCAAGGCATACTGGCCATTCTTTCAAAGGAGCATAAAGTGGTTATTGTTAATACATGCATACTGGAGAGCAGCAAATGTTTCTGGAGCACTGGGCTTTCTGTAATGACATTAAATGAAGGGAAAAAAAGAAGATGAAGTAATACTGGTCTCTATGACAGCCTCTGTTAACAGGACAAGGATTTAATTCAGAATTAAGCCACATTAGTGTTAAAGAAGCCATTACTCACTTGCAAATTTTTCTCCCCCAAAACCCATTTCATTGCTCGGTGCAATAAGCTGGTACATTTATCCACAAACATTTGATGACTGATGCTTTATTTTGCCTTTGAATGTTTCTTTAATGAAATCTGGATGCTTAAAAATATCCAGTAACATAGTTAACCATTTTGCTTTCGTATTAACAGAGCAGTTATTCTGTTGCCATTTGTCATTGCCTTAGCTTTGATTGCGTGACCCCTTTAAACAGAAAAACAAAAATGAGGTATCAATGCAGATATAAATAATTTATAGAATTTTACTGGGTATAAATAGATGTGTCACTTTGCATGGCTTTTTCATTCTTTGTTAACAGGCATAGATTTACTTATGTTTTGCATTAGCTGTAGAAAACTTCCCTTGAGTTTCATCAAACTGTCTTATTTTGAGAATGCATAAAACATCTCTCTTCCAAGTTTAGGATACACTTTGTTGTCTTTTGAAAGTTATGGTGTAAATTTGCTGAGGGACATTTAGTCCAGCAATACCGAGAGTCCAGCAAAACTATTTCTAGGCTAAATGGTACTTCTGGTCTCTAAGGAGCTTCCACAGCCGCCAAAAATCCCTGGGACATGTGCACAACCCCTTTTCCCAGGCTGGGCTGTGTTTGAGACCAGAAATGTGGGCATGTGTTGATAAAAGAGAAGATTAATGTTATACTCTCTGAAAATGGTCCGACACTAGCTGAATCTCTCCCATTCTTAGCTGTCTGGATGTTACTATAAGGTGAAGCCACTAGAAAAAGAACTCAGATTTAGGCACCAAATTGACTCAGATGTCTCTTTCTGAGTTAAAAAAAAGGGGAAATTTTGGGTGCTGAGCTTCTTCCTTTTGCCTGCCCCCAGATTTGGGTCACACCTGTCTATCAGGGAAAAATCTGAGAAGAAGAGAAGAAAGCTGCAAGAGAAGAAAGCTGCAGGGCTTTTCCCAGAGGAGCCAACCAGGCTGAAGGAGGGTGGCTGCTGCCCTCAGCTCACCTCCCCATGGCTGAGAGCTCTTGCATGGGTGCATTTTGCTATCGTCATCCTTGTTCTGTTATTTCATTCAGTCATGGGCCCTGGTTATTTAAACAACCAAAACCAGAAGACTTTGTTTCCTTGACTCCGTATCCTCCTGAGTAAAAATAAGCCAACAAGATGTTTCTAAGAAAAAGGTTGATGTTATCTTTTAAAATGTACTTCCAACTGATTGCTATCTTTCTTCAAGCTGGGCCTTCTGCCACCCCTACTCCCCCTCCTGGAACCAACCAGTAGTTTAAATCTCACCAAAAAGACAGAAACTTTCAGCCCTGTCCTAGCCTTGCAGCAGGTATCTGGCCTCTAAAGAATGTCAGAAACTGAGGTCTTTTGAGATCTTTGTGTGTTTTGCACTTGAAAATGATCTCCAAGTGTTTGTGAGAGTCTGGTTATCTATATGGGTGTGTGAAAAACGCCATAGGATGGGCAAGATGAGTCACACACAGGATCCTGTTTTTCTCAGAACAAGCCCTGGTGGAACTGCCACTTAACCCTTACTTTTTAATTTCTTAAAGTTTGTTCCCTTCCTTTAAGCTTGTTCCCTTCACTGCCCTTAAGAGAATCTTTTGTCCCATCCTTTCCATAGGTATCATTGACTTTTTTGATTCATGCTGCTCAGTTCTGAGAGACTTTTTTCTGCTTTTTTAAGGATTCTTTGCCCTTTTGCAGTAAGTCACTGTGCTCTCTGTTGACGTGAGCCCTGCAGAGAATTATCGCTTGGACATGCACATTGGTGCCAAGTGGAGATAATGCCTTCTTTTCAAACTGAAGCCTGCCTGTAGGAGTGTTCCCAGTATAATTTTCACAGTCATAACTGCAGTTAATCTTAAACTTGGCATACCCTTCCTTTCTCTGTAATGTTTTTAATGACTCTTTCAGGGTGGGAGAATCCTCAGGATTTTGCAGTGTTGCATTCACCTACTGATTCATTCTTGCCAGTCTGGTGTTGTTAACCAAGGTCCAGCTTAATAAGCAACTCTACCATTTATATTACAGTGCAGGAAATTATCTGTCTTGTCCAACTAAATGACACTGAGAGGAGGAAACATTTTTTTCTGAGCAAGCAGGAGGTGCAGTGCAGCACAATGGTCAGTAAATATGTAGCAGCAATTTACAGGGTTTATTTTTAATCCAGGGCCTATGTTGAGAGAATGGCGTGAACTGGGTAAATCAATCAGGCTGTTGCAAAGCAAGCTTGAAATGAAAGGGCAGTCAAGGAGGAAGTGGTAAATAACACACAGGACTGATTGCTTCTGGGCACAGCTAAGGGCTTGGGTTTAAGGAGTAATTACGTGGTCACACCTAAACCTTTGCTGGTGTGGAATGTGCAAACTGCAGACTTCAGCTAAGAGACTGCTCTTGCTTTTGCCAGCAACTATTTTGTTGGTAAGAGCCATTTGTTCTTGGTTTCTGGAAGGAGCTGGAAAGTGTGCAATATCCCATGCTTAGTCATTTGTGAACTTTGATCTCAGCACTAGCACAAGGCCCACTTGCTTCAAATGTGGTGGGGAGAGCAAGGGAAATGAAGCAGGAGAGGTGACATTTCTGGTCTGTCGCAAAGTCAAGATGCAGGACTGAGTCCTATACATGATTTGTGCCAATCTGGCAGTTGTCTAGAGCAAGCATAAAAACTGGACCTTACATTTAGGGATGGTGGGCATGCTATGCAACCCTAGCAGGAGTGAGCCAAATACCACATTTGCAAATTTGTTCAATGCTAACCCCACTAAGAAAAAAAGGTAGCCACAGATCAAAGAGATCCAAACAAACTGTATCTGCCCATTGCACTCGTGTGAGAAGCCTGTAGCTCATCTCCTGTGGGCATTTCTGCGTAAATGTAGGGTGTTTCACTCAGTTTGTCCTTATTAAAAGCCTGTTGCAGACAGATAGGACAGAGCCTTTTCTGTAGCAGACAGACATAGACTCCTTTGCTCTGTTGGGACAATAGCAAAAGGAGGTCAGGTCTGAAACTGGATGCAGTAATTGCATGCCTGCTTGCTTCCTTGGCTCCCTGCTAAACCTAAACATAGTTGGGAGATCAATGTGCTTTGAATAACAGCATGTCTTGAGAGAGAGGGCTTCAGAAGGGAGCCAGCAGAGCTGCGCTCCAGTTATATCTTTCCTGTGGATTTTCCATGTGTTGTTAAGCAAATTGGTAGCCTAAAATTCTCAAGTGCAGGTCCATTGGGATATTTTCTGATTCAGTTTGAGAGTTTCCTGGACAAAACAGTATTTCTACTAGGCAATAGACACAAAAAGCCTGTCTGAAACCATCTAATGCAGACTGCATCTAATCCAGACTGCCTGGCTGTAACTTTCCCCTCTTTCTTTTCCCTGAATCCTCATTGTCTATAGACATTGAGACCAATATGCAGCCTAAAAGTGGATACTGCTGGGTCAGTTTATGAGTATTACCCTCCAGAGCACACTAAGTTCTTTGCTTTCCTCATTTTTGCTCTCCTTGATTTGATGGTACCTGCTCTTTATCTTGTCTGTTTCTTACTGCCCCATGCTACATTGCAATTCTGTTCTTGCAGTGTGATGCTTCTCAAGGTGAGCCACTTACTTTGGGTCACTTGCACAGGCAGGAGGAATTATGTCTTCAGCACTACTTCATCTTTATGTGGATGATGATTCTGACTTCTTGACTGAACATGGGGCCAGGAAGATGCTTTCAGCTCTGTGAACAGCCAATGAAACCCAAATAGGCATTTCATATCTCCTCTGCATGAAAAGGAACAGACTGACATGCAGGTCTCCTGGACCATTGTTTGATTCATCTTCTGGGATGAAAGACACATCATGGCCACAGCTAATCTCCTGTCTCCAACAGTTCTTCTGGTGTGTTATATTTCCCAACTGTTAAATGAGGAACAAGAAAGGCAAAATCAGGCTGCCATTGTTCATCCATCTGTATGAAGGGGCAGCCAGGAGACAAGTAGTGGATGAGGAAACAATTCCTCGATTGTGTCTTAAAGAAAAATCAAACCCAAATTATATTTAGGAAAGCAATGGCATTTGAGGGTGAAGGAGAACACAAAAAAACATGACTTGGTGTGAAACAACCAAACTATTGTGTGTACAGGGTGCCCATGGGTATTGCACCCAGATCCCTGGAGTTTACTATTGTTCCTAGACCTCCCAAAACTGAAATGCAGATTGCCCTGAACATCAGTTTGGGCCATGTATCAACATGCAGAATCAGTCTTGCAGACACAGAATGTAAATGGTAATTTCACATAATTCACATGCATGAATGTCACATGGATCCCATTCACATGAACTCCAACCAAACTGGATACTGGGACTTGCATTTGTATAAGGGCTTTCTGCTCTGGAATTTGAATCAGTTTTCATCTGGTGGTAATGTCAAGTACCTGGCAAGTGGACTGCAAATGACCTGCACTCCAATTATCCTGCATCAGCATGATCCTGCCATATAGAACTTGACTTATGCCAACCAAGCAAAAAACAAAGTATACATATTTTCTTAATAAATTATCCAACTTTTCTTGAGCCTGAGCTAAACCTTCTTATCTAATATCAAGTAATTTAAGCATTTTTAACATTCTAAAGACAAGTTAATCCTTTTATAAGAAAAAGTCAGAAAATGGGCTTAGAATGACATTTTAACAATGTCTATGGTATGTTAAGCTGATGAAAAATTCTAACAGCAGTTTTAAGCACTTTTGGCTAAAATATCCTAAAGCATTATAAAAAATAAGTATCATGCCAAATTGTTAACCATTTGTCAATAATGTAAAATATTACATATTGAACCAACACAAACTTCTTTTTTTCTCCTAGTAACTACAGTTCTCAGATATGGTTTTTAGTGACATATGAGTCTTAATTTGACCTGGTCTTAGACTTGTGTCTATTTCTCTCTTGTGAGCTCCCTACATTCCCTAGGTAAGTTTTGCTGCCAAGAAAACTTGATTTTCATCTGTTTTCTGATGCTTCATTTCCATAATTTTTCTGGTTTTGTCAGAGTGTGGCCATTTCAATGCATGCTGAAGATTATGAACAGACAATCCTAAACTTCTCTGTTTGCCCACAAGAAGAAATAACATTAGTGGTTGAAATATTGATCTGTCCAACACATTTTGCATCAGCTAAAAACCTATCTTCGAGTTTTATTGTCTCTGTCAAGGTGGCAACAGAACATCAGGAAAGTTTTCTCATTTTCTATTACTTTTGCTCAGTATCTAAAGGACCTCGGAGTTTAATAAATAAAGCATGTAGCTCTTCAAAGACTGGCAAACTGATCTGCAGAGCCACCACACAAGACACATGTAGTTTGAAGGCAAAGCAGTCCTGACCATTAGTAAAGCCACTGAATGCTCTGACTTTTAAGCATATCTGCTAATTAAATATCCACTGGAGTGCATCTATTGCCTGAGCCTGGGAACCACTGCAGTGTTATCAGTGAGCTGATCCTATTCCTGGAAGCCCTCAAGCACCCACTTGCTCATTACACACACCCTGAGAGACTCTCCCAAGAACTCACGCCCCAGAGCTCCATACACTTGGTTCTTGGTTTGTTTGCTTTTTCCAAGCCCAGTTTGTCTTTTAGCCTTTCAATGAAGGGAGTGTCCTCATGGAGGAATGCAGGTGTATACTTGGCTCCTTTCAGCCTAAAGACAGTCCAAGACACCTTGGGCTACTTGAGATGGCCATGTGCCTAGAATAGGACTGGTAGGAGAGCTGTGCCCTCTTGGGACAGCCCAAGGCATCTCACATGACTCCAATGGACTGCCTAGAGGAGGTCAATGAAGCTCTCTGGAGCCCATCTTGCAACTGAAAGCAGTGCAAGCCCTGTGGAAAATGGGACTAATTCAGATTTGGAAACAAGTTGCCAATACGCAACAAGTCTCAAACACATTCCATGATGCTGTTTTGGAACTGACCTGATGTTGTCCTCAAAAGCACCCTCACTGACTCCATGTCATGGCAACCTGTGAATGTGGCCTCACCAAAGCTAAAAGACGTGCTTTGGCATGTGGTGGAAACCTAATGAGCATGAGTTGAGTCTTTGTACCCTATTAATATTTTAGCATGTCATACTCATGCCCAAAGACAGGAAGATCGAAAGAAATGTTAAATTTGGAGCCACGTGTTACAGCTACAAAGCAAAAGTCCCAACCTCTATTCTCAACTCAGCCAGACTCTGCCAGCAAAGGCTGCAGCAAAATTGCATTTATTCTACTGTCTGTCTATCAAAAGTCTAGCTCACACTCCACAATCCTGTGAGAGAAATATCGTGATGGAGTGGATCAGATACTGTGGAGAAGAGGCTAAATAACTTGAGGGGAAAAAAAGATGACTTGTTCTCAGACCTGTGTCACTTCCAAAAATACTGCCTTGGATTCCCTCCCATTCCTGAGCTATGCAACCAATACATGACTTCTGGTTTTTGGCATCAAATTTTTATTTTAAATTAAACAGATAGGATATTCCTGGTTCACAGCTGCAGAAGGGTCAAATACATGACTTTTAACACCTTCTACATCACTTACAGGAAAAAGGCAAGAAAACAACATACAACAACCCTTCTGCCCAGTGCTGAAACAGCCTGCGGCAGTGTACAAAGCACAGAAATATCTTTACTTAGCTTTCTATTATAAACTGCCTTTGCTTTATAAATAGTCCCATTTTTATCTTGAAACATACTGGGAAATCTTAAAACTTGAAAAACTTAAATTCATCTCTCAGTGACCAAAATTTCAAAGGATGGACAGAAAATTGCAGTTATCTACTGCAACCTTTGGTGATTAGCAGTGAAAAGTGTTTGATCATCACCTGACAGCAGCAGAAAAGAAGTCATTCCTAGCCTGAGCCACTTAAAAAAGGAAGAACTGCAGAGCTTTCATTCCCCTATGGTTCTCTTCAAGATTAGCAGCAGTGAATAGCAAGTTCTGTTTGCTTTTACAATAATATCCTGTTTTGTAATCCACAGGAAAAGGAGTATGAAAGTAGCAACCTTGGCAGGGATTGAGGGCCAAGGGACTGTTTTCTGAAATCTCAAAGCTCAGGAACATGAAGACTTGGAGGAATTTCCAAGTGCAGTGAATGCCAAATGGTAAAGAAAATTACATGACAATGAGAGAGAAATGATTTATTCACTGTCTTCATAAATTCTTCTTCTAGGGTCACTTTTTTCTTCTTCAGTGAACAATTGACAGGCAGTTGTTTCCAAAAGCTTTTAAGTGAGCCCCTAATACGAGCTTAAGTGTTGTTAATGTTTAGGGGTATTTTTTTCCAAAGGTGGAACAACTGAATATAATAATAATAATAATACTAAAAAGTGGGACAATGTAATTTAACACCAAATAAATGAACAGCTGAAAAATCCACAGAATACAGATAGCCAAGCAAATAATGGTATTATTAAAGGGACTATATAATATTTCTCCTCAGCACTTACATGGCAAACAGACTAGGTCATATTTTTCTCCATGGAAGATAACAACTGGTGAACCCATTGTTGAAGTTCCCATTCAAAGACTGGAAAAAAAAGCGTGTTAGGACTAGAGAAGACATTAAAAAGAAGTCTGTGTCTACTGGAGCACTGTTTCAAAGGGCCATAAGCTAGAATAAATATTGACACAGTGAGGAAAAAATATGTAACAATAGCAATTGTTCAAAAGGGGCACGATTTGGAAGCTAACACACTGAGCTAAACACACCTGGACAGGCCCCAAAATTTAAAGTTACTTTTGGAATTTAACTTTCACTGATTTCAGTAAGAGTTAGACACAGAAATACCCTCATGACTCTAGGTCTGATTCACTAGCTGTCATTGCTTTTAATTCCCAACCTCAACCCCTTCCAGCAAGGGAAGGCAGAACATCATGAAGGACATGAATCTTGGGACTGAAGATGTCTCAGAATTTCTCTTCCTCTGACACAAGGTTGTTCTTGGTCTTCTTTCAAGTCTTCACTCTGCATTTTCCTGGAGTTAATTTCTCCTAAATATGGCTTTTCATGTTATTATGAATAATGTCTAAGAGTTCTTCCTCTGTCTGACAATTTTTTCTATTTAATTCTATTTTCATATTTCTCTTCTTTTCTTTTTATACTTCCCCCAACCTGACCCCTGCATCACCCTCAGAGCACATCACTAATTGCAGTCTCATGGTAATGCACTGTTTTTACCAGTTAAAAGTATGGTCTTCTATGCAGGCACAAGTGTCCAGCAAAGGCTGGTTTTGTTGCAAGTTCCCAATGTTCTTCCCCAAATCTCGTTCTAGCCATTTTCATTTTCATTTTAATCAGTTCAGTAATCTGTTTAATTATTCATCAGAAATTTTCCAGACACATTCCTTTGAAATTAAGGTTTCTAAAAGAAAATTCAAGGAAAAAAAAAAAAAAGAAAGGTTAATATTTTTATTCTGTCTTCATTTGTGCAAACTCTAATAGAAATCAAGAAGTTTGAATCTCTTCTCACACCAATATTCCAATGATATATTTTTAGTGGACTATTCCTGATTTTCATAGCCAGAAAGATCTGGTGAATTTGCTTTGGAAGCAACCCAGCAAACCCCACAAAATTTGGCTATTTGCTATTAACTTCAGGAGATAAGGATTTATAAAGTTTAAAAAACAGTCCTTATTTTAATGCACTGCAATAATTGCAATTTGGGCCTAGAATTCAGGTAAATCAGTGGACTTCCAAAACCACACTCAGTTTTAAAGTAAGAATACAATAGAAGAATGGATTTAAATATTGTATTATTCTTCTAATGTCTTCAAGCAGTTTACTGAGCTGAAACTACATATTCTTATTAAAAAGTTCAAAACTGTATAGCAGGTTTTGCATTCTGCAGATAAGATGTGTCATCATTGTTTCTGAGCAACATCTATTGGCCACAACAGTCCAGGTATTCACGAATGTCTTCCCTGAGCAGTGAGGTCATTTTAATTGTGCTGATTTAATTAGAGAGAGGAGGAGAAAGAGTTTAAAATTACTTTGATACTTGTACTGTAAAGCCAAAATGCAAATTTGGACTTGCTAGATGTTTTAGTATCTGCTAAAAGGGAAGGCTTAGGAGTGATGGCATCACAAAAATGCTGGGTTTTTTACAGGTCATGATATGCAGCTTCAGATGTATTGACATGTCTTCATGTATTCATGTACAAAGCTACTTTCCAAAGTGAAGCTTCAAGCAGCAAGAAACATTTTTTCTTCTTTTCCTATTTCTTTTTGCTGATCAAATATTTAAAGTGAGTTTCTCGATGTACCCCTGAAGTCTCACTTTCAGAGACAACAGTGACACTTAAGTGTCTGTTAAAGCCTTATCTACATATTAACATTGTGTAAATAGATAAACCAGTATACACCCAATTTTGCATGCAGCTATAATGCTGCCAGCTCAGTTTTACTAGTAACTGGATGAAGTTGGCATTTTTAGATTAGTATAAATTTGCTTGTTCTGTAGCATGAACTCTCCTGACTAGAAAACAAAATTAATGTTTCCCAGAATTGATATCACTATAACAAGCCTTTGCATACAGCAGATATGTAGCCCGCTGAGTATGATTTTTTAAAATATTGCTCAGAAACAGGTTTTAAGTGCCTAATGATACACATGGCCAGATGGGATTTCCAAAGGTACTTTAGCACATATCCAGTAGTGACCGACTAAATGAAAAGTGTTCACAAAAAAATAGGAGATCTGAACAACTCCCACTACCACCATGGATAAAGATGCTCAGTTTTCCCCTGGAATGTGCCCATCCTGCTCTCAGGTCCCCACGATGCATATGAAGGAGTTGAGGTGAGAAAAACACCCAGCTGCCAGCAGCAGTGACATTGGAACAAAGCTGCATTGTAATGGCTAGGAAGGGTGGCTTCTTATCTTTCACATACTACATTCCTGATTCAAACAAGGAGGTACACATATTGAAATTAAGGTTCCTGCTAGTCCTTTTCTCTGCCTTCCCTAACTGGTTTATCCCCTTACCTCTTCTACCTCCTTACAGATATAGAAAAGCTAAGATCTTTGAAGACCAAACACTGGAAAAAAACCTGCAAGTAACTTACAATTGAGGAAACTTGAATTTTCACACCACACAACAGCATGCAAAGGGGTGTAAAAACAGTTCAAAGGACAAGGGAAGAGAGATAGAAAAACTTTATGCATTTACTGAAACAACATATGGAGAAGCAGGGGTGCAAATGGATACAAAGGCATACAGTGGTATACAACACACCACCCAGTCCCTTCATGGGCCAACACTCTGGCTCTGCAACACAGATCTTCTGGGAATGTGGCAGACACCATCCTGCCATGGTGGTTTGGAAGAGGATGGCAGCTGGAGTGTTTGGGGAGCTGAGCAATAGTCTTTACAAGCGTTCAGATCCCATAGCACTTTGCAAGTTGTCCTGCCA
>WEIV01014409.1:48636-170297 GCA_013390005.1 Calyptomena viridis | reverse complement strand
AAGAAATAGGCCCAGGGATCACATGTTTCATGGTGGGATATAGTCTAGAAAGAAAAACCCTTCCAACTTTAAATATTATTGTTTTCCTAAATTAACTCTGGGAGATTTTAATCTAGATCTTGGGTCCCTGCCAGAGAACACACACCGCTCCCCACATCCCTGAGAACATTGTGGAGTCCTGTACAGTCTGCTGGCATAATAATGAAATAGCAGCCAGTTAACTCCCTCACTTCTTCATAAAGTCCTTCTCTCTAATGCTGTTCTTCCTTTAACTCATTGGAGTTTCACAATTAGCACTCTGTGTGGGGGGGACACAAATCCTTTGTCATCTTTTGAGGGGTTTTTAGGGAGGTCACAGGACTATTTAGTGAAACTAAAAGGAGGACTTACACCAGATTACTTCCTGCAGTTCAAAGGGGTAACTCTTCAATAATACTGATTAACAGGTCAGGCTGGATCAGGGAAGGGTAGTTAGGAAGCCTTGAGATGGTGCCTGAGAAGGAGTCTCATTGAGGAGTGAGGCAGGGATTTATGGTGACTGGAAAGCTCTGAGAGCACATTGTTTGGGCCTGAATTCAAGGGGCCACAGTGAAAGCAGGCTGGTCAAACACAAAGCAAGTGGAGTGCAAACAGGACCCTCTTCAGGGTACATCCTTGCACTGCATAAAGTGCATCCTTGAGAAAGCTTTTTGTCCTACCTAATTAAAGCAAATGATGATGCTGCTCATTGCTTATAGATCACTGTTTTCAATCCCTGTCCAGGAAAATTCTCCTGATGAACCCCATGGGATATAACCTGAATAGAAGAGGGAAGGTGGAGCATGGACTTCTGCCAGTGCACTGAGGAGCTGTGTCTGGGTTAGTTTCTAATGAATCAGCACAGCCATCTGGGGGAAGGGGGAGGAATTCCCTCACTTCTTAATCAACCTTTCTGTGTTTTAAAAGGGAAATATTTTTCAGTAAGATGCGCTGTGCATATCTGGCACTCGGCCTCTTGTTACTGCCAGCTGTCACTCTGATAATGTGTTATAAATGATGGCACACCAAGCAGACAGGGCTGCAAGCCCATGTGATTGTATTGCATTATCAAAGTGACAACCAGAAAGAACAAGAGCTCTGGCTGCTGAATTGGTCCATAAGCAGATTTTGTGTTGTTGATATTACTATTTATATACAAAAATGGGGCTTAACCATTTTTAATATTTTCCCAGCAGGAGTCAAGACTTCAGTATGCAGTATGCAGATAGCACAAGATAAAACCTGTTTAAAATTCTGTTTTCATAGACTAAAGCAGGAAAACCAATAATTGTTAATGAAATTAATTCAAGTATACACTTCTAATTTCACATCTATAAACACAGGAATCTTAAGTGACTTAAGCTGGCATCATTCCCTCAATAAATCCATGCCTACATTATCAGATGCCATGAAGATACCTTTTGTGAACTTCACATCTGACAAAGCCATGATCGTCAGGGATTGTATAGAGATTCAGCAGAAGCAATGGAGATGTATCCGGAGGTATCCAAGGGTGGAACAAGCTGGTAAAATCTACAGCAAAATCTGGGTTGGGGCCCTCAGGTCAGAACTGTTGTGGGGAAAGTCTTCCTGCCAATATCCAGGAGATATTTTTACCCTTCAGTGCCATAGTCAGGTCTGTGACTCTGCTCTTTCACAGTGACTTTGATGGCCCAGGAGAAAGCTCTTTGTGTGTCTGGATGTATGTCCCTCAAGCATAAAGGGACACAGCATGATCAGAAGACTCAATTCAATCCTGCAACTCAGTTCCTCAATTCTGGAAACCTCTTCTGGGACTTCTCTTTCCCAGAAAGTCAAAACAAGATTCCAGAAGTTAAAAGGAGTTTGTCATAATTGCACACTATCTAGTTCTTGGTGTCATCTGCATTTGGAAGAGATAGTAATAAAATGCTAAAGGAAAGGCTGTTCTTAGGATTTGTGTGTTTGGTCTATGATGACCTTTCATAGAATAAAAAATTTCCTGGACTTCTCTACAAAGTCTGTATGTTGTTACCCTGAATCCTGGCAACTTTTTCTGTTTATGAATGTTTCACAAGATAATGCAGCCACAGTTTCTTCTGGGAGATATCTACAAGCACCAAAAATATATGGCTTATACACAGGGCACAGTAACTCCTTCGACATCAAGCATTGCTGGGTAAAGTTCAAAAGCCTCAGAGACAAAGTCAGAGGTCTTTGTTGTGTTGATCCACAACTCCTGTGATATGTACAGAGTTTGTCTTTTTGAGAAGTGGCAGAAGGGGACAAGTAACAAACAAAAATCATAGGAGAGAGCAGTGCTCTAATTCCACACAGAACTGGATCAATGGAATGTTGAAGTCTCTTATGGGAATGACCAGATCCTACAGCTTCTAATGAGTACAGTGGGAAAAAAAAAGGAGAAAAATTAGCCATGTACTTGCAATAGATTAATGCCACGAATCTATTTCCACGAAATTTCTACAAGCTGAAATGATAAATATTCGTGAAATAACATCACTCATGTCATTTGAAGCAATCACTAAATACAGTTGGAAACAATATTTCAAAACAAATTAATGATAAGGGTGTTAAGTGTTGTAAACGTGACAAGAGATACAGACATCAGTTGATGTAATTATACAAAAAGGGACATTTCTAGTGTGCAAAAGCTAAGTAAATGGTTATGTATCAGTAAGAAAATATCACAGAAGTAAAGTTATCCAGTGAAGAAATACTCCCTGCTCTGTATCTCTACATGACAGTGCTGCTATCAGGCAGTACACTCATATTTTAGTAGCCACTATATTCATACTGGGTAAATTACTTTGCTCTTATGGACTTGCATAGGAATGCAGTCATTCAATTTAAATGGATTTAGAAATCTTTGTGGTCAGAAGGGAAGAGGATGATTATCTTATGTTATGTAGGAACTGTAAAAAATTATCTAGTTATTTTCAGTAATGTTTTCCTACATATTGTATGTGAACTCTGCTTAGACCACAGTCAAGGAGGGAAGATTGGATGTAAGGAAGGTCAGTGCTGATTCATGGTAACAGCCATAAGAAAAAGCAATGGTGGGTTGTGGTTAGCACTGATAGAAATGTAGCCAGAAGATGCCAGCAATATCTGTGTCTGTCATTGATGTTCTTTAGAAGTCTTACATTTGTTTTAGAACATCAAGATGGGCGAACTTCACTGAGTGTAAAAAGCTTCATTGGTTCCAGAGAAATTTCTGATGGCACAACGTGTAAATAACCTCAGCAGAAATAAGGGAAATATCTTTGACATGGAGTCAACAGACACCATCCAACGTTTGGCTGGAGTGTGTGGGTGAAACCAGGAGGTGTATGTCTGAGCCTGGACTCATAGTAGACCTCTCAGTTCTGCATTCTGAGACTTCAAGTCCAAAAGGTGTATTTGTTACAGGTTCTCGGTAGCTACTCAGAAAGGTGTTACTGGCTCAACATTCAATATTTAAGTCCCCTTCCTCTAAGCTGAGCCTTCCCACCTGCTCACATCACAGATATATCTGTATAGAAAAGAGGTAAAACATTAAAATATGGGCTATATATATACATCCCAAGTAAAAAAATTGCCTAATTTTCTCCTGATTCCTACACCTCTACCTTTTCTCGTGAGGAAGACTCATGACAAAGCTGGTGCTCTAAATTTGTAATGAATTATCTGGCAGTTGCTTTTAATAGAAACATTTAATGTAGGTGCTTTTTGTCCTGTCTCCCATCCTCTCTGTAAGACAGGAAGACCCTGCAGCTACATCTGGAACAGCCCTTCCTGCACAACACCTCATGGCAGTGTCTAGGTCCATCCTTGGCAGTGATGTCATCATTCTCGATTCTAACCATTTATGAAAAAAACACATTGCTGTGGTTGGTTGGCTACTGCAGCCCACCCAGCTACAGAAAGACAGATGCAGTTTAGCAGTGTGGGTTATTAGAAACTCTTCTTCCTCTGCCCTTGCCCTCTCCACCTCAATGTCCTCTCTTCCAGGGGAGCCATTTGTTATCCGCTTAAAAGTATTAAGGCAAGTTTCTAACCTTGAAGTTGGAAACACTCTTGTGGAAAGAGTGAAAACAGAAGAAAAATGCTCAGAGGGAGCTGGCTGAGGATCCTGTCTCCTAGCAGGTTTTTACATGATCTTGAACAAGTCTTTGATCATGACTGAGAGCTTTGGTTACTGCTGTAGTACAAGTGATAACAATATGCATTAACTGGCTTATGCTGTACCCATGCATGTGTTTTCATGCTGAAAACAGAGGGAAATTAGATGTTTAGTAAGTATCCCTGGAAGCTTTTGTCAAGACAATTTTTCTATAGCCAACCTATTCCTCAAAGCAAAGTGACAAATATGTACCTATATATAAATATAATATCATTAAAGCAAGCTTTATTTTTTCACCCTTGGAGTACCTGACATATGTATCAGGGCCTATGAATAAAACTATTAAGCTTTGTCCAGAGTGATTCTGTCTCCTAAAATCCAATTACAATTTGGTTTCATTTCTGTAGTATATTGATATTTCTGCTCTTCCCAGTTCTTGCTGGAAGGTGGCTTTTGGGGGTTTTTTTTAACTTAATATTCAGAAAGTCCAGACTCAGCACTTAACTTGAACTTAAAAATCCAAAGTTCAGTCAGCATGGACTTTGCATCCAGCAAAGGCTTCTACTACAGTACCAGTTATAACTGTTCTTAATTCACCCAACAAAGCAGTCTTTCATTCCATCAATTATTTCCTTGCTGGATCATTTCACTATAACACATAGGCATCCTTTCCCATCTGGTCATCAGAACTGACAAAATGGCTCTGAGGGCGGTGATCAGAGGACACAGAAAGAGGTGCAAAGTGCTCCATTATGTTTTGATGACACATTTAGTTACAAAGTGTACATAATTTACAGGTCACCTTGTTCTAACCATCATGACACACATACTGTTCGATTCCTGACGCAGATGTGCATCAGCGTTACATGGCAAGGTAAGGACCTGTAAATCCCACTTGTTTTTATAAAATGCTGACTACCGTCTTTAGGAAAAGATGGATCAAAAAAAGCTCCACATAAAGGTGTTTAAAATTAGATTCTTAATGTGGGTACAAATTCCATTTGATACGTAATCAAATGTCAACAACAACAAAACCTATGGGTTAGGAAATAAAGACATATCTGTAAAAATAAATGCAACTTGCTCCAGCTCTTCACACAATATAATCTAGTACTATATCCAACACCATGTCCTTCAGCTTCTCCAGACTCATGCTCTAATGCCCTGAACAGTGACTCCTATGACTCCTTTGTCATTGAATCAGCACATCTTTATCTCAAACACACCATTATCCTGGAATTTACTCTGCCTTAGCCTGACCAGATTTTTTATTAGGCTGTAAATTGGAGTAAGTTGAGGAATATGCCTGAACAATTCACTTCAAGTGAGCTTGCAGAATATCTGCAAATATCTGAGACCTTCTCCCTGTCTAATTCCTCATCCAGGAACAGGCATGCCCACACCTTGGGTGGCTCAACAGCACTGCCTTGTGCTGTGCAGAAAAGCCAGCTCTGTGCAAGGAGCTCCAGGAGGGAGTGGGGAACAGCATGAGGAGTTTGTGCTTCTTTACTGGACTGGCAGCAAACTCCTGTTTCAGCTCCTGGGAGTACCTTCTCATGGTGTACCAGCTCTGGGTTCCCACTTTTCTTCTATTGTCCTTACAGCCACATTTATTATGAAATTATTGACATAGTAAATCCACTCTCTGACTTCTGAGACAACATATAAGTACCAGATAAAGTGGGAGTGCATAAAGCTATTACTCAGGAGATGTCTTTGTAATACTCCTAGTGGCTGGCACGGAATCAAAAGTAGAATTAAAAACACTCGAGACAATTCCCATATTTCTTGGGAATTGATGACTAACTGGGAGGAGCTTGCATGGTCAGAGGCAAAGTCAATTCATTAACCTTTCTTTGTCACTTAGGAAACATCCTCTCCTGAAGCTATTATCACAATGCTATAATCTAAAAGATGGAAATAAATATATAACTACATAGTGGTCTTTATTTTTCATGAGCAATGCCAATTACTATATTCACAGCACTTCTAGAGGATTAATGCCCAGGATATAGCCAACCTGGAGGCAAAATTATCTCTTCAAATTTAATTTGTTCCCTAATAATTTCTCTCTGAGAAAGCATAATGATGTCACAGAGGCCAAAATATATTGAGGAACAGTTTTTAGAAACACTAAAACCTTCTAGGTTCTTTGGAGAGCAACATTATTAAGTCTATGTGATTATATCAGCATGTCTCTTCACCAGCTGCAAGCATGACATGCTCTGCCTTCTTCCCTCCCTGCATCCATGTGACTGCTCTTGGATGGACAGTGGAGAATGTGCAACTTGTTAACAGACAATTCTTCTGACTTGCTGCTCTTGGGAACTTCTTCTGGCACCTTGGCTTATGCCTTCTCATCCACAGATTTAATGCACAGGCTCCTTCTAATAAACAAGTACATACATTTGATAAAAATTGTTAGGCTCTTGATTTAGGTTTTTTAAATTTTTCCTTCTAGATGTCTAGCTTTGGACAACCAGGTTTGAAAATACTAGTCTTAGCTGTAACCTACATCTCCAGTGGGTCGACTTTTGACACAAAGGTGATGTTTGTTTCCTCCAGAAAGTACACAGGTGTCATGAGAAAATAATTTTGACCCCAAAAAATTTCTATCTCTGAAAATAATTCTACTGTAAAGTTTCCAAATGAGACAAAAGTTTCTAAAAGTTAATAAAGAATGGAAGACATGCTTCACTATCACAATGTGGACAGAACCAAGCTCTTTAAATCCCCTTAGTTTTCTAGTCTATGTCATAGTGCATACTGTTTGATGGATAAAATTCCTAATAACTTGTTTGGTAAACAAAGGAACAGTGCTTTCACGTTTATTGGGTACATTGATTTTTTCCATGACCTCCAGATTACCAACCACAAATCTAATCTGAACTTTTTTTTCCTACTGTCCGGTGAAAGTTAATTGTTGTAATTATTAATCTGTAAGTTTGCTGCCCATGGTGAGAGACTGCAAACAGAAAGTAAGAAAGGAAATATAGAAGCCTGTTAGGTCCAACTGGACTTTGAATACCTACAATACCCTGGGCGGTGGCTATGGATCCTGTGGGTCATGCAAGATACGGTGCTGCATAAAACACGAGTTAGAACTTGATGCAGAAAATATTGGCTAAAATGTTACAGGCTCTGTGAGGCAGGGAGTAAGGCTAAGTGAGTGTAACAGCCTTTCCTGGCCTCAAAGACTGTGACCACAAATGGATAAAGCAGGCGGATGATGCCTGTTGCCTTGTTCTTGGCACAGCACTGGCAGGCGATGGAGAAGGAACAAGGAATTTAGGCCCCTTTTTCACTCCCTTGCTTGTGGAGCTGCCAGTCCCCTGGACACCATGGATGATTTATTAGATTTAAAGCACCCAGGCTTTCTCCTCCACTGCCATGGCTGCTGTGCCAGGGGCAACGTGAGCTGGAGTTGCTGCAGCTGCTCCTCTCCCTGCACTGACTCACCCGTGCTGGGGATCCTGCAAGTGCCTGTCACCCACTACAGCTCCTTCACACAGGAACAGAGGCTTAGCATGGGGACTCCAGCCCCAGACAGGGTCTGCCTTGGCATTTCCTCAGATTTGGGCATGCACTTGGGCAGGACACAGCCCTCGGTGTCTGGGAAGGCTTTGAGGACCTCCACTTTGCCTTGTAGCCAGTGGTGGATGGATGCCATGGAGCAACATCCACGCTGACAGAAGCAAGTTGTGGTCCCCATGCACTATTAAACAGGATGAGATCAGCACAGGAGGCATTTTGCTGTTCAGCTTGCTCATGGCATGCCCAGCAGAATTGTCTGTTTGGCTTTTTTTGAGGTGGCCACCAGACGGTGACCCCAGTGGGAAAAAATGGATGGTGGGTCTGCTTGCTGGGGAATGAATGGATGCCAGGGCACCACCTCCTTGACTAAAACTGAGTGTCTGCTGCTCCCCTCTGATGTGGTTTGCACTTTACCAGAAATGCAGCAGCTGCTGGGCCTAAAGCAGTTGTTTGGAAAAGAAGGAAATTTAATCCAGACCATGGGGATTTGCAGTAGCTTCTCTCCATTCTTTCTAGTCTTAGGCATCATTGAGCACCTCTGGTACATTCTGGAAACCATTGGTGGCTAAGAGGAATGCAGGAATCTCCTACATTTTGAATTAATAACCTGGGCTCCAGGGTAGAGGTATCTACATGCCATGTCAACACACTGTACTGATGACAGTAGGCAAAACATCTCATGCCTGTATATGAAAATTCCATCTGTATTTGGATGGTGGTCACTGTGCAGGTGGTTTGCTGATACTTGGCATCAGGCTTCACAGTTTGGTTACATCTGCAAAGGAGGTCTAAGTGTTTGGAAAGCTAGAATGAATATGGGATAGGTTTCCTAAATTGAAACAAATGGAATGGAAAACATCTTGAGTCACTAAATTCAATATCATAGTAATATAATCTGATTTGGGTTAAAATCTAAGGATTAGAAATGTTAAAGTTCCCCTCGGGACCTAAACTACTGACAGTGAGATGATGAGAACTCAGCAAAAATGAAACAGAAGAGAAACACTAGATAAGAATAGTGATGAGCTTTATGAATAGCAATAAACCACCTCCAGACCCACAACACATGATTCAGACATGTTCACTGAATTCATAAGCCTCATCTGGGAAATTTTACTCTTTTCTCTGGCTCAAGCCTCTGACTGAAGCACAAGTACACTTGCTTTGAAGAAAAACGTGTTCTTGCATAAAGGTCAGAGTATGGTGCTGTGAACTATCATGCAATGGGTACAGACTCTACTTGCCCACATTACTTTTGCCAAGAGATTATAGGTTCATAGTAACAGCCAGTGCCTTTACAGTTTTCCTGGAGCTTAGTGGGGCAAGGCTACAGTTGCATGAAAAATTAAATGGAAAAAGCAGTCATAACTTGTAGGCAAACACGATGAATGAGCAATAATGGGCTGGCCAAGTCTTGGAGGACATAAATCTTTCCATCTGAGGCAGCCGAAGGACTTTGTAACTGTATGATTAGTGCTGGTGTTTTGGTTGGCTTGGAATGCAGTTAAGGATGTTGTGGGTTCATGTCTGCTTGTGGCAGGTAGTGAAAACCAGAATGAGCAGTATCCAGTGCAGCTCAGGATCTCTTCTATAACCATGGACAAAACAACTACCAGGGCTCCTACACCAGAGAGGAGAAACAAAGAGAGGCACAGCTTGTGGTTGCAATGGGGGACTAAAGTGAAATGGCACTTTTAGGCATATTTTTGATGCAAGATTCCCCAGCTCTTGTGCTCTCTCACACACACACACACACAATTGGTTTGTCACGGTCATTGCTGTAACTTCAGCAGCAGCTGAAGCTGAACCACCAGAGCCAGCTCAGGTCCAGCCCAGCTGTGATCCACATGGCAGGTCAGAGGCTGAGGAGAGCAGAACTGGTTTAAATCCAGTTTGCTTGCCATGGCTCCAGTTCAACAGCCTCAGGACAACTCTGAACAACAGTAGCAGTCATGTTAATAAGATCATTGCTAAGATTGAATTGGTGTATGAGAAAACAGTGACGATTGTTCTCTAGAATTATACCAGTTCTTCTTCCCTTTCTCCTTTAATGACAAGGTGTTTGGCATATGACATACTACAGTGGCCAAAGATGAATGACAGAGAATTTTTTTATCCTTCCAAGACCCACATTCAGTTTGTTTCATTTTTATTGTCCTTAAAGATCTGGAAAGCTCTCTACATAAACATGGACAGATTGAGGCCATTTACTGTTCAGTGTTCCTGGGACTATATTTTTTTATGAAGTAAATTATTGTCTATTATCAATAGTGACTTCTAATCAGCTGATAAAAGGCTGTAAATGTTCAGAAGGTACATAAACTTAAAACATTAATATTTTGATCAATAGTGTCTGGCTGATATATGCTGGTCATAGCTGTCTTCAGAGACAAATGTACTACCATGTATTTTTTCTACATTATTTACTGCTGTTTCCACAAATTGTCATAACTAACCAGTGGCAAAATACTCTCTCTGCATACATATGTCACCCATTAAAACCACAGTCAGAAGATTTGGTAAGAAGTCAGCAGACAGCCTTCTACAGCCAAGGTGATAATAAGAGTGGTGAGCCCATTTCCACTAAAAGGTTTTTTTCTCGCTTGCTTTCCCTGATTGCTTCTGGGCATTAGATAACTTAGGGTGCCAGAACTGTATGTGTTCTGACTCATTTTGAGACTGCAGATGTTTCTTTGCCCAAAGCTTGTCTGGAGACAATGTGGTAAGATCTGCAGTGCTAAAGGTGCATGGGTTTCATAGCCTGCAGCCCAGAAGAAGCTGACATCACCCTTGACTGCCTGTATCTTCCTATCTTTAAGGAGAAGATGGCTATTTGCACATGGATCAACTGAATGTGACCTTCAGCAGGAATCCAAACTGAGGTTCAAATTCATATCTGTTACCGAGTTTAGACACAACTGTAGTGAAAAATTTTATTTCTTTGAAATGTTTGAAGACTACATAATCAACATCTTTACTCCAGTCTAAGGCAACAAAATATTTTTCCATCAGCTTCCACCAGAAATACTGCATGGTGTCACTCTTTACTGCAATAGGAAAGGTGCAGGTGTGGAGAGATGGGAATTTTATTTCCTCAAAGGCAAGATATTGCAAGACAAAGAGCTCTTCATTTGACCACATCATCCTGATCTGTCTTCCCAGTCTGCCACCCTCAAATCTCAACACCTCTCCCCACAAGTATCTCTGTCAAGACTTTGGTGTCCAGTATTTCTGACTAAAAAAAAAAAAAAATAAGGTGACATCATAAGTGTCCTAAACTCTGCAAATGCTGAAAATCTGTCCCATTTTATTTTACAGTTGCATAAGCAATTAGAGCTGTGTATTATTACTAGAGTCTTTTGTTGAATGTATAGCACTCAGACTACGGCAGAAACCAGTCACTTTATCTTCTGAGTATCAACAGCTTGACCCTTTATAATTCAGTTATTTTTAGGGCTGCTTTTTTCTCTCTGGATAGGAGCTAATACACTCTCAACTGTGATCTCTGAATCTCTTCCAGAAAGTGTCCTGACCTTATGTTAGGAAGCACCTACTTTCCCTGGAGCCATGGGCTCATGTCTCAGCACAGCTGACTCATGTTTTCTGACACTGGTTTGACCTCCATGTGGTCTGAGGGCTCAGGGCTTGACAGCAAGGGGGGACCCAGACTTAATCAATGGACTGTCCCTGAGCATGTCATTCCCTGTGCCTATTGCACTGTGCTGCTGGCACACCCTGGTCAGCACAGTGTGAGGCTGTGAGTTTACCTTCCCCCATCCCACCTCTCCATCACCTTGCTCCAGGAGGTGGTAAGGGAGCAGGGAGCGTGGGTACTTCCTGGGTGTGGAGAGATTTGTTGGGCTTGGTCTTTTCATGCAGGTGCTAGAGGGGAGATTCTTGTCTTCTTTGGAGCACAGAGTAGCTGCAGGCACAAACCAACCACTTGTGTGGGGAAGAGTGGGGGATGGTCTTTCACACAGGCCTTTCAAATAGGATGTCCTCTTGCTGTGAAAATGTGTTAGAAATCAATTGTGAGTAGGAGTTTTCCCTGTGCCTTAACAGGAACATTTCCCTGCCTCCTTCCAGCTTTGCATGACTCCTGACTTTCTGCCTTTTATCCTCCAGGTAGCTGGATCCCAGTGATGCAGTCTGAGATGAGAGGCTCTGTAAGGTACTGAGACTGATACCAAAACTCACTGCTTTTAGGGAGTCAGTCCAGATCCAGGCTGCTGTGAGCGACAGCAGAGTTAGCTAATGGTGCTGAAAAGGTAGGGTGGCAAACACTGAGTTCTTGCAAAGGAATTTTGCAAAAAGAGAAATTTTAAGTTATTATCCTCTCTGGCATCCTCTTGTTTCTTTTTTTAAAAGGTATCTGTCAAAATATATTTCTGATGGCCTGCTGTAACATGCCAAATTTCTTCATATCTGATGCTTTAAGTTTTACTATATGTGTATTTATCTTGTTTATGAAAGCTGACAAGTGATCCAGCCATAATAGTGCCAGCAGAAATTGCACAGCAATTTTCCTTGGGTTCTTTTCAAGTCACTGGAACTGTTAAATGAGATTAGTGCAGTAGAAGGGTTTATGGTGGCCGTGAGAAACCAGATAGACACATATCGCAGAGAACCAGCAACAGACTAAGAGGATCACATACAGAGACATTGTGCCAAGGAGGGCTTGGCAGGATAACACAAGTGCATCTTTTAGCTCTGTGGAGCTGTGTCTTACTGTATTTCTGATATGGTTCTCTACTCATCCCACCAGCTGTCTCTTCCTTTCCTTCTCCACCCTTTCATATATCTTTCAGTGCCTTATTCTGACACTGGTCATGCTTGTAGCTTGATGAGGTTTGTTAGGAGTAGTGGGGAACTGAAAACAATGGTGCCTATTATTCTCCTTGCAACCATTAGCATAGCCCAAAGAAATCTGCGTGTCAGTGGCTACTGCTTTATTTTGTTAGCTCTGTTTTCTCTGTTAAAAGAAGATGCCTTAGTAGGACTGCAACTCACTGCTGAAGTAGTTGTCTTCATAGATAAAGAAACCAATGCCTTCCCTTATATCTGTGAAGTGCTATTATGTATGTTGTGTTACAATATGTCTTATACAAATACAGATACATACACATACACATGTGCTGTTAGACATGCGAGTCCCATTGACCCCCATCAGGGACTGAACCCGGAAGCTTCTGGAGCAAAGAGCATCTTTATGTGTACTACTTGGAATCTTGGCAGCAGACTGCTGCCTAAGTTCCCATTCCCTCTGGAGCAGACACAACCAACAGCAGCTCACACAAGGACTCATTGAGACGTTGCTCTGAGGTTCCAGCTGGGATGCAGTCCTTTTCTCCTCGACTGAGTAGAAGCCCAGCTCATGCTCAGCTCATTTCCTAAACCCCACTTCCTACATGCCATGAAAAGCTATTCATATTTCAGCCCCAGTGACAGGCAAAAGGCAAAGCTGGAAGCATGTCCAGCTACCAGGTGGAGCAGGCAGATAATTTAGCTCCAGCAGAGACATAGACCAATAGACACAATGAAGATGTAGGGAAGGGAGGAGCAGCTGGGCAGTGGACAAGCCTGTGAGCCTTCCAGCTCTCTGGGACATGGTTTGAATTTGTTCCAGCCATTCAAAATGATCTTTCACTTCTTGGCAGAAGTTCATGAAGTTTCTTAGCTAAGGAAAGAAAGCACAAATCTTCATTGTGCATGGATAGAGACACACACTGGTCATTTGATTATTGTTGTTGAGAACATAAATGAGTGCAATGTTGCAAATGCCACTGGAGGAAGTGAGAGGCTCCCTCATGAAGAGGCCTTGGATGTTATTTGTATCCAGAAGCATCCTGAGATGAAATCGTAATTCTCTGGCTAAGTGACCATCCCCACACTCTGATGTGTTGCTTTTTAACTGCACTCAGGAGACTCCTGCTGAAAGCAAAGCATTTCTTTATCTGCCTATTAATATATTTTCCATCTGTACCATCAAGTTTTCCTTACAGATACAGATGCTTTGCAGTCTGCTTTACCGACTGTCCCTTGCAGACCTTAGGAAAGGTCTGTACCCACACCTAATAAGTTTCTTTCCATACCCCAAATACTTGAAGAGCTGAACAGGAGAAGAATTCTTCTCCAGAATTTACAGATGGGGAACAGAGGCACAGATAAACTACATAACTTCCTTGTGGTTATTCTGGAAATCTGTAACAGAGCCTGGCCTTGGACTGATGTCCCTGTGCCAGACTGCAACCACAGTCTGGCCTTTCTCTCTGAAGGTACATATTTGTAGAATTTTAAGGTCAGAGGAATGATCACCGTATCTAGTTGACCTCTGCTGTGTCAGGTCCAAGAATTTCTTTGATCAAAGCATATTTTACAGAATAGAAAACAGTCCTGATTTGAAGACACCGGGAGATAGAGAATAATTTTACAACTTCCCTCTGTACTGTTCCACTGGTTAATCATCTTTGCTGCTGACTTGTTTTTCATATAAACGAATCTGGCTTTAATTTGGTTCCTGTGATGCTTCTTTTCTGCTAGATTAAAGGGGTCTTCTCTATCTGTATTTGCTTCCTCTCCTTTTCACAGACAATTTTTTCTTGTGTCTAGAAAGCAGTCAGGTTGACAGGTTACTTGCTGCTGAATCCTGGGAATGTGTTTCTTCCACCTTGTGCCTGTCTTTGGTATTTTCCCTTCTCTTTCATAATGCACTGATTAGAAAGCTTTAAAAAAACTGAAGGGGAGAATGGAGTTAGCAAGCAATACTCTTGACTTCCAGGTGCAGTGAGGAACATATAACCAAAGGAAGAGAATTGGCAGCACTGATGCCAAATTCTGCTCTCATTCATATTTCAGGTGATACTGTTTGAAACTTGGTTCTGTTAGGTATTGCTATGGAGAGCTACCTTATATGAACTGGAACTACCAGATGAATACCTGCTACCAGATACTGATTATGTGGGACTCCAGTCCTGGTATGACAAGCCAGTGCTGCAATGAGGCTTCTTATACTGGGGCACAGAATATGCTGTGGACTATTTCCGATAATTCAGAATTTCAGAACTTGTCGTTTTCCCATTTACTGCAGACAATATACCACTGATATTACATGATAGCGTTTTATTGTGGGCATTGGAATGATATCAAACATACAGTTGGGCAAGTACTTGGGAAGATTCATGACAGTGGAAAGATGTAGGAACTGAATTATAAGGCATATTGTTGTTTATAAAGCACATATGTAACTGACTAGGGCAGTAAAAGGATCCATATTTCCACATGGATTTTATCTAGGCTGAGGTGATAGTCTGTGGTTTGTGTCTGTAAAATCTAAGATGTCTTACTCTGTCCAGAAAATAGATCTATAGCTCTCTAGAAAATCTTCTGCTTTACCAGTGATGCAGAGTCCATGACTCTGTGTGTGGGTATATAGACCACTAACACATGTAAAGTGTGAAAGCAGAACACAAGAGTGAGAAATGAGTCAATAGTGATTAACCACAGTTGAAAACAAAGATGTGATGTCATCAAAGCTTCAGAGAAAAAGCCAGAAACATCAGATGTAGAACCTTAAGAGAAAGAGAAAAAAAGGTAGAAGAAGCAGAAGCAGATCAAGATCAGTTTAACCTGTCTAAAGAAACAAAAGATCAAGTGACTGACAGCTGCCCATCCAGCAGAGGGAACTGGGGGAATGCACATGGTAAATGCTATTAATGCTTAGTCTGCTAGAAAGTTAGTCCAAATCTATTACTGCAAGTTTTGGCAATAAATGGTGATTTTGCACTTCTAAGCTGTGTAGTTCTATTAAGTCCAGTGAGCAGCACTCAAAGAAAAGTGATGCAAAGATTTGAGAGTTGTTAACAGCCTCAGTGAAGGGAAATAGAGTAAATGTCCCTAATTTCTTCAGCCAATTCTCAAGAGACACTTTTCATAAGGCTCATTTTTTCCACCTTGTTTAAGGAGCAGAAATATCAGTTATCAATGGGCTTTGCTACCAGCACATATCCACCCTGCCCATCCCATCCCATGAGCACTTTTCCCAGCCTCCACTGGCTCAATGGCCCTGACAATTCAACTCCAGTTTGTTGTGTGATTCAGTCCAACACATCTCAGCTGGGACCAAACCAAAGGAAAATGTAGCAGCTATCCACCAGCAACGATGGACACAAAGTCTATAGAGAGAATGGGACAAAATGTAGGAGCAGAAATTTCCTTGTTTTCACCAATTTTCTTGATTTTGCATCTCAATTTTTTATTATAGAGTATGTTTTTTTCACTGCCAACAGCCATTATTGTTCAAGGTGACATGAATGGTGAGTCTACAACCCTGTGGAGGACACAAGAACAAGATAAGCTTATTTTTGCAGCTACTCAGGACTTCAGTGTGTTTTGTTTTCATCCTGCTGCAGTTTCTGATCTGTAGCAAGAGCCTGTATCCACAGCAGTTTTGAGTCTGGGACAAAATTCAGACTGCAGGGCAGGTTTCTCAGAAGATTCCTAATCTGTGTTACAGATGTCAGTGCAAGAAGTGAATTCCAGAGAAATCCATCTGGAAAGCAAAACTTCAAACCCTTTTTTCTTCAGGGAAACAGCACAGCTATTGGCTGTAGCTGTGCTGCTTTTCATACCTTTGTGATTTCAAATTGAATGTATCAGTACTTGAACCTGGTACTTTATGAAACACGATCTAATAAAATTCCCAAATCAGCTACCTTAGGAACTGATAAATCTGTACTGCATGGCACAAGAAAAGCTTCTCCACTGTATATGACTATAACAAAACTAGTCACCACTCAGTCTTTTTTTCTTCTTAAATGCCAAATTCACTTCTTCCAGGCTTAGGTTAGGTTTTTCTTCTTTCCAGACTGTGTACTTGTATAGAAAGGTCATGTAGAATTCAGGCTTCCCAAATGGTGCTTGGGATCTATTTAAAGCAACAAAACATAAAATCCTCCAGAGAGCATGTGTTGCTGGAAAACCATCCCACACATTAAGAGACATTATTAACTGGGGTTTTTTTCCTTCTTTCTTTCCAAGAAACTTTTAAATCTAAATCAAACACGGGGAAAGGGCAGATAAACAAAAGACCCTTGACAAAATAATAGGAAACAATGAAAACATCCATGCCTCCACAATAATCCCAAAGCCCTTAGTATATTGTATTCTCTACTAATGTTATAACCAACATGATTTTTATTGGCTGGAAATAGGGAAATAATGTTAGGAATGTCGCTATACGGGCTTCAGGAAACACAAAACAAAATTTAAAGGATAGAGGAAACGATTCTCCTTCAGAATGCATTTCTAATCCAATTTCTGCCTGTGTGGTTATCTTGTTATCAGATAGAGGAAACCTATCATCTGAAAAAACTGTGTATTCTTTAAGGGAGAAGCCGTTTTCTCCTAATCTGTAATTTTCAGACATCAGATGGAAAATATGGCAGATGCTTGATGTCCTGAATAGCACAATCAGAGCTGGAACTGAGGACGTGTTTCCAGTGTGCACTAGAGTGCACAGGAGACAAAGGCACTGGAGACTTAGGCTTAGATTTGACATGATGCATCGTATGCTTCATAATAAACATAGACATAATTCCAGGAGCTAGGGTTTCATTTTTAAAGGATGACATAAAAAATATATGAGGAGTGAGCAGTCATTCAGTGAAAGTTATGAGTAGATTTTGCCTACTCAGTGCAATTGGATTTGGGCAAATCTTCTTAAAATTACCTCTAGTTTTAGGCATCTCACCACTATGGGTTTATTTTCTTCATTTGAAATCCAAGAGGCAAAAGCAGAGAGGCTCCATAGGATTTAGGAGTAAAAGCAGATTGCAGTGTGCTCTGGGACAGCAGATGTAGCTGCTGTTGGAAACAGGAATTTAAGGTCCAATGATCTACCTTTCTGTAACAACCTGTGATCTTGTATGTATTTCAGGGTGCCTTTCAAGAGTCCAGAAGTCTTTTGTAAATGGGTTTCACTGCTTTCTTTGAGGAGAAATAAAAGAAACACTTATGCCCATGACCTCACAAATTATAAATAGATTTAAATGGTAGCAGTGGGCCAAGCTCAGGACCTGACATCTAAGATGCAATTGGGACTTTTGCTGATACTGATAAAGGGTCTGTCTTCAGAGATTTCCTTTGTGTGACACTAATTCCTTCATCCATTAAAGAATAGCAGGGATGGAAAGGAATGTTTCACTGTAACTTATACAGGAGAAAACAGAAAAAAGATATGTGAGTACTATCCCAGAACAGAGGTGAATTAAATGAATACACGCTTAAAAATTACCTCTCTGCAGAACTCATGGCAGCATTAGCTCCTTTGGATAGGGAGGAAATCTAAACTAACATAATGCCACCTTCTGTCATGGCTTCATTTTCCATTAAGACAGTAAAGCCTTACTGCATAAAAGGAGATCAAAATTCACACTCTATTAATCAAAACCATTTTAGAATGTGACCCAATATCTACACAGGTGAAACCAGCAGTAATAGCCTGTGCTACTTAGGCATCTTCCCTTATTAATTGTGTCAGGTTTGCTGGAGAGCACAGAATCATATCACAAAATCCTCTGGGTAACAAAGCCTTGCAGCTCTGTCTGAAGCAGGAAAGATGAGGAGGTTACAGGAGGACACAGCAAAGCCAAAAGAGGTCACTGGATGAGTCATTCGCACTCAGGTATTCACAGCCACCATTTCCTGGTTCCCATCACCAGACAACACTTGTCTTAGCACATTATTCCCAGGTTTCTAAGATCTTATTTTAAAAGCCAGAGTGCAGACTTTGTTTGACTAGCAATCATGCTCCCCGAGACAAAGATTCACACAACCACAATCCAGTGAACTCCTACAGGATGTCCTCCTCCTGCATCACCTTTCCTTAGTGTCCATGTCAGTTTGACATGACATGATGTTAAATGAGATCAGGATAACAACAGCCATGGGAGGTCAAGAAATTCATATCATATATAATCAAATATGTGCCTTGAACAGGTAGATTCTCGCTTTATGAGATCGTGGGAGTTAACTTTCATTTAGGAGAAATAAGTATTCAGTCAACTGAGGCCCTTCTCTTTTACATACAGATAGGCTCCTCTGCTCATCTGCATTCTATAAAGGCTTGTTATTCTTCTGTGTTTATCAGATCTGCGATATCGAGAAGAACAGAAAACGTGTGTGATATCCGCCAGCTGGATTCCATCTGTCTTTTCTCTGCAGAGATGGAGTTTCAAAGGCTACATCCTATCTACCATCACACCCTCTCCCGACATGAGAAGCTAAGTGTAAAGTTTGGCCAAAGTGATGGAAGTACAGTATCTCTTTTGTACATCACAACTATTTTCCTACCTGCACAAAAGTGGCATTCTTCTTGTTCTGGCATGCAGGATGTATTGTTGCACTGTATCACAACATTTCTATTAAATAAAAGAAGTCTGGCCAAAATGATTTCAAAGGAAGTTGGTGGTATTTTTTTTTTGTTTGGTTTTTTTTTTAAATTTGACTCTGTGCATCTATGTGTGTGTCAGTTTGTTACTGGAGCAGGGTCAGGCCAATTGTGACTGACAAGTACAAGTGCTGTTTGATTACAGGAGAGGATACGGCCTCATCACATTTCTAGGAGGTGAAAAAAACACCTACATGAATAAAATCCCAATTTTGTTGCTCCTGAACTGATTGAGGCTTTGCCATTCATTTCACCACAAGCCCTGAGGGACTGAAGAATTTAAGTTTCTCAGGATAACACCCAGGATGGAGCTGCATTATTGCAAATCAGCAAGACTCAGTGATGTTTTCTCGCTGTAACATCTAGAGCTCTCTGTTCTTTGGGTCCGGCAGCTGCAGCATTTCTGGTAAAGTGCAAACCACATCAGAGAGGAGCATGAGACACCCCAGTTTTAGCCAAGGAGCTGGGAGGTGTTGGCCCATCCATTCATTTCCCAGCAAGTAGCACAGAGCAGCCTCCTTTCCCACAAGAGCTTCTCCACTGCTGCAGCCACAAAACACTGAGACTTGTGAAAGGTTGGGGCTGGTTCCCAATGGTCCTTCAGGAGCCTCCTTTCTCCCTGGTGTGAGGCAGATGTATGTGTCTCGCAGAGTAGAGAATGAAGTAGGAAGGGACAGCACAGATATTTGGCTCCAGACCTCCCCAGCAACTCGTCTTTCACCACCCTGGAGGATTTTCCATAGATATTTGCAAACTTTTTGTCAATTTACCTGTCAATTTATCTTATACATTTTAAGTGTGTAGTCTTTTATATATTTCATTGTTAAAGGTACTTGTCTCATAGATCAGAGGCACAGGAAGAGTACTTTGACTTTGGCCAACACATCCATCTCATTTTAGTGGAAGCATAATTTCTTTGAGTTATTCTCAGGGGGACATACTTTCTGTGATGACTCACCAGGTCATCAGGTACATGCTCAGACATATCATCCAACAGACAGCTAGTGGACCACATACAAGCCAAAAGGCCTTTGATATCAGTACATCAGTTATACATCTATGGGTATTGCTTACTCTCCCTGGTCCATGGTCACAGGGACCAGGTCACAGGTACACTACCCAGAAAGTGTAATAACAAATTAAGACTGTCAGCAAGTTGCACTGACCTTTCCACTGAACAGCCTATGAGATTTTTGGTTCCTATTGAAAAACTAGGTCTGGTTTCTAGTGGGAGTACGTATACACACATGTATTGTTTATTTTGAAACTGCAGATAAGCAAAAATGAGCTTTGGTGAATTCCTAGTTGTGAATTCCTATGCATATATGATTTTTTTTCCTCACAGGCACTCTTCTAAGAGTACATAAGCTTGACTTTTGCAGGCTGCCCTCTATAGTTAGGGTGGGACTGGACTCATTCCAGTCATGTACAAATAGACACCTGAGAGAGGTGTTTGATCTCTCCATAGGGCCAGAAGAGAACTACAGCTGTACCATCACCCCATCCTGTTACCTATCTCTGAGGTACCCATCTCTGTAAACTACTTGACTAGAAGAATTGTCTTCTGGTTAGTGGGTGTTGAGCTAATTAACTGGCTGAGGTCAAACCAACACCTGTAACTGACTGCTTGATGATTTAATTGGAGAACTGGTTAAGCTTTCTCAAAAGCTCCTCTGATTTCTTCCTCAAATCTCACTATAGCACAATGATCTGAATAATAGAATCATAGAAAGGTTTGGGTTGGTAAGGACTTTAAAGACCATCTAGTTCCAACCCCCTGCCATGGGCAGCAATGCCTCCCACTAGATGAAGTTGTTTGAGGCTTCATCAAACCTGCACTTGAATCCACCTTCAGAGGTGCTGGGATACTCAGGCAAAGTCCCATAAAAGCATAAGGTGTTGATCCATGAATTTATGGTGAATGATCAAATGACCTCTTCTGAGAAGGGGTTATGTGCTGGAAGTACAGGAGGTCAGTGTAGAGAGTTTGGGAAGGATTCCCACGGGACCTAGTCTCAGAGGCATAAAAATGCAAACAATCCTTGAAATAAAGTATGAGTCAAACAAGGATGGAAATCAAGCTGAGGAGCCCATATAGCTTATGAGTATTTTAAGCACATGCCAGGCCCAGAGGCAACTCCTAAGTTGTCAGTACCGTTGCAGATCTTGCAATGGATCCTACATTTCAGGATAGCTAGAACCCTACCTCAGATTTAGATCCTATGAGAATTGCTGCCCAAGGAGAATAGCTTACAGCAGCCTGAGGCACAAAAGTGGAACCCAGTCTCTACCAGAATTTGTTCTTAAGCAGATAAGTCCTGGCTTGCCACCCCTAGAGCATTGTATACAATCTTCTATGAACAGGTAGAGTGTAGGCATTGGCAAGGCAAGCTCCTCTACAACTCCTCCATCTTGCCTTAGGGCAACACTTCTCAGCATGACAAGTTTAGTCTTCCTGCCTGTTAGAGCTCTGCCATGCCTTCTCTCTGCTCAACAAAGATTCTAGTTCTGGTCATCATGTATGTCAGCTATTCCAACAAACTTGTTCCCAAAAGTTCTTCACCTGGCAATGGCCTTGTGATATCAGCCAAGGTACATCTCACATGGATGTTTCCTGCCTTGGAGACTGGACAAGCCAAACAGACAACACAAAGAGTAGGAAGAAGGAAGGATTATTGTTAAGTGGTGAACTGATGTATCAAGAGATTAACAAATACTTCCTAATCACGCAGCAAGTCTGCAGGATATCTGGAGGCAATGTCCATAATTTCTGCATCCCTCTCTTGTTCCTTAAACACAAACAACTATCCTTTCTGTTTTTGCTAACAGGAATGATGTTTCAGTAGCAATGGTTCTCAAACAAACCCTTGAATATCAATCAAGCAACTTTCAGCTATTACAGACCTGGACTAAATCTCTCATAGTGAATTAAGTGAAGGCTGCAAATCTCAGGATATTTACTCCACAGAGGGCAGAAAATATCTTAAAATTAATCTCAACATTATGGCACTTAAATCTACTAGGAGGTCTAGGTGTCCAAAAATGCTAACACCTTAAATGTACTGTTTGCATTTTTTTGGCATGCATACCTTCAAGGAATAGTCCTAAAAGGCTGACTGTGACCACACAAGGAATTTGCAGTAGGACCAAGAGTGAAAGCCTGTTCTTACAAAGGTTGTGAGAAGTTCTAATCATAGGATTAACCAACCTGTCTTGAACCTTTTGTATTTCAGATCAAAACCATTCTCAAACCCTGACACAGCAGCTCCCATAATGCAGTGGGGCTCAGTTGAATCCTTAGTTTTATCTCTAATATAAATAACAATGACTTAAATTTCTAGTCTAGCCACTTAAAATAATACTGGTTAATAGACTAAAGACCTGGGGAAAGAAAATAAATTACATATTCCATTGTTTTCTTCAAATGGCTTTTATAAGCAGTCATAAAATATACAGTAAACAATTGCCTTTAGATTCAGAGCCAAATGCTGCATCTCATAACTCAAACATGCAGGTAATACAAACAGGCTCTTACAAATTCATGACGCTTTCATTTAAAATGCAGGACACTTCACCTTCTGCTCATGCAGCGTTCACCAGGCCCTGGGGTAGTATGTGAGTTGTCCTCAGCAATTTTCCTTGCTTCAATTTTGCATAAATTTTGTTTCAAATACATTGAGAAAAAGATTGTGTCTGTTTTGCACATCTCTGTCACCTGCTTTTGGCTCTTAGACCATGGTGAACAACAGTTACTATAATGAGTGACACTACTCAACACATCCCAGGAGAGAGTGTCCCAGAAAGATACTGTATAATGCTAGTGATAGAACAAGCCTGCTGGTTAAAACAGGAAGAAACAGCATTTTTTGTGATATTTGGCCCTATTTGGAATAAATGCATACGAAGAGCTGATAACAGCCATCTTTCCCTTGTTTTTTAACATTTACAGAGGGTTTTCTGTTTTCCATTTCTCGTTTCCTTACCACTTTCACTTAATAACAAAAATCCGGTATAGATCCATGTGAAGTCATGTCCATAAAGGCACTGGGTACAATGGTCCGTTCACATTGACTATTTTTCTGGTATTCACATGCAGTAAATTGCTAAGATCTATTAAAATGGCCTGCAGACAGAAAGGATGTTGAGCCAGGTCCCAGAGTTTGGTTACACTATTCATGCAAAGACTAAGGGCAAATGCAAAGAAATCAGCCATGAAGGAAAAATATCTACATGGTAAAAGGAAGTTGTGACCAGCACATGCAAGCACCTGGCTGCTCATCTAGCCTTAGAAGATTGGGTCATCCTGCCTTTCCCTACAAGAGACAGGGACCCCTTTGCTATTTCTCTGGGAGGTCCCAGGATCCTTGATCCCTTTGCTGTTGCATTCATACAAGCAGCCTTTCCTCCCCCCTCCTTGTGAGTGACCTTTCTCTTCAAGACATATGATTTTGCACCATGAAATGAATGGTCTGGATACCAGCACATGGATGGAACCAGAAAAAAATTTTCCGGAGAGCCTGGCTTAAGTAGTGTGGTTATTACTATCAGTTAATGCCTCTCTAGTAGCATTATAGTACTGGTCCCAACCTGCACAAGCTAGACTGAACCAGGAACAACATGTTCACCTGCCTCTTGCTGTGCTGGCACTTGCCTCAGAGTCTTTACAGGACGTTAAACCACTGAAGTCCTCTTTTTCCAAATAGCAATAATGGAAAGGAATATTAGCAGAGTTTGGACTGGAGTTTAATTCAGGATAAAGTTGCAATGTTGGAGCAGCAGGGCAGGCAGCCAAGTGCTCTTTCATAACTGGGTGGGTCCAGCAATATATGTGGGAAGAATGGCATGCCTCAGATGTACTGCAGCACAGAGCACATCCAGCACAATGTTGGCTCAGGTCTCGTTGGCACCATCCTATTTGTGCTGTTGTTTGAGCCTCCAGGGTCAGATGCAGCCTGAACAAAGGTCTTGTACCCCCCAACACCAAAGACTGGGAGAATGCTGTGTGAAGATGTGCTCAGCTTGGTTGGTTGTACGTTGGAGTTGTTTGTTGGTTGCCCTTTGAGGTGAACATCCAAGCAGGTGGCCACAATAGCTCCTGGTCACAGTCCTTGCTTCCTTCCTGCCCATGAATGTCCTCCATGACAAAAATTTTCCATGTGCTGCAAGCCAGGAGAGGAGAGGAAGTGAGAGAAGGTGTTTGGAGAGATGCAGAGATATTTGTGAGTCCACTCTCCATGGCCTGGGTTGCAAATTCATCTCCCATTCAACTGTGAATGGCACACTTAGAAAGTGTCACATAAAGGTGGTGAAATCTGAACAGCAGCAAAACCAAAATTAGGGAAAAAAACTGCCTGTATGAGATCGGTGGAAAAACAGAGGCCTGTGGCACTTGCACGAGGAAGTGATTTTATAAAGAGCACGGGGCATGATGATCCCTGATAGATTTAGGATTTACGTTAATTTTTCTATTAATTTCTTGCTCTTGTAAGGAAGAACTTGTACACATTGCATCTTGATCCTTCGAGTAAATCCTCATCAGAAGTGACTTCTAGTTTTTGCACATCTGTCTCAAGTGAACTTTAAAGGCATGATTTCAGAAACTCCAAATCTCGTTTGAAATTACGTAAAGTTAGAGGGATCAAAAAGGTGTGAAGTTAATACAAGGAGGTAAAATGTTCTTGAACCAGAAGGGACTGTTATGATTGTTTAGTATGGCTTTCTTCATGAGCTATAGAATTTTACCTGGCCATTTGTGAGGCCAGTGAACACTTTGATAATAAAGATCAGACCATTCCCAAGCCTGACAGCACCAGATGCCAAATGAGCGATAGGCACACCACTTCCATAAACCTTTGCCCCAGTAATAGAGACAATAAAACAAGAACAATAGTGTCCTGTAACAAAAAGTACAGCCTTTCACCACTGTACAGCCCTGTTTGTGGCACAAATGGAAAGCTGGAAAGCAGCCTTGAATATAACCCTTACATTTAAAGGTTGCTCCAGCTCAAAGAAGCCGTAAGTGTGGCCTAGGGTTACTCAGGGAGCAACCGTGAGTGCATGGTGAGTGCACGCGTTAGAGAAAATGCTGTTTTCACCCAGCCAAAGAAGCTTTTCTATGGAGACTAAGACTCTGTGCCTTAAGCTGGGATTCAATTCATTCATCCTTAACCATCTTGCCAGAACCAGTCACCCAGTCTGTCTGCAGTTCATGGGGAAAGGCAGGTAGTGGCTTAGACTTTTCTCTTGGGATAGGATGATTTGCCATCTGGAGGTGTCTGTCCTTACTGGCCACAGCAGGACCATACATGACCAGTTAGGCTGAAGGGCAAATATTTAGGTGAATAAAGGCCAGTCAGATAATTTCCATCCTGAGGTTGTACCAGTATAACTTCATGTCAGGACCTATCAGAGTGCTGCATGGTTTTTTATGGGGTTTCAAACAAGCTAGAGGCTACTTCAACCCACAATGGAGCCCTTAATGTCACACAGGTTCTACCCAAATCTTTGGGAAAGTCACTTTATTGTGATTTTTAGGAAGACATCAGGTAGGCTCACAATCAGATAGGCTCAGCTTCAGCCTCCTTACAGTACAGAGGGCATCAGTGAGCTGATGAGTACTGCTATTGAGACAGCTGTAGCATATACTCTTCAAGGATGGAGTGATCCCCCTGCTCTTTACAGGACCTGTCTCTGTCATTTCCAAAAGGAGTAACATTGTGTTTTCACTTGAGAAACAGCAGGCAAAACAGGTTATGGGAGTCCTTTGTTCAATTCCCAGCTCTGCTTGAGGCAATTCAGATCTCTCACTGTTGGGGAGCTGGAGGCACAGCTGCTTTTCAAACCCACCATGCCTTCCACTGGCCTCGTGCATATGTCTAACAAGGGACCACAAAATTCACGTGGCTGGAGAAATCCTGTAGCAGAGGGGTTAGGGTTTTACTGTAGGAGAAGACAAAGAACATGTGCCCAAGGGGCCAAGTATGTATGTTGTATTTAAGTCCTGGGAGCAGGAGAGAGGGATCCTCACAGTGTACCAGAAAGATCCTCTTGGAGCTAAAGCTCACTATCTTGATTAAGAGCAGGGAACTAAAGCTGGATTTCTGGCAGACCCATCTGGGATATCCATCACAAAAAACCATAGTTTCATTCCCCAAACTATTATTGCTGAAGAAGGTCCTCCTGGCTGCTGCTGAGGAAGCCTCTACAAGCTGCATCAGAGGGCTCTACGTCAGAAAACTCATGGCTCAGCACCTTTAGGCATGATTTTACTGGCTTCTTTCCTACACAAACAATATTTTAATGAGTATTTGGCTTTTACAATATTTATCTAAAAAGAAAGAATTCTTCTTTAAACTATTTAAGCCTGGCTTCCCATTCAGACCTCTAATAGATATAGAGCAGTACATGGACTTTGATCCAATGCCAAAGAACTGAGCACAAAACAAGGTATCTCTGAACTGCAGAGAGGGGCAGTGTGGGGAGAGGCAAGTCCACTTGGGCCCTTGAGCTTACACAGGCTAAGGGAGTTTTACTCTGCACAGTCTGCCTATGAAACTGCACCATACAGAATCTGTATTTCATCTTTAATGAGGGAGTCCTCGCATTTCAGTTGTGATTATTTTATGCTTGGTTTCTACAATTAAAACAATGTCTGTTTTTTGGCACTATTTGAAATATATGACCAAAATATTCAGTGTTAAATGGAACTAAACTTGCAGATTTAACCTCACACATGCTGTAACTCTGTATGCTGTGGGAAGAGCAGCCTGAATCAAACAGATGGAATAATGCTTGACTTAGGGCATAAGAAAGACATTGCAGCTGAGTCAGATGAAAGACACTATTGATTATTTTCCTTTTTTATTATTGTTCTCACCAAAATATTGAAGTTTTGGTGTATGTTTTATGTATGGCAAAAGAAGCTAACCTCCTCTTTTGCAGTCTGAGTGGTTTTGACACTTGAGGGGTTATCTGACAGTTTTTTAACTCTTATTCTCCCCTGATTATAAAGATAATGCTTCTTCCCTCTTGCCTCTTTTCCTTGAATGTCCCACGCGTTCCTTTTTTAAAAACTCTGATTTTTTTTTGTCATTGCGTGACTTGTTGTGTTGTCAGTAATGTTCCAGTCCACACAAATTTAAACAGGTCTAATAATACTGGAAGGTGCCTATGGCTTCTTTTGAATGCCTTTTTCCCCCCTCTAAAAAGGCCCCATTCCTGTGATTACCTTCTGCCTGGTCACTGTGTACAAGCCAGGACCTCAGCAATGTGGGAGTGTGACAGCCTTGAGACACTTCCACAGCACCCAGGGGCAGTAAATTAAGGTTGACATGACCCACCAAGCACATGGCAGCTCCATTGTCAGAGCTTGTCTAACAGGAGAGATTGAATTTCACACTATGTTTGATATTAAATCTCTCCCAAGCACAAGCTGACATGGCTGGGCAGAAAAGATATTCAAGGATCAGCAGTGAGGGCCTTGGCATGGGAAGGTGCTAAATACTCTCTGCCCTCGTTTGAAGTACTACCTTGCAGGCTCAGCCTGAGCTCAGTGCACAGCAGATATTATGGGTATGTCTGCCTTGTCCCTTATAACTGTGCCACCCCAAAACCAGCAGGTCCACCATGTTCCTGATCCCTGCTCACTGCAGACTGTAGGCTTACTGTCTCTCCCCTCAGGTTACCCCCAGCACCACCACCCCAGCTCTGATCTCCTGTGTCCCCCCACCTTCTGCAGTGTCCCAGTATTGTCTTACTTGCTGCTGAGCCAGGAGAAGCACATGCTGCTTTGCTGGCCATCCTAGACAAACGCTGGCCAGAAGACGGATCCTGCTTGAAAGTAGTGAGAGGTCACCTTTGACTCAAGTCAGACCTCTAAAATAAATCAGTTGTTTGAATTTTTCACTGATGACACAGAAAAAGGTCTTATTTTAAGCTGGTAAAATGCAGTTCTCAAAACATGACATGCAAATTATTTTGAAACTGAAATGGAAAACTAGACCAAAATAGGAACCATAATAGTCAGGAACCAGAGAGAGAGAAAATCAGAGAATCATAGGATCCCTTAGGTTAGAAAATACCTCTAAGATCATCTAGTCTAACCATAGAATTATAGAATCATTTAGGAAAATGAACATATATACAATAATTTTCCATTGCAGTCTCCTTGCTGCCTCCATGAAGGCTAGCACCTCTTACATCTCTTCAAAATCCTGTGAAATCCAGAGCTCGATTAATGGGCTACATTAATTACATTTGATTAGTAGTGGCTTGATTAGTAGTTTACACTGGATATTGCTAGTGATTACTCTGGGGATGTGAGGAACTGGGATACCTGCAATGCATCAGATGTGTAAATGGAGAGTTTCTAGTTCCATTGCAATTGATCTGTGCTGGAAAACAAGACACCAAATCAACATTTCGTGGATATCTGTGCCTGAAGATGTGTCCCTGGATTCCTTCGCAGTCTTTGTCACATGTCTCATTTATGCAATTCAAGAAAACTTGTTAGCACAAAATATTCAGAGAGTTTAAATAGCTCAACCTGAAATAGCCCATTTTTGCTCATAGGATTTTAAGGGGAAAAAAAGGGCTTTTGAATCAATTTGCATAACTTTTCTCACGAGACACTGTGTTTCTCCCAGTTATCTGATACTGGGATAAGAATTTTCATTTGTGTGATATTAGAGTACTTTCCTCTCTCTAGAAGGGCCACCAATCAATATGAAGACAACATGAGATGGAGAAATAGCACTTTTTCTTGCCATTTTTTGTTTCAAAGGTTAATGATCTCCTCTGTTAAAACTCACACTTCATTGTCAGCTTGAAATGGTCTGGCTTCAGCACTTAGACCCTCACTAGAATGTTCTCCACAAACTGAAATGACACTTTAGAAGCTGGTACTTTCTTCATGTGGAGGTATGTAGATGTTGCAACCAATTCAACTACTTTGCTTCCTTTAGGCTGGCTGAACACAGAACTCTGTAAGTTCCAATTTTTTTGCCCTGTGAATGCATTTTCTGTAATCCTCAAATCATTGCAATTGTATTTCTGTCGGTTACAGACCCTGAAACTGAGTATGCTTTTTCGTTGTTTGAATTGAATAACCTTCATACTAAACTCACAGTGTTTCTTGGTCCATACTAACCCCTTGGAAAAATCATGACAGCAGATCTCAGTCTTGATGAGTTTTTCCATGATGGCCTCTGGATAATTCTGAATTTATTTTTGCTCTCTTCCTCTGTGTATGTACTGCATTTGGCTGCACTACAATATATTTTATCAAGACATTTCTGCTTCTGGTAGACCATGCAGTTCTAATTCCTGGCTACACTACCAGCTTCAGAGTTTTCCCCAGATTTTATCAGCAAATTTTTTTTTCCAGTTTCAATCATAAAAAATTCTGACAAATACTCATATGGTTCCTATTTCTGTGTCTCACTTCCAGAAACATCCCTGTTCAATAATCCTCTAACAACAGCTTTTGGGGAGCTGTCAGCATGAGATGGTTCTTATACTCTATAAACTGCACTGACTACTGCATTCCCGTCACTCTCAGTAATCCCAGTGGAATCCTCAGCCTGGTCCTCAAGACAATGTCAAAGACATATATTAACAATTCTGTTGGATATTAAAAACACACTGCCCAACTCTCTGATGTGATTGTAAAGACTGATTGGCTAAGCATGAACTAAAACTAAGGCTTTCAGGATTTTTAACATACTTTTCCTAGTAATTGTTGTTCATTTGTCAATACCCATTTCAAATATTTTTAAAATCCTTGCAAAATGTCATAGTGCATGCCATAACACGGGGACAAGTACAATTCCACCAATAAATATATTCTGCATAGTCCTTCCTTTCTGTAAAGATTACATTAACTGGGTTATATTAAAGTAACTGTACCATTGTACTTTAGACTGTCCATGGTTGGTGTTTCACTCCCTGTGTGAGGGTTCTCTTCTGGAAAAACTGACAACATTAGCACCCATGCTGGTAGACTCTTATGAAGTCCAAAAAAAGCCTTACTGAGGAAGTAGTTCTGGAAATGTTCTACTTCAACACAGCTTTTAGGTGCCTGGGACCCGCTTTTCCTTGGGTACCAAAGGCAGCCTCTGGACTGTGTCTATTTACCCCAGGCCACCTGGCACAGCACTGAGGAAATGAGGCTGTAGATGTTCCACAGTTCTTCACAATCTGAGACCCTCTGTCTGCTCAGGGTGCAAACCAGACTCACAGAAGGATAAATTTAGCTGTATACATGGCTTATTTGACTAAAATAATTCACATATATATAATGAGACAGAAAGACATGTGCATATACATGTACACACATAGTCTGGTTGATTTCTTTCCTTGAAGTACTTTGTCAACTAATTAATTGCCAGATAAAGGCCGCGCTATGTAGATTCAGTTTTTTCTGCATTTACAAGCCCTGATCTCCTCTGAATCTCCTTAAGGGAGCACAGGATTACTCACATTTGCTCAGGCTGCAGATACTCTTGTAGTGCACTGTGCACAAAGGAACAGAAATACCATGCTGAACTGAAGGGAGCAGTGAGGTTTTCAACAGTATCCACACTGGGAAGCCCAGCACGAGCAAACGATTCCTTCCAGGTAGCAGAAGAAACTACTTGCCATACCTTCATTTGACAGAAATCTGTGCAGCTTCATTGACTTCTAATCAATTTACTTCAAACAAACTAATGTTGATCCAGGTGATGTGATCTCTTACAATGAGAAGTAAAAATGATCACGCACCTACATGCCACACTGTGCCAAACCTTTGCCAGCAACTGCACAGTGGGAAAGCACACCATACTGTGACAGGTCCCCGTGCCATGCAGAAGAGAACGGTGGCAGAAGGGACCTAGCAGATCCCTTTACTAGTGAAATACAGGCCACTGAGACCCATCTAGTGGGAAAACCCCTTAGGGTTTTATTAGATCATAGAATATTTGGAGTCAGAAGGAACATTTAAAGGTGATCTAGTCCAACCTCTCTGCAACAAGCAGGGACATCTTCAACTAGATCGGGTTGCTCAAAGTGCCATCCAGCCTGACCTTGAATGTTTCCAGGAATGGGACATCCATCACCTCTCTGGGAAACCTGTTCCTGATTGTAAAAAACTGATTGAAACCACCCTGATTGTAAAAAACTTCTTCCTCATATGTAATCTAAATAGACACCCTTTTAGTTTCAAACCATTACCCCTTGCAACTGTTTCTCTGTGGCCATTTGGTCACTTCCTCCACTTTCAAGTAGGGTTTTGTCTATAGTGCAAAGTGCAACTCTGACCAAAGACAGACCAATTATGAATATATAACTACTCACTTTCCAACCACATGCCAGCTGGGACATAGCCTAAACCTAATCAGTGCTGAAGGAGATCAGACAGATGAAGACTGCTTTCAGTTTTATGGATTACCAGGTTCACAGTAACATCCTTTGTAAATTCAGAGCTCATTGCAGACAACTAATAACAAACAGTAATACTACCATTACCATTATCTGTACCAGTCATAACAACAGGAAAATGTTTGCCAGTAAATATATTAGGAAGTTTTTGTCTATGTGATTTGATTAATTTAATTATCTTTTATGAACAGTATCAAGGATATTATGGCAAAGTTAGACTAAAAAGATTGAAAACCAAGTACACTATAAGGAAGACATGTAACTTATCATCAGAGACTGAATTTGCTTCCCATCTGTAAGTTAATAAATGAGAAATAAACTCCATGTAACTCAGAAAAAGAAGAATAAAGAAAGCAGGAAGAGTAAAAGAAAAAGAAGCTCTTGAGCTAAGAAACCTAGGTCAAGAAATCCAACACAGCAAGAACAAAAAGTGCTTGGATCTGTATTTTTGTTCAAGGCAAAGGTGACGTGCCAGGTCTAGACTGGGACTAAATTCAGATACAAGTTACAAGCATTGCCAATATTCAGGAATGCAGGAATTGGCGTTCTGCTGAGATTTCATTCACAGCAGTGTGTCTCAAAGTGAGTGCCCAGACAGTGCACTGATGGAAATTGGTAGGCCCAATGCAGTTTTTTCATTCACAGAAATACATTGCAAAGTACTCATACGGCATGCTGATGAAAATTAGTAGAGTTAATGCAGTTCATATGACAAGTTTGACTAAAAAAAATATTTCTGGCACCACAGGGTGTCAGCTGGGACTTTTAATTCCTAACTGCACTCATTCAGACTGGCAGCTTTGTCTGGCTGGGCTCAATACAGGTGTTTTTCCACTTCTGGCTGCTATTTTTCCCCAAGAGGATAAGGACCAGACCTCCATCAGCCTCCCTGGGCACAAGGTCAGTTCTGTGGGCACGTGGGGATGCAGGGGAAAACTTTTATGCAGCCAAGCAACATTCTGGCCTCCGGTTCTTGAAAAAGTTTCCACTGTCTGCCAAGCCCTTCGAACTGCCCAAACACTTCGGAAATTACAGCATCTCATTTTGCTGCCAATTGGGAAATTTGTTTCACTGCATCAACCGTCAGAAAACATAACACACCTTTGGTGGGGGAAGAATATTATCGAGGTGCAGTGACAGACTTTGAGCAAACCTTTGTGGTGTTTCACTTAGGACTCCCCACGAGGGCCCTGTATCCAAAGGCAGCACAGACACACTTCTACATTTTTGTCTAAGCTGAACACCTACACTTGTACCAACTATAGAGCTCTGGCTCGTGTCTCCCACCCACAGCTCACATTTCTCTTGGATTAGTGTTCTCCCAGCAGTGCTACCAATGCAGTCACATCAGGAGATCCAGTTGCTTTGTGGCCTGGAAGGCCCTTAACCATCCCCAAATTAAAGTCCTCTAAGCAATAAAATTGTTGGGCCCTAAGGATTTCCTTGGAAATGTGCTGTGAATGAGCAAACTGAAAAGAAATAATCCTTATGTTGATCCTCCTGGGTCTAAGATCACCTTTTGTTTGGTTTACTAAGAACTAATATACACTAATGGGAAGTTAAATGAGCTTTAAAAATTCTTTGTCATGTTATGTCTCTTAATATACCCAGTTAATATTTCCAAGACACATGTTTCTATGAACACTGCAGGCCCCAGTAAATGGCCTAGAAAGGGGATGAACCATTCTAGATACAGTTAACACACACTTTCTTCACTATCCAGGCTAGAGAAATCTCGTGTTGGGATTCCTTTCTAAGGGTACAAACAAACTTAAAACCACAGGTACCACATGCTGGTCCCATGGGCAGAACAGGAGAGCAGCACAGGTATTTTCATTAATCAAACCCGTCACTGGCTGCATGGAGAGGATCACAATATGTATAGTTTAATAGCTGAGGGAGAAAGACAGGAAGAACAAGCTCTCTAGCTTGCATTTGTATGACCTTGCTTTAGGTGTAGGAAATACATAGATGTCAGCCTGCCTGTGCCCATGAAAAGCAGTAGTCTGAGCAAAGCAAAGCTTTCTTCTCCCTCCAGATATTAGTTCAGCTCAGCAAGATCTGAGTCATAGATTTGTCTCTACCTCCATTTATTATGAAAAGAGCCAATGGCAAATTCATTCCTAACTCACACATGTGAGCAAGGTGTCTGCGTTTATATGGGCATATATATAGGATGAAGCTATATTTGGATTTTGGCCATGAAACAGCTAGGGACAGACCCTCTTATGTGGTCAGTCATACTCATCTAGTATGTAACTGCCCTTGTTCTGAATAAACATCCAGCAATGATGAAAGTCCTCATCACACCAAGGTGCTGTTTTCAAACGGAATTGCAAAATCTTTTTCCTAACAGAGCCTCTAAACATACAGTCTTAACCTTCCTCTTGCTGAAATCAATTACAGAACTTACAAGTTACTTTCTTTAAGGCTACTTGAGGCCCATAAAGTGCTATGCATGGCAGAGAGCTCCTTGAACGCTGGCTTGGTTCAATGATTTCCTTTCCTTGGTTCACCCCCACCTCAAGGGCTGCTAATCTCAGAAGCTTTTAACAAGCTGACACCTCTGAATGCACATTCCTGTTTACCTTCCCAACTTGCTGCTCCCTATCTTTTGGTCTTGTGAAATTAATTTAAGAAATGTAAAGAGAATAACAGAGTGTCAAGGCCCTGAGGGCATCAGTAGGTGTTAATATCCCTGTACAGCTTCCCCTGAGACTCCCACGCACCCTTTCCCATGGCCCAGGACTCTGTTTCAGCTCAGCCCGGGGCCATCAGCACCAACTTCAGTTCATGGTAGTCCTGTCTCCAGCTTCTTCTTCATTTGCTCCTGACTGGACCTTTGAGTGGACCTTTGTTCCCCAGGGCTACCTCTCCCCATATGGAGAAGGTGCCTATTTGGTTCCAAGTGTGGGCAGGCATTGGTCATTAAAGATGTTGAGTGTTTTCTGTGCTTATATAAGGCTACCTAAAATACAAAACGAATTTTTTAAATTACATTTTTCATTGCTTTTGGTTTTTGGCCACTGTATCACTGAAGACAGAGAAGTAAGGAACCTCTATTCAGAAGCCACCTTGAAAATGGATAGTAGGTTGAGGAAAGGTGGACAGGGGCTGGGCTCCATCCTTTCCTGAAAGTTAGGACTGATCATTCAGTTGTGACTGATCATTCATGGGATCTGAATCAACTGCATGTTTTTTATTCTGTTTGATCATTTACATGTATAGGAAGTATAATTTCTGGAAGTATAATTTCATATAGGTGAATAAGGTACAGACTGTAACATTCTCTGGGAACGGTGATCACAGTATTATCCAGGTGCTCAGCCTGGCCCAGACCTGCACTCCCATATGGCTACATTATTTGCAGGGACAGGAGACAACATCCAAGTCAAAACAGCAATTGGATTCCAGAAGGTAATAGGAACAGAGGGCTAAAATAAAACACCCATCTCAAACCCCATGTCTCTGCTCTATGAATAAGACCAGGAGTATGTCCATGAACTTCTGTCTTCAGTGCTCAGCCTCAAGAGATACCAACACCTCCCATTATACCATGATCACATTGAAATAATTCCTGCAATTTCTCAGCATCATCAGTAAAGTATCTACCTACTCTACACCACCTGTAGTGATTAAATATGCCTTATAAAAGTCAAAACAATTTCTGGCATAAATCTTCAAAGATCTTCACAAAACTCTGTTTAACACAAGCGCCTCTCACTTTCCACCTTCTGCACTAAGAAAGGGAAATGTCAGTAGACGTTATTGAACTTCCAGGCATTTATTTCCACTAATGGTGAGTCACAGAACTGACCTATGAGACCCTATCGTGACATACCAAAGGCTATTTTCCAGTTCATGCACATGTCTCTGTTACCAGTTAGTAGTCCAGTAAAAATGTCCTTTGGCCTCTGTCCGCCTGGGAAATCCATCTTATTTTTAAAGTCAATTGAAAGCTGTATCTGGAAATCCTTGGATAAGTTACTCTTAGGGTAGTGTTTTCCGGCATAGAAATAACCTGCCTGGGAAAATACTTTACTCTCCATAGGGTCATTTACGCCTATGTACAAAATGTAACTCATTCTTTTATGGGAACAATTGCCTCTAGAAACGTGAATCATTTATGGGTGGTGCCTACAGCTTCAGTCTTGAAAGCAATTAGAAACGTGAGGTCTTGAGCTGAAATGGGGCTTGTATATAACCAGAATGAAGCATATCAAGTGATGGTCACTGTGCCAGGTACACATTCATCAGAGGACAGAAATCCAGACCTGCCAGCACCATTTCACCCCAAGTGCCCCTTAGCAGTTTGCATCCTCACAGAAGAGGTGTGAACACCAGGTAACTTGTGGTGACCTTCATCTAGACTAATCTCTGTAAAACTTGATTCCTCTTCTTTCTCATTATTTCATGCCATACTGCCCATCTAGTTTTAAAAAATTGGCCTAAATTGTGGGGGACTTTAAAAGTTTTCAAAAGGTGAACAATTTGGGATTATTCAAAGCATTTTGCAGAGTATGTTGCTAGAAACTCCTCCCACTCCAACAACACTTTCCCAGACCAAAGACAAACTTTTGGGACTGTTGGTTCACATGCACTGTGGACCTTCAGAGCTGAGATTGAACATGCCGTGGAAATGCATGCAGGGTTGGAACAAGCCCCATAGACTGAATGGCATCTAGAATGAGCTGCACACCTATTCACTTTCCATGGAACGTAGACATAATGCAGAATGAGAGGGAAAATCTGCACTGGGGAATACTTCAATTTCCTTTGGCCACAGTCTTGAACAATGTGTGTTGAAAGGAAGTGACATGAGCAGCTCTAAGAGTTTCTGGAAATAAGTGGTTTTCAGCTGCAGCCAAACATAGGGTGAATTAGTTTGCACTTTGCTGCTCTGTGCATGTGCAGAAATCATCACAGAGCCAATACAACAGACCAAAAGTATGCACCAATACACCTGAGGAGAACAAGCAGGTGTCTTGTGAGGTCAGGGAACCACTTTGCCGTTTTCTCCAGGAATAAGTCAAAAAAGTTCAATCTCGAGCAGTCCCACTATTTACAATACATCCAGCACCAAAGACAAGCACCTTAAGCCCACAGTTCTACTTTTCAGTAGGTTCATTTTGTAGATAAGCCTATACCAAGACCCCATTCCTCCAGGAAGCTGCCCCACTGCCTCAGTCAGAGCCTTTGTTGGGCCTGTACAAAAACCTGCTTTCTAGAATTGGAAACCATAAGGGAGTGAGTTCCACATTATCACTATCTGCCTAAATATATAAATAATCCAGAATCTGAAGTGTGTGTTGGACAGCACCCTCAGGCTATCATTTTACACCCAGCTGTTATTCTCAGAGGATTCTCTGTAAATCCAGAAATAGACCCAGCCAGGAGTCGGGAACAGGCACAGAGGAGAATGTCACCATATGGCAGCCCCTGACTGTTGCATAAATGTATTGATTAGCTCAACCAGCTTCAGGATGTCTCTATTAAGAACAGTAACCACAAGAAGAGATGTAAAATTATCAGAAAGGTGAAAGAGCACCTGAACTGGCCATTCCTTTCCATTTAATTCCATTCTTCTTGTCCAAAGTATGATATCAATCGCTTGAGAAAATTGGTTAATTCAGTTTAGATCTGAAGCTTAAAGACAATTCCTAAATAAAAATTGAACAGAATAATAATATTTTATTGCTATGACAACAGAATAGCACATTAGCAACCCAAATGACAATATTCTTCCTCTTCTTACACTATTGGCAAGGAAAGAATCTATGTTGGAGTTTTTAATATACGTTTTCAAAAGGGAAAGATGGTGGTATGCTAAAACACACCATGAAAATAAAAATCCTCGAAGAGAATTTTCTTCACCTGTTGAAGCAGCTAGTGAGTGACCTTTGAACTATGTGCTTTAAATATGATAGGAACCTGTTGTTAGACAAGTTCTCCCATTCACATGTTGTATGATCAAGAGAAAAATCACTTCATCACAGAATCACAGAATCACAGAATTGTTTGGGTTGGAAAAGGACCTTAAAGATCATCTGGTTCCAACTCCTCTGCACAGGGAGGGACACCTTCCACCAGATCATGTTCCTCAAAACCCCATTTCCTTGGTCATCATCAACCCAAGATTAGGTCAAGGGCAAGAAGAGCTGCAGACTTTAACTTGGTCTGGGACATGGAGGTCCTCATTGTGTCCTCTTTGGCAACAGGTGACACATCAGGAGCAGTGGGTCACAGGAGGGCCAGCTGACAGGGGCAGGGCACTGGAACTAGAGCATGGGGCTCATAACACAGTGTCCTGCAGCTCAATATTTTGTAGGGACCTCACCATGCTCTGACAGCAGAGCCAAACATGTGTTGGTCAGAATGAATCAAGCAGATGTCAGCTACCAGAAGCCATTTGCTCAAAGAGTGAGATTTAACAGGACTGGAACAGTAAAGAGGCCAGAAGAAAAGACAGTTTCATTTTTAAAATAAGTCAAACATCAGGTATTAGGCTGCATATTCCCTCACCCTCCACTAACAGAACAGCCTTTCTCGAAATGGGGAAACGCCCTTTTTCTTATTGATGTTCCTACCAGATTTGTAGGAATTTGAGCCCTGTGGACAATGTGCAAATCTGTATTAGTCCCCTGGCAGTCTGGGCATTTCTAGACGCAAAGGCAAAGCACTCAGCAGGTCTGGAATCACGTAACAAAATCAATCCTTGGCACAAGCCAAACCCTACAGTAAAGCCTTAGTGTGGTACTCAGGAATTTATTCATACAACTCTACAACAACAGCAGAGGGATACAATTTTTCTCCATTTTCAGTGTGCCTGAACAGTTTATCATGATGTTTCAGACCCAAAGGTAGGATTGGGCCTGGACAGTGTTCAGGGATTATCTTGTGCTGGACATTCCTCTCCATGAATGCAGAATGAGTATCTCAGCATGGTACCAGGGAGCTCTATATTGTGGCCAATACCACACTAATGATGAGAGGATAAACTCAGGTTTCCAATTGCTTGGGATTGTAGTTGCTGTCTTGCACTTGTGGAAAAACTGAAGCTGCTCACTATGACACCAAGCCAATTTCATAGCTGGGTGACCACTGAAGAAGTATAAAACAGCAAACAAACTCATCCTGAAAAGTTTTCTGTACTGCATTTTGAGTTTAAAGTGTTCGCAAAGAAAGTTCTATTAGAGAGTTGTTGGCCGAAATGGATACATTTTCCAGGGAAGTCAGCCAGTTTGTAAAGGAGGCCAAATCTGTTTCCACATGGAAATTGGCTTATTTTTGAAGTATAGATGAGTTTTGCATAAAAATATATTAAATTCTTTCCCACACCCACAACTGTATACCCTTCCGTGCATCTTGATGGGAGAACTGCTATTCCCCCATCACGGGGAAACGCAATTTGAAAAAGTGCAATATTATGTAAATAAAATGCCAGTCATGTCAGTATGGATGAGACAGGGAAAAGAGAAAAAAAAAATCTGGAAAACAAAAATTATCCAATTCAGTCAGCTCTTAGAAATGCTTTTTCAACCCATCTAAGCTCTTCCAAGAGGGGAATGTACCTTCAACTTTCTTATTCTTTCAAGAAATAATCAAAGCCTCAGCAATAGAAAACTAAGTGAGAAAAAAATCCACAACTCATAACATAACTATTAACAACTGCATGATATATTGCCATTAATTAAAGGCCAGTTATACAGCTTGCTCAGCTGTAACAGCCCTCATCCTGAGACTATCTGGACAGCAAGTTTGTTCCAAGGAGCACACCCTCCTCTGATGAGGAGTATCATGGAAAAAGAGAAAAGTTTTTTAATACATACTGTTCCAAAGGACCAAGATGTGTCGAAAAACACATAGCATGTACCAATGCCTCTCTCTGAAGTGTCTGCCATTTGGAATATAGTCATTTAAATACTTTGCCTGTTTATTCTATTTTGAATGGCTTCATTATAGAACTGGAGGGAAATTCTCCAGAGAAACTGGGAAAATATGTTTTAGAAAGTATTTCAGATTCAGAGTTGTCAGAATGCCCCATTTTAACCTTTTCCATGAAAGAAAAAAAATCAGTAGAAGATTTTAGGTGGTCTGCATTAAATGCTAAAGGAGAAGTTCAAGTCAAAAAATGTTTAAATATTGTCTATTTACACGGAATAGAAACCCAAATCTTGCCCTCCTGTAATCTTATGCATCCCAGGTCAATCACATCTTCAGCAAAAGAGATCCTTGTGCTGTCCATCCTTGATTGACAGATGTGAAACCTTTTTCCAGACAAGCTTGCCACTACAGGGACATGTAATTGTGGCATTAATGACCATGCTGGATAAGAGGAAGAAAGCTGTGCACTCGGGTAGGAATCCCAGTTCATCCAACTCATCTCTTATTGAGAAAGGTCATTGCTTCCTTCAGGTATTCACTAAATATAGGAAATGTTCAAGAAGCTGAGAACTTTGATTTTGAAATACTTGTAGGCTTGGCACTATAAAAGGATGAAAGAAATGTTTAAAAAGGATTGAGGGAAACAGATGTTTGCTTCTTCCATCCGCTGCCACTAAATCAGTCACTGGCCCAAAATAGTGTTTAGCACAGGTGATTTTCCACAAAGCTAATTCTGCTTTCATTCAGGGCATTCCTCTTCCAATAAAAGTCCATCTGCTTGCCTAGCTTTGGACACCAGCATAAATTTTAGCTCATCCAAATGGAACTTACAAGGGGGTCTCTGCACCAAGGCTGAGAGAACCACATGCTACTTAGTGAGAAATCACAGAGCTGCTCACAGCTTGAGCTGTCTGAGTCACCAGCTGATGAGAAACCTGACTTTTTGCTTGATTTTTCCTGCTCTTTTTAAAGGAAACTTTAAAAAACAAATAAACCCTACAGGCAGGCAAGCAAACTTTCTCATTTCATAAGCACCTCCTCCCAGCCATGGTTAAATACACCACAAAATCCATTTTCTCATGGATTTTTTAAAATTTATTTCCTGCTTGCCTCCTTTTGTTTTTTCACAGGCATTAGTGTAGTTTTTTCCTCCTGCACACAGGCTGTGAGCATTTAGTTCATTCTCTCTCACTTCCACAGCAAAGGGCTACCAACTCTTACATGCCCCAGCAGCTGCATCCAACTCCCCTTTGCAAACAAGAAGCCACACTGAGGTGGTTTTTGCTACAGCAAGGTGATAGCCATAATTTTGCTTCATGAAATTGCAGAATAAGGGCAGAACTGAAAATCAAGTCAACCAGGTACTCCGTTTAAAACTCCAGCTCTGATTTAAAGCCAGAGCTCACTGAAACACCCTGTGGTCAGCTCAAGCTGAGTCCCCAGTTCAGAAGCTTTCAGCAGCTTCTCATCTCTCCCAGCTCATGCTGCTCATGAAGCAGTAGACCCAGATGCTTATGGACCAGTCAATAAACAAGGATAATAACTTAAAACACTTAACTCCACACAACTGTCCAGACAATTATCTACTTATGTGTTTACATCATTCTTATTATGTCTCATCAGCTCCCATGCATTAAGGCACTTTATCCTCTGCAAGTGCCTACCACAATAGAACAAAAAATAATGTCAACATTTATTCCTATTTCTCTTACAAGTAAGTGCCAGGTTCTTCTGATCATCAAAATGGTTTTTTATCTTGAAAATGCTACAAAAACCATACTGTCAACAAAAGCAAGTTTGTACTGGAAGGTTTACAAGTTCAACAAAAGTAATGCTGCTGCTTAACAAAACTGTGATTGCAAAAGAACTCAAAACATTTATACTGCCATGAGTGTAATTTAAGGATATTTAGCCTTTGCTCAACCTTTTAGAGACAAAATGGTGTTTGATGCTGTCTATAACATCAACCTTTAGGTTGCAAAATCTAATAAAGCAGTGAAACATTATGAATGCTAAGGTTGCAATACAACACTGCAGCTTTACAAATAGATAAATGGTTTCATAGAAATAGCCTTTTGTAATTTTTTGAGTCATTTATCATAAAAAAATTCATTGTAAGAACTTGTTTAATATCAGCATATAGGGTCACTTTGTTTACACCATGTAATTTAGTTCCCTGTTAAGTTTTAGGAACAACAGGTAATGTGTCAGTATATTACAGCAAATAAATCAATGATAGAATCACCAATCTTTCATCTCTTAATTTTGCTTCAACCCAGAGGTTGTGTAGCAAGAGAGAGAAATTATTGTAGCTTAAGGACCACTACAGATTTCTGCACAGACTTCTGCAAATTAAGTTCATCAAAGCTTAGTCAGGATGAAGAACATGGGAGGATGTTTTGCTTTTCTCCAACTCTGAGAGATTTCTGGGGAAATACCTGGTAGGGACTCAAGTGTCCCCAGAGATAAGAAAATGCACTCATTTCAAGGTACCATAGATTTTCACATCTGATCACACAGATCAATAAAATACCTATCTTCTGAAATAAGTTGCTAAATAAAAATCAACATTGTGATATATAACTTGAATCCACATGTCTTTTCAGCTTTAGGTTTCCTCTGGGAAACTCTATTGTGTGTGCACCTGCAAAATCAACTCTCATCTTTTCCTCTACCCTTAATACACCTTTTACCCACAAAGGGTAATACGTGCTGTTCTGTTCATGGCCTCATGGACTGAAATTGGAGGGGAAAGTTGTTTTGGACTAAAGGAGTATATGGCTGATGTATTGCTTCCATTTATTATTTGATCTCATTCTATCGTGTGTTTCCTTATGGCACACTCAATAGGTCTGTAATCATGGGGAACAAGATAGAAAGGGTAGGGCAAGGATTGTATTTCCTGCCTTGGCTAGTGCATAATTTTTATTAGAGCTTATTTTGAAACACAACTTTGAGATAAGAATCCAGCATGAAGCATTGGAGATACAGCCTTCTGGGCTGAAACCTACAGGGTTTTTTTGTTTTATGTAAGCAACATGAAGAGTTAATACACTGTCCACTTTTTTATAGCTGAAATGTTTGAGCTTTTGTTTAAAAAAAAGAAGGGAAATGATACAGTGGTGTTTAAAAAAAATTGTTTTTCCAGCTCCTTTGGTACAACAATTGTTTGATATAAACTTCCATGACACTGTGAGCTTCCTCTCTGCTAATAGCCCAAATGTTCTTGTTCCAGCAGGAGGAAAGTGCCTGTGTCCAGGGATAGATCACACCAGCTGCCCCAGAATGAGGAGCCCCACTTTGGTGCCAAGGCAGGACTCGGCAAGGACACTGAGCCATACGGAGTTTGGCACTTACAGAAGACGGAGGGAGGAATATGTGCATGCAGGAGGGGGGTAGGGAGAGTCTTTTTTAAAGGAAAAGCCATGTCTAGTGGGGGACATAAGGGAAAAGAGTACATGAAGTAGAAAATTAACTGCAGCCTTTTGCCCATAAAGGAGAACAGGCAGCATCAGGCTGGCCCAAAAGGCCTGAATGCTCTAGTGAAAATGGAGAAGTGTGAACCAAAGCAGATGAGATGTGGGCAGAGGTTTCATCCAGCTGAAGACATGGAAAAGGGGTGACCTGCATGAGCATGACATGAGAGCATGGCAGGTGGCCAGGGACAGAGTTGGCAAGAGTTTCAGGGGCAAGCATCCCTGCTCCACTCCCAAGAAACATTGTTCCCCTTGCAGGGATAGATATCCTGAGATGTGGATATCCCACATCTGGCCCTGGGTCTGGGCAAGACAGAGGGCAACATACTCTGGCAGCAGGTTCCCAGAGATCAGAGGGACAGAGCCAAGCTTTGATCAATGTGTCTCTGATGACTTTCGGGAATTAAGTCTGAGGAAGTGAAAGAGAACTTGCAGTACAACTACATGATTCTTCAAATAATAAAAACCACTTGAGAAGCTGCAGGTTAGGACAGGTATGGTCAGAAGTTTTCAGTAAAATCTTCAACTGTGTCTTGAAGCAGCTTGTTGAAGTGGAGATCTTGCCAGGCTGTTGCTCATAAAAAGAGTTGAAAGATCCCAAAAAAAGTCCTGCCTAGAAAAGCAGGTTGCATAAATTCAGGTCATCCAACATCTTCACAGCTTGAACTGCCTGATGGGGGTAGTCCTTGATTGATTCCCAGCCATACCCTTTACATACATAAAATTATGTCTGAGCAAGAAGACTGCCTAATTGACCCAGACAGAAATAGACTCTGGGATTTTCAAGGCCTTTGATTCAAGAGTGCAAGTGCAGATGGAAATGTGCATCCCTTCTGGTGGGCTTCCATAAGCAGCTTTTCTGTCTACTGTCGAGGAGACCTTGGCAAAGGCCTGCAAGGTTCCTTTCTCCACCTCAGATAGCTCCTACTAACCATGCAGCAAGACCCAGGTTCAGAGCCCTGAGCTCTCTCAGGGCTTAGCCCCTCCAGCTGGAGTCTGCAGAGACCCTTTTTGGCCTGGCCAACACTCTCTGCCTCCTCTAAGGAGCAGGAGTGCAGGCACATGAGCAGTTATCATGCTCAGAAAATGCCCTGCAACGCCCTGACTTGCAATCAGCTAACCACTCCCTGGATTTCTCACTGTAGGCATTATCCAAAATCCCAGACGTTTCATATCTGTACACTTTGCTTCAGAACTTTTTGCTTCAGTAGGCCTCAGTGGGCCTGTCCAAGCAGAGGGGATGGTGTAGATACTGCAACAGTTAAATGGAGAAAGGTGGTGAAGCTCTTCTGCGCCAGATGTACAGCAGTTAATTTGGGATGGCAAGAAGCCCACAGTGGCCAGTTCCTGTGTCCTGTCCAAAAGGTGATGACATTCTCCAATTGAAAACATGATTCTTTGCACTTCACAGACAATTTTAGTCACAGGCTAAATTGTATAAATCTGCTTTCATAAAAGATAAAATCTTCCCTTGTATTTTTTTCCATTCCTCAATTAACTATTGTTTCGCTCAGCATGTTTTAATCATAAGTAAGTTCATTAATAGATGTGCTCTTTGGAGTCAGGGGGGACTATGTGATATAATGACATTAATCTTTCTGAATAACATCATTAATATCCTTTGCCCCTTAAAAGCACCCACTATGTCCCCCAGGCAATTATAAAACATTGTTCCATGGTACTGAATGAGCTCATCCAGTTAAAATGACTACAATGCATGTCTGCATAATATTGCTGTTCGTTGCATCCTATTTATTTATCCTGTTCATCAGACAGTATTAGAACTTGTTTGTGAGCATATTGGTTCTTTTGCTGTAAAGCCACCAGCTCAGCTGGCTGGTCTTCACCCCATTCTCAGAAGAGTTGTCCTATAGAAGGGTCATGAAAGAAGAAGATATAGAAATCCCTATCTAAATCTAAACTAGAAACTTTTTGAAGATTCTCTTCAAAATAACCTAAGAGTTGTTTTAGCACTAAAGTTGTGTCCTGTTAGAGGGACTCCAACTGAATTCAGCAGTCTTGGGGATGTTGCTAAGCCACTTGTTGGCATCCTACCAGTCTTACTAAAACAAAATTCCCAGTTTCTGCGTGAACTGGAACTTTTCTCCACATAGATGGGAAAGGTAAAATTGTAACATCTCCACACAGTGAGAGGCCTGACCATGTCTGTTAAAGATTTCCAGTACCAGATATGTTTGAATATATTACATGTTCCATCCAGACACTTCCATCTTCCAATCCTGGAGTCAAGATTAAAACTTCTAATGAATTTGGGATTACATTTTAGTCATCCTACTTCTTCATTAGTAAAACAGGGACACTGCTCTTCCCTCCTTTATAAAGCAATCTGGAAACTATAGTTAAAAATTCCCACACAGAGGTGAGATATCTGAATTTTTTCATGAGCATACTGGGTAGCTGCTGTGTGCTCTGAGCAGAGCAGCAAAGTTTGTGGGTTTGCTGTGTTTATTCTGTCCATATTTGGATGGGAAGAGGCATAGGCAGTAGATGAAAGTAGTTCATATAATAAAACTAGGCTTGGATGAAGCTCAGCAGTATATTGCTGTTTCATTTTAGCACTCCTGAAATAGTAAGACCTTGTCAAACTCAGTCCCAGAGTAGAAAACCAGGCAGATTTCAGCTTCAACATGTGCCACATAGTTGCACTTCGACATATTTGCTCACATTATGGCGTATATGCGTAGAGGAAGAAGGGAAGAATTTTCCCATTTCTAAGCTGTAAAATGTCTTTCAACACCTCTCTTCTTTGCTGCAGTAGCAATATGTCATTACTGGTCACAGAGAGATATGATTACATGATGATAGACACTTTATCTGCAAACAGAGCCATCCAAAATGTGGTCCCAGCTCAAATTTAAGCAGGAGGAATGAATGCGTTATTCTTAAATTCCAACTTCTATCTCAAAAAGTCCTCCAAAACTCTTCTTTCTACCTCTTTCTTTTCCAGCTATGCACAAATTCCTGAATATATGACCACAACCTTTTCCTGCAGGGCTTTCTAAGCATTTCTTAGGTGCTCCCATAGGCAAGATGCACTTTGAGGTTGCAAGATACATGAAGAGAGGGAAAAGAGAAGCATTTCACTGTCGAGGAACTTTGATGAACCCTGATCTCAAGAGGGAGTAGCCAGATGTTACCCACTACTGAAGGACAGTGTTCAAGGCTGGGTTGGATGGGACTTTGAGCAACTTGGTCTAGTGAAAAGTGTCCCTGCCCATGGCAGGAGAGGGGTGGAACTAGATGAGCTTTAGGGACCTTTCCAACACAAACATTCTATGATTTTATGATTCTGTCTACAGTTCTGTTTTCAGACCTATCTAATGGGGAGGTACGGAAGAGCACGGGGAAGCTGCACTCGAAAATGACAATATTTGAAATTACCTGGACTCTAAGATCAGGGAGGAAGCACTAATCAGAAACATCCTTTTGTCCATTCCTGGTTTATTCCAGTAGGAGCAGAGAACACAATCACTCTACCATACATGGATACTCTTTCTCCTGGAGACCAAAATGTATATTTTAGCAGCAAGGCAGCTCCTGGGAGCAGACTGTCCCCATAACCCCTGCAATATAAGAACATCTTCAGGTGTTTCTTCTGCCCAGTATAACTATGTGAACGAAGGGATGCAGCCATCTCACTGAGTCCAGCCCAGCATATGAAATCAGGGTGTTCTACTAATCAAAAAGGAGCATGCAGTAACCTGGATGTTCCTCCCTGCTGTGCCTCAACGTCCTTTCTGACATCAGGAAAACCTCAGTGCCAGAAATGCTCCTTCTATGAAGTGGGAATAGCATTTCCATTCTCCCACAGCTGGACTGTCTGGGCTAGTCAACCCTTTGGGCAGGGATTTCATCTGGCTGCAGCTTTGCAGATAAGAGCTCACAGTGGGAGCCGTGATCCCAGCCAGAGCCTCCAGGCACAGCACATGGATGAGGAGCAACGGTGAGCAGGCAGGACAGGCAGCAGCCCTGCCTCTTCTCCAGCTCACCCCGTGCACATCAGAGCTCCTAAACACCTCTGTGAGTGATATTTACAGAGGAGACAGAGCTGCAGATGCTGCTGACCAAACAAAAGGAGGGTGAGGCAGGTTTTCACCGTGTCTTCTTTTTCCCATATGGGCCTGCAAGTTTAAGAATATTGGAGAAATAATTCATCAGCTGCATCTGAGGCACAGGCCAGAGCAAACTCTGCTGACTGCAGACCTGTTGCAGAGGAAGCTGCCTCCCGGCTCTCAAACATCATATCTGGTTTAAACCTACTTTCAGTGCCTTCATCCAAATGTTCCTGCCAAAGTTCATATCTCTGAATATCCCACTCCTCTGCCTGTTCCTGCTTCCCGCTCCCTCACCCTCCATCTTCCTTCCCACAGCCGTGGGAACAGACATCATCACTTGAGAAAAATGCCCTGCTCATACCCCCCGCTGTTGCTTGAAGCAGACAAAAAAAATTAAAGTCTTTTGAGCAAAGAATCCTTGTCAGGACAAGAAATAATACTGACCTCAGTGAGGATGGCATGTACTGCCAGAGAGGTGGTTCAGGCTGTGTGTGCTGTTGCAGACAGCAAGCAGCTGTCTGCCTGACTACAATACAGTGTGGAGGATATGGAATATAATTTCCCTCTCCATTTACATTTAATACAATGCCTTTGGACCACACATTATTAAAAAAAACACGAAGTCTAGGCACTTGGCTTTCACTAATGGCTTGTTACTCCTCTGACACTGTCTCTTCAGTGCAGAGTGACAGAGTGATTTGTGTCTTTCCCAAAGGCTTCCTTAGCCTTCTCCCTACCCCATCTGATGTTTCCTACTTTTTAAAAATAACACCTCTCTATAACAGTGGGAGGACAGGACTCACATGGGTGGTCTCTTATAATGAAGATAGAGTATCTGGGAACAATATTTTAATGTGTTTATCTTCTAATTGAGTTTTTCCAGCCTTTGGGATAATTATTTCTACCAATTAGCCCAGGGGTATTGTTAGCTGGAGGCAACTGGTCCTTCTTCATGCCTCTGACAGAGGTTTACAGTAAGCACAATGGTGCATAGTCCAGTTTATGAGAAAAAAATTGCCCCTCCGCTCCCAAAAGTATGGGAAACTACTCCACTGTGAGACAAATGTTTCCCATGGAAATTGTCCTGAGAAGCTTCAGAAGGATCCACGTTTCAGATAAAAGCAAATGGGTGGAGATTTTAAACTAAACCTCAGGAAAGAGGGGGTTATGCCTGAAAGGAAGAGTGGCACAGGAGAGGGGAGGCAGAGGTCAGACTCTACGAGGCATGGGACAGCTTTGGCCCTTGTACCCTCTGTGACCACTACTCTGTGACCAAGCCTATCCCTAACAACAGAAGAACAGGACGAGATATAATGACAGTAAATTAACTCAGAGTAGATGTTAAGCCCTTCTTTGCAAACATAAGAGCTAGACACTTGTTTTTCCTAATAAACAAGAGCTGAAAGAGGATGCAGTTGTGTATGTGTGGGAGCAGTGGCCTGAGCAGAAACCTGGAGTGGCTCTGCTTTACCTCAGGCCTGAGCAGGGCACTTTGTAGCAGTTTGCAAAAGGAAGCTGTTAATGGTGAGGAGAGAGGGCTGGCAAGAACTCAGTGCAAAGACCCTGCAGCAAAAATGTGTAATTGTTATAAAGGTAAAGACTAGTGAGGCCTAACGTAGGAGCTGGTCAAAAATAGGCACAACACTGGGTAATTTTAAGCCGGGTCTTACAGGACCAAAAATATATGCTTGGGCAAAATTCAATTAGTGAAAGCAAAGGAATTTTTCAAGTAAAAGATAAATGAGGCCTTTACATACCCTGAAATGCAAATGACCTGGTGATGGTGGCCATATAAATATGAATTCTTACCTACAGTAAAAAAAAAAAAATTCTCCCCAATTTTTTAAAGCAAGTAGGGTAATAAATGCTTCCCTATAGAAATTTTTCAGTGAAATTCCATTTCATTAGAATTCAGAGCCCTTTCCTGGAAAAAGGAAGTAATTTGTGGAAGCAGAAAAGCATCAGGAGAGACATCTCCGAATTCAGGATGGAGCTCATGGGCTGCTCTGTGGTGGCAGAAATGCAGTTTACCTTGGGACAACCATGACCTGCTGAAACTCCTTGGCTTAGGTACACTTTTTCACTGCCATTCCATGTGAACATTAAAAGACCACCACTATGTCTGTACAAGGCAGAGCTGCTGCCTCTCTAGCACAGTCCCAGCATGGGATGGAGACACAACGGTGCTCAGAGACCAACCATGGGCATCACCAGAGCTGCCTTGAGGGATACCAAGGCTTTGCCAATTCAGGATCTGCCTCCAGACATGTAACTACAATCAAATAAAACTTATAGCAACTTCTGTTACTTGTATAGAAAAAGTATGAAAGCAACCTGAGCAAAGCTTGTTGTGAAGTCAAGCCACAGGAGAGATTTTTGCAAATGGAAAGCAAATAATGCTTCTACAGCAGGAAAGTAAGCACAGTACAGCGGAATGGGATTTTAAAGAGGAATCTTGTAAAGATAACTCTTTTTATGAGCTCTTAGATGTGTGTTTGTTGCTATCTTCCTCACTTTCCTTCCCTGCCCAATAAATTCTTCCTATATTGGGATGGTCTCTGAATTACTGTTGGCAATTTCAGTGCTTTAGCAAAGAAGCAGAGAATTTATTACTAAGATAAAAGTCCCAAACAACCACTTCAGCATGTTCTAGATGTCTTGGCAGTGAGTCCTGTACACAACAGACATCTCCATACAAAGCCATGAAGACTGAAATTTCAATGGAGTCACTCACATGATGACCAAGGACGTACAAAACAGAGGTTTGGACTGATTTCCCTGAGGATTAGAGAGCCAATAATGAAAATGTCAGAAACACAAGTGATGCACATCCTTTGCCTTTATCACGACACTTTTTATTAAACATTTTATGTAGAAATAAATATATTTTAAGGAGCAAAATATATTTTAATCCTATATTTCATATTAATTATTTTATATTAATAAAAATATATTTAATTAAGGAGTGCACTTCTATTTGACATTGTTTTTCCTTAGAAGCAATGGTACCAGTTTTTTCAAAGACTGAAAGTCCTATGAGTAGAAATCAGATAATGCATCTGCCTAGACCATTCCTAACGGCTGGCTGGCTGAGCTGTTCTGCCAAATCTGCAGTGATAGGGGCTCTACAGTACCTTTTGTTAGTCTTCATTTCATCTGAAATGTGAGAAAATAAGGGCAAGCATCTTAAAGGCAGAACTGGACACAAAGTAGGTTTCCTAACTGGAAAAAATATAGTTTGATCTCTTTTTTTGCCATTGTCAGTTATTCTATACATTTCAGACCAGCAGTGTCTAGTGTTTGGATCTCAGTTTTAACTATCTCAGACCAGTTTGTACTGGCTTTTACAAAAGATGAACAAACTCTATTATAGCTCCAGGTAGAAAAGGGTTTTTTACTGACATCACACAATAATAAATTTCCTGGTGTCTGTTCTAGCAGAGTTTTAGTAGCCTTAAAAGATGGGGGAGGGGGAAGATAAAATCCCAACTACAAAATCTTGAAGCAATTCCTTAAAAAGAGAGGTCTGTGTCAAATTGTAAGAAAGTCCCACTGTGGTTTTCCACAAGCTCCTACAGAGAGGCTTAGAATAGTGTATGGGGCAGCAGTCAACAGAGACACACTGGATCAGACCTAATGCACATCTATGCAAGACATTTTTTAACATGCAAGCCAGCAGCAGATGCTTTAGAGAAAATTCATGCAGCTGTGGGATAATCTGCCTGCCAGGACAATTTCATTTTAAATCTTTATACTGAAACACTTAAACCCCAAAGAACGAGGTCTGATAACATTTCCAAGCCTCTAGTTTTGTTAGCTTTAGAGTTACAGTTCTCTCTGCACTTGCTATCATATAAAATGTCCCATTCCTACTTGAACCTTGCTAAATCCTCAGCTTCAAAGAGGCTCAGTTTCAAGAGTCTACATAGACTTTGTCAGTAAAGGTAAGGAAAAAGAAAAAAAAGTTTGCAAGTGCCTTAGATATCAGAACCAGCTCCAAGAGAATATAACATTGGGGAAGATAAAGAAAGAGCATAACTTCAAAAGGTCAGAGAGCAAATGTCTGAAACAGCTGACAAAAAGCCACTCTCATCCCAGAGGTTTAAGTTAACTGGCAGAAAAAGAAAATGGTTTTGAAGGATACCTGCTTCCACAAAACGAGGTTTTCACTGGTAAATATGCTAACCTGAAGCTGTTTAATATCACTTTTGCAACAGACGTTGGCTACATTTGCACATAGGAAATGGTTGAGGTGGATACAAAAGTACTTGGAAATACTTAATAAAGCACTGTAGCTTTCCTGCAGGCAGTGGAACTCTGCCAGTTGCACAAGATGAAGATCTGGCCTACTCATTAAAGGTTTCAGATCTTCAAGAAAAGAGGTAGGCATGTATTCAGAGTTGAGATCCCTGACCTACAAACCAGGGGAGAAAGTAGCAGAATGGAGCAGCACATCTGAAAATCCCCTGGAGAACTGTAGGTCATAGCTTGGAGATGCACTGACAACCACACACAGTTCTTTCAAAGATGAAATTGGTCATATTTCTAAAGGGTATACTGGAAAAGGGATCTTAATTTTGCATCTCTTTTTAGGAGGCAAAGAAGGGCACTGCTAATAAGATATGGGAGCCCTGCTTCTGCTTGAGGTGTGGAATCAGTCTTGGATGTCTGTGTAAAGCAGAAGCTGATCTAAGGTTGTTAAAATCAGGGCATTATAATTTTAGATGAAAATACATACAATCATTCATTTCTCATTTGACACAGACGTGGGGAAAAAGTGTGTAATAATATCAAAAGAGACCACCTCAACTCAGGGCAATGCCCCACCTTGTCCTATCAGTGCCTTAGGGAAAGTAAACATGACACATGTAGGTCAAGTATTTCCATGCTGTACCCTCCCAAAGTGCAGTCATCCAGGGATTTACCAAGATGGAATAATGTTGCACTTAATAACTGGTTTTGGACTCTTCCTCCTTGAAAATGCCTTTTTGAACTCATTTATAATTTTGGCCTCCACATCATCCCTAGCAATGATTTCCACAATTCCACTGGGTGAAAAATTAGTGCTTTGGTGTAATTTATTTTTAAACCTGGTAGTTTGACCGGGTGCCCTTGACTTTTTGGGTTGTATTCATCTTCTCCACACCGCTCAGGATTTTATGTGTTTTCATTCCACTGCCTTCAGCCATCTTACTTCTAAGCTGAAGGGTCACAGCCTACACATGAAAGTTGCTTCATTCTTCTCTGTCCTTTTTGCCTTTCTTTGTGTCAGTTCTCCTATACCTTTTTAAACATAAGGATGACTAGGATTGCACTTTATATCCAGAATAGAAAAAGATCCACTATTGTATATATATTTTCTCTTTTCTCCAGGAAAGTGCATTTTAAAAGAGGATAATACAAGATCTGTCAAGATCTCTGTAAAGCCTAATTGATTTTATTGTTTCTTCTCATGCACTCTCCACACTAAACCAGTTTTGCAGGACTATTTCCTTAGATCCTATAGACTTGGCTCTTTTTCCAATAAACCTCAAAGCAAATCCCTCACTTACTTTAGCAGGCCCTTGGCTTTTGCACTTGAGTTGTATGATTGTTAATCCAATACATCCTGCCTCAATACGCCAGGCACTTTAAAATTAAAATACATAAAAGCTCGGAAAGTTATACCAGGCACTCCAAAAATAGTTGGCCTTCCATTTTCCACCTGATACGATTTAGTCTTGCAGTGACTCTTTGGCCTGTCTCTGGATAATCCCTTGCTCTGGTGGGTGTGCACACTCTCATCTTGGGGTCATTAGTAGGCATCGGAATTGACTCCAACAAGAGCTACATCTCCCAGGAAGCCAGATTTCTGGAGTCACTGCGGAAGCAGGATTAGCCAGTAAAGATATTGCATGGAGCCACAGATTCACAAAATTTCTTCACTCACCACAGCTGAAGATCACGTTGACTGATTTAGTTCATGTACGGCCCACCCCGTTCCTCCTTGTGTTGTTTCTTTTGGTTTCAGGGTGTGAAGTTTCACACTCTGTGGGTGACCCATAACCTCAATGCCTTGGTCTGATCCACCTGTCCTTTCTCCCTACTTGCATCCTCCTGGGAGTCACATGGGTTGTTCTGGGCAGACAACTATTTTGGTTTTTTGGGAGGCACTAAGGAAGGACCCAGCCAGCTCCTCAGGAGATGTCCTTTGCCAAAGACCTTATAGCTAGTGTAGAGTGGTGAAGACGATTCACACAACAAAAGATTTGAAGTGCCAATGGTTTTCACATGGCAGAAATGAAGGACTACATTTGTCCTGGTTCCTTCTATGTACCCCGTCCCAGGAGCCAACAAGTGAATTCTGGGAGATACCTAGGAGAACCTCACTATTCAGAATAATAATTAAGAATTAATGACTGGATATTTAACACTAAGTAGAGTTGCCGTGTCCAACACACTTGGCAAAAGGCAACCTCCAATTCATACAGGATCAGACCTGTTTAATCCATTAATCCTCACAACATGTTGGAGCAGCTGGTTTTTATCATCCTTTTTGCAGAAGGAAAGAATTCAGGCAGCAAAGTTGGGTGACTTGTCTTTCACCAGGGAGGTTGTCTCCTTTAGGTTCTCTTCATGATGCTGAAGATCCCATCTTTTCTAGAACAAAGGACTTAATTGGAAGTCAACTGAAAGAGGGGTTTTTTTGGATAATCCAGGTTCAGGAAAGGGTGATTTAAACTGCAAGCTGCCCTGGAATTACTCTTGCTGCACCTCTCACATGACAGTCAGTTCTCACGCTCACACCCTTGTTTCATGTCTTTCAGGCAGATTCAACTCTCTCCAAATAATTCCTGGATTAAAAGTGCAGGCTCATGCTCATCCAGTGCTAAACACCTCCTGTTTCTGCTGCAGGAGGAATGAAGCTCAATAAGCTGAGTAACAACTCAGCATTACCCAAAAATAGGCCAGGTGTGAAGAGAACCAGCATTCCCTGAAGCTAAACTGCATGTGCGTGCTATGGAATACCTTTCTTTATAACATCCAGTGCTTCAGGGGCTTTTTTTCTTTTTAAAGAAAACTTTTATTTTCAGAAAATGATAGATCAAGATCAATAACAACACTGAACATGAATCACGATAACAAGAAACCAATGGAAGTCTATGGCCACTCAATCCACTTAACTCTGCCAAAGCAATAAACCACCATTGAGGTTATAAATTGTTGAGCTGAGTCTGCAGTTTTAAAACGTTATCCAAAATCAATTGCCCCTCCTCTGATTAGACCATTAGTTGTCAACAACTTAGTTACATAATTAGCCAGTGGTTCACATCTGCTTGGGAGCAGAGTCAGGCTTGAGCTGTTTCCCTGGCTACTTGAGCTGAATTCATGTCTGTTACCATTAACGTGAATGTGGGTAGGAAACCAAAAAACTATGCTGGAAATGAAATCAAGTTCTCCTCCCACTGCCTGAAGCACATAAATCTTCTAAGTTAATGGTGCCACAGAATAGGTCTGATTGACTGCAGCGGGGGTCAGGGATGCACGAGGAATGTGGGGTCAAGTCCCCTGTACCAGTGACCTTTCTGAGGAGGTGTGTGTCATTGCAGCCTCCCCCAAATCTGCTGCTCATTGCTCATCTAAAGTCATTAGTATCTATCCACACATAGCACTGACGGCCCCTGCAGACCCTCCGCTTTGCTTCGTTGCTATGTGAGCAGCAGTGGGAGGAGCTGTGCTTTCAGAAGGCCCAAAAGTATGGGAAACTCAGCTGGGGTCAGTGGTCACAGGTCATCAGTGGCGAGATGGCTCCTATCTGAGGTCAGCTCCATCCTTTCGCTCCATGGGACAGAGACACTGTATGTAAAGGGGAAGGTGAGACTTGTGAGATATGATCCGGCAGAAGAGGAATAAAGTACCTGGGCACACCAGCTCTGGGATAAGGGGTCACTACCAAGCATGGCTTACACCAGAGAGTGCCTGGTGTCCTGGGCACTTCCCTGATGTGACAATATGCTACATCATTTTGGTACAGCCTGGCAGTGTGCTTGGCAGTGTAGTGGTGGTGGTGATGTATTGCCCACTGCTACTGAGGATGGATATTGCAACAGCTGGATATCAACCTTGTTTCTTCCAGTGGGATCAGGATCTTAATATAGGGCACATTTTAAAAATTAAAACTAATAAATAAACACAACCAGCAAGACTGACAGAAATTATTTTCTTCTCACACCAGTTCTGTGCTGTGACACTGACTTTCCACGGATGTCAGTGACATATTTCCTGGTCTGCTACAACATTTGCAACTATATGAAGCATTTTGCACTCACTGCCTCTTGCATTTGACAGCACTGTTGCTCCAGACAGAGGCCATGTGCCTGCTTCCTTTGTGATTTGCACTCCTGCAACTGAGCACAAGACGGTGGATGATCAGGTTGATGTTTTCAGGTACACAAAGAGCTCGGCTGTGCAACGGACACAGCAGTGGCACACCTGGACAGCAAGGAATTAGGCTGGGAATATTGGAATCAAGAGAACTTATTTAAAGCCATTCTCAACTACATTCATCCTAAACTAGTTTATTTTGGCTCCTGGTAGCTTTTCCACCTGTGTCCAAGCAGATATGCTGGAGTCACCTGTTTGGTAAACATTTTCAAGAGCATCATGAAGGCAGCTACTGTGCAAAGAAACTGAGAAGGAGACAAATTTGATGACTAGAACACAATGTCACATGAGTATTTTTATCTGTTTTTATCACCATTCTCTACTTTGTCGAGACAGGACAAAATACATCAGTGCCACAGCATAGCTACCTTATCCTGAGATGGGAAAGCAGGGACCAGCAGATCTCTCAACAGCTTTTTTCCTTGCTCTTGCCACTACATTACATATGTAAAAGACAAGTGGGCATAAAACCATCACATTAACATTATTCAAAGCCCAGCTCTACCCTTGCTACTTCTCTTTCCTCTGAAGCAAATCCTGTCCTCCAGTCTGCAGTTATTTCTATTTCTTCATGCTGTCCTTTCTGGCAGGCTGTTCTACTTACACCCCCCAAGCAGAGAATTCCCAGCAGGACCTCTCTGCAGCAACGCTGCTTTTAACCTACCATTATAACGACCATAATTTAGTGCCATTGTATTTCTAACCCCCCTCAATGTTAAACATTAACCTTGGGCCCACTATTGACTGCTGAAGGCATCTGCAGCAATCATATGGGAAATACTGGGCATTATTTGACTCCTCAGGAGATGAAGGCATACAGAGGTCCATGCTGTGTTGTTTAGGGGAAGAACAGAAAATGTCTATGCATAGCCAGTTTTAAAATCAGCCTTTAAACTCAGCTTTCATAACTTCTGCTTCCAAAGGTTCGGTAAAAGCACTACATCTTTTCCACAGCCCTAGGATTCAGAAAGCACAGAAGTTTCCTTGATGATCAACCTTGTTAGCTTCAAGGACCTATTCTTTCGGAGTTCTCATTGTGTGGCAAGAAGAAAGAAAAAATGAGTTCTTGGAAGTAAAGGCCCTCCTTCTGTTCAGGTTTGAATAAAGAAAGGGTCACTGCCCCTGAAGGCTTGCCTCTCTCTTTTCCTTTCCCTAGACCACATAAATAGAAGAGTATCCCAGCCCATGAGCTGAATGCATCAGGATGTGATCATACAACAAAGCTTTTGCAATACATGAAACTCATATATGCTGTCACATGCATAGGGTATCACATACATGTTAATCCTATGCAGGATTGAATGTGCAGGTTCTTGTCTTTCTATGGTGTGTATCTCCCATTGCATAATCCCTGAACAACACTCTGCCCCAGAATGAAAATCTGAGAACATTTTGAACTTCTTTTAACCTGCAAATAGAAGGCTTAGTAGGTAAGATTACTAGGTACTCATGGAAGAAGTACTAGGAAGTGGGAATCGTGAAAAACATCTTTTCCTTTGTCTTCAAAGGCCCTGATGCCTCCCTATCCCTTCTTTCATCTCACCCAAATTTACCACCAAAACCCCTCCTATCAAGTCATCCATGACTTTCAGCCTTCTTTTACTTTTTCAGTGTTTTGAAACACCTACCATGCATAAAAGCAAGATAAATCTAATTGACTCATCCTCCTATCCTCCCCCATACAGATCACAGTAGCAGACTGGAAGCATCTCACAGGAAGGTCCTTCATGTGAATGCATCCAGCAACTTGCATGAAGGACTCCCATCCCTATCAATTGCACTTGGGGCATCTAAATATTCCGTGAGGGCCCTGTTTGCAGAACCAAGCAGTTTTACCATCAAAGGAGACAAAATCTTATTGTTCCTCCATGTAATATGGGATGCTAATTATTTCACTTTTCCAACAGAGAGCAATATGGTGGTTGTGTTCACCCAAAGCCAAGTGAGAAGCTGTGACACAGGCACTGGATAAGCTCAGGTGTCCTTGATTCCTGCCTAGATCTACTTAAGACAAACATTTCTCAGGACTGGCACTGCACCAAGAGCCTTACTACACTCAGACTTGTACACACTGAGATGTACAGTTGGATTACCTACCTCTCTGAGCCACCATCCCTCTCATAGACAAAATACAAGATCAGTGGGACAACATTTGCTCCTCAGCAAATCCAACTGATTTCTTATCACCGCATTGATCTCTAGGTATGTACAGTTTGATTATTTTTCATTACAATGCCCTTCCTGTTAAGTGTTTGGGCTGATTACTATACATAACAGCAGGTCCCCATCCCTTTGAGAGATTATATCTGCACCCCCAATCTGCCTGCCTTTAGAATTATGGAATGGTTTGGGGTGGAAAGGACATTAAATATTATCTAGTTCCACCCCTCCCACCATGGGTAGCAACACCTTCCACTACTCCAGGTTGCTCAGAGTCCCATCCAACCTGTCCTTGAATGATTCCAGGAATGGGGCATCCACAGCTTCTCTGGGCAACTTGTGCCAGGACCTCAACACCCTTTGAGAAAAGAATTTATTCCTAACAACTAATCTCAATCCATCATCTTTCAGTTTAAAGACATTTCCCCTTGTCCTATCAGTAAATGGCTTTGTAAAATCCCTCTCTAACTCTCTTGTAGCCCTTTAGGTACTGGCAGGCTGCTGTGAGGTCTCCCTGAAGCCTTCTCTTCTCCAGGCTGAACAACCCCAACCCTCTCAGCCTGTTTTCACTGGAGGAGTATTCTGACCCTCCGAGCATCCTCATGGCCTCCTCTGCAATCACTCCAACTGATCCATGTCCTTCTTATGTTGTGCACCCCAGAGCTGGATGCAGCACTACAGATGGGGTGTCAGGAGAGCACAGCAGAGGGGAGAATCACCTCCCTCAACCTGCTGTTTGTAATGCAGCCCAGCACGTGGTTGGCTTTTGGGGCTGTGATCACATGTTACTGGGTCATGGTAAGTTCTTCTCTCAAAGGCTGCTCTCAATCCATTCTCTGCCCCATCTGTATTTGTGTTTGGTATTGCACCAGACAAGGTGCAGGATGTTGCACGTGGCCTTTTTGAAATTCCTGANCTGATCCATGTCCTTCTTATGTTGTGCACCCCAGAGCTGGATGCAGCACTACAGATGGGGTGTCAGGAGAGCACAGCAAAGGGGAGAATCACCTCCCTCGACCTGCTGTTTGTAATGCAGCCCAGCACGTGGTTGGCTTTTGGGGCTGTGATCACATGTTACTGGGTCATGGTAAGTTCTTCTCTCAAAGGCTGCTCTCAATCCATTCTCTGCCCCATCTGTATTTGTGTTTGGTATTGCACCAGACAAGGTGCAGAATGTTGCACGTGGCCTTTTTGAAATTCCTGATGTTTTCATGAGCTCAGCTCTCAAGCCTGGCCAGTTACCTCTGTGTTGACCACATCAGACATCTTGGTGTCATTGGCAAACTTGCTGAGAGTGGATTGATCCCACTGTCCATGTCACAGACAAAGATATTAAACAGTACCAGTCCCAATACCAACCCCTGAGGAACACCACTCCTCACTGGTCTTTCCTTTGTATCCTCTGGTGAATATATTCAGTTTAATTACATTGTCCCTTGTCTGTTTTTTCCTCTTCTGGATTGTGTCTTGCCAGCTTCATATCATGCTGAAGCTTTTTTGTTGTTACTGGAGAAAACTGAAGCAAAAAGCCATTAAATATATTGGCCTTCTCTAGGTCGTCTCTACTGCTCCTGTTCCTCATTAGGTAATGGGCTTATGCCTGCTGCTGTCTTTCTCTTACTTTACTGTATTTATAGCACCTTTCTTTTGGTTTCCTAACACTTTTCTGTGGTTGTAATTCATTTAGCATGGCAACCTTTCTGCCCTACATGCTTATTTTATTCCTTGATCTCATCCTCAATAATGTGACCTCATTCTCCTTTTTAAAATTATTCTTCTGGGACTCTCCTATTCTTACTCAACCCTCTGGCTATCTGCAGTGGGTAGAGGTGGATCTTTTAATGTGAACAATGTCCCCTGGCTCAGATGCTTACTGCTCATGAGGGCAGCTCATCACCTCTCACCATGCTGAGAAGGCCTGTCAGGTTGTGGGACCTCACTCAAATGCAAAGGCTTTTATCCACCACAGAACTTTTAAGTTATTCCCAATCCTTCCAGCACCACAGATGGGAGGTATGGCACATACAGCAGGACTAGGGCAGTGATTGTCCCCCTGTACGCGGTGCTGGAGAAGCCACACCCTGAATCCTGTATTCAGTTTTGAGCCTTTTACTACAAGAAAGACCTTGAGGTGCTGGAGTGTGTCCAGAGAAGGGCAACGGAGCCAAGGAAGCATCTGAAACACTGGTCTTATAAGGTGCAGCTGAGAGAGCTGGGGGGGTTTAAACCTGGAGAAAAGAAGGCTCAGGAGGAACATGTTGCTGTCTATAATTACCTGAAAGGAGATTATAGTGAGGTGGGGGTCAGCCTCTTCTCTCAGGCAACAAGGGACAGGACTAAAGTGAATGGATTCAAGTTGCACGAGGGGAAGTTCAGATTGAATATTAGGAAAAAATTCTTCACTGAAAGGGTGGTCTGGCATTGGAATAGGCTGCCTAGGCCAGTGATGAAATCACCATCTCTGGAAGTGTTCAAAGATTGTGTGGATGTGGCACTTGGGGACATGGTTGAGTAGTGAACGTGGTGGTGCTGGACTAACAGTGGGACTTGATGATCTTCAGGTCTTTTCCAACCTCAATGGTTCTACACATTTGTATCAGTGATATGCCAGATGAGATCAGTGACATTTGTATCCCATGTTGTTGACATGCTGTGACAGCAAAGGATGGGAAATGGTAGGCCTCAATCCCACATCCATTTCCACCAGCAAAGGACAAGGACAAGGACAGAGAGAGGGGAACAGGCATTACAGAAATGTCTCTGCCCCCTGCCACTGAGGGAAAGCCACAGTCATTTGCCATTTGCCCTCCCATTTTAAAGTCTGCTGGATTGCTTAGTGTCAGCTAAAGACTTACCTGATTTTCTTCTGCAGGAGAGACGGACATTTGCTTGTGCAGTTCCACAGTGTCAGAGTTAAAAGGATGGAGGTCCACCTTGCTCCGCTCCTCCTCCCTGCTCACACAGGGACAAACACTTCCCAAAGCTACTTCTGTAAAGTCTGCAGCAAGTTAATGTGACACTGGCAAAAGTGAAGCTGTAAAAAAATGTTTAAAACTTTAAAATATACATCTCCTCTGGCAAAAACATCTGACATAAAAAGCAAAAGCAATCACTGCCCCACAGTAAGGATGATTTGAACAGAAGTGCTGAGAGCTTTTTATGTGTTCAGACTGTTGTGCTGGTCCCTCTGTGTGCTGTGAAGGGGGATGTTGGAGCAAGAAATGTTCACTCATATTTGACTTCCCAAAGGCAGGAGAGGGTTGCAGCCTTACCTGTTCCCTCCACAATGCTCTGCAATTCAGTTCTTCACTGAAATCCCTGCAGTGCTCTGCCAGGCCCAGCAGCTGAAATGCTTTGGGCCCCTTTCATGTAACCTCAGCAGGCGTGGCCCTTGGAAACGCTGGTAAGGGAACAATTAAAAAAATAAAAAATAAAAGCAGATAAAGAGCTGATCACAGCCCCAGTCCAAGCTGTACTCCAGGGAGAGCTTATTGCAACTCCATACGCAGGACACCAAAGACTTTGTCCTGTTTATTAGAGTTATTCCACTAAGACTTGGCTTGGTCTCACCAGGTAGTTTTCCTCCTCAGCACAAGATGTTAAATAATTTATAAAATCCTTGCAATTGCATTGGCACTTGCTGGCTGTACTGGGCAAGTGTGTTTTTTTGGGAAGTACCTTAATCCCAGCATGTGCCTCCTCCAAACTTTTCCTCTCCAACGTTGCAAGGACTTGGCACTCAGAAGCTGAGGGAAGGGAAAGCTCTTGTGATTTCTAAACCAGGGTGTTTAGTTTCAGGGTACCTGGAGGCCAACAGCTCCAGAGAGCATTGTCTCTGTCATTACAGGCCACAGTTAATGCAGGGCTGACAATAGAAATGAACAACATTAATGGACCCCTCTTCTAACCTCCCTAGATGAGAACATGATTTTAAAATACCTTAAAGATGCATTTTTATAACTCACTTATCACATACGTATCTGACTACTGTGGTGTGTTGTAACATCAGTTTTAATATCACAGAAGCCCTCTCCTGCTGACATGTCCCTAGATGATCTCAAACCTCTCTTTCTTTACAAAAGGTTGGGGGTTTATGCCTTAATTCCTTGAATTCAGATAAACTCCAAGGAGTTTTCCAAAGTCAATCTACAGCCTGTGTAGATCAGCAGGGCTGGTTATTTTTCCTCCCACAGCTGATCCAGGACATGGTCACTGCCTCTCTCACCCAGTAAGACCTTGAGTGAACCAGCTGGCCCCACCAGCCACCATATCAGGTTGTGTGAATGCAATCTAAATTCAGCAAGCAGCCCTAATTAATGCTCCTTATGTTTATTTGACTCACCGAAGATACGCATCGACATAAGTAGTAAATCTCATCGTTGCATAGGAACTACAGGGATCAGTTCCTTTCCAAATGTGTCCTGGATAGAGCCCAAAATATCTAATACTGTGGGGAAAACACATATTGAGTGTCAAATTAAAGCAACAGCAGCGCTGCAACAAATGGCAACTTCCTCCTGGAAGAGTCAAAGATGGCTCTGACTGCTGATGGTTTTAAATGTACTTTCAGAGTATTAATAGAGATGATTTAAAATAGTTCCTCTCACTCCAGTTCCTGCTTTAACTCATACTCAACTGCTAAACATACTGTGGCTGCTCCTACTAATATGCTCTCTGACAAATCACAGCCATACAGAGGTTTCCTTTCAGTATTTCCAATTTACTCTTTAATGGGAGACAAATGTGTCTTATTTGCTGACTGCTTAATGAGTCCAAAAGAATTTCCAGGCATGCAGTGGGATGGTGCTTATTAGACGTGCTTGCAAATTGTTTTATTTGCTTAAATCTGTGCCCATAGGATATTCACTGGCACCTGGATGCTGCACTGGCTGGTGCAACACTAACATGTAAATTAGTATATTGCATATAAAAAATAGAAACTTTGGTGGGAGTGTTCCCATTTACGCTTGACAAGAGTCAGAAACCAGCATATCAAATTGAAAAGATGTACATGCAAACAGTTGCTTTACTCGTGTAGTTGTAAGATAGTAATTGCTGTCTGCCTTCTCATTGTAGAAATACACTGATCCTGATAACTTCAGGTCTGTTGAATTTCATGCTCCTGGGGTTTACTATAGATTATTTAGAGGGAGTCTTTGTTTTGGTGGCCATGTAAAGGAAATATGCCTCTTTATGGATTTGTACGTGCATTTAAGATTGGATTATATTTTTTTTTTTAGTGTGACAACTCCACCAGGAAAAATTTCCAAGTGCAAACTTCCTGACATAAATATTTATACTATCACCTGCCTTGCCACCTGCTCCCAGCCACTGGGTCAGAGGTGGGAAGCATGGATTAAGGGCTGAGGACAAGGGGAAATGAAGCAGGGAAAGAAATTGAGAGGGGAGCCTAAAGCAAGGGTACTTGGGGCGTGAGAACGGCTGGAGGAGCTGAGGGAGGGCAAAGGATGGAGTCATGGGCAGGGGTGGGGGATTTGTAAAGATATAACATGAAAAATATAATTTTGGCTAGGATGGGAGCAGGATTTCACTGGCAAATCTATTGGTGTCCATTCCTTTTCCTTCACAAAGGAAGTGTGGTTTGTGGGTGCTGGGTTTTGTATGGGTAGGTGGCTGAGACACTGCAAAGCCCCTTTGGCAACAAAGAGCCAGATGCAATGAGTTTGATCAGAGTCAGATGGAGTTTGGGGGAATAAAGCACCCCAAAATAGGTGGTCATTGGAATAGAAACAAAAAGAGAAGTTGTACATTGACCCTGAACTCATGTGACCGAAAAAGAAATAAATCCCTCATTTTTCCAGCATAAAAACCTATGCAGTTTTCTAGAGACTAAAAGGCCTTAGATCTTACTGCTTTGTCTTTCTTACTGCTAGTAGGGCATTCAGCCTTAAGAAAACCATTAAGAATATGCTTTCTCAGGGTATCTGAGGCTTTTTACTATTCAATAAAAGGGGAAAAAATGAATTAATATTACTCTGTTGGTTTCACAGACTGAGAGAGATGACTTTAGGGTATTCCTCTCTTAGCAAAGTTTTACTTTTCAGCTCTCAACTATACCAAAATTAGTCACATTTACTGCAGAATAGCCCTGTTAGTGTTTAGCATGTATTTGAAATATACAGGCACGCCAGCTGAAAACCAGCAGTGTGAAATTAGTGCATCAAGAGAAAAAGGCAAGGATCAGATCGGACCCTCCGGGGCTGGCTGCTGGTGAGCCTGCAGCGTGTGTGTGTGATCTCCCCTCTACTCCCAGTGCCCTTGATTTCTCAGGCTGTTTTGAAAGACAAAAAGAAAGTTGGTAATCATACACCGACAGATGGTTCCTTGGTTAGTTACTCTTTATTTAGATGGAAGCAACTGCAATTCATCATCTTTTTCTTTTTTTTTCATAGCTACATCATGGTGAACTTTCAACTCCTAATCTATTTCTAAGAAGTATTGTGTGGCAAGTGTCTATTAATAACAAACCTTGGGCTGTCTGGAAATTTCCTTTTTCATATTCATATTCGAATCTTCAAGAGGTTTTCACCCAATTTTGTTTCACTTTTCAGTGACAGGGCTATTTAAAAAGTTTTTCAGTGACTATCATATTAAATATATTGTTTACATGCCTATAACTAGAATTTGGATGTTTCTTATTTTTGGACTTCCTGCCTTTACCTTAATTGTGAATTGATAGCTAATGAACTGCTTTTTTTTTTTATTTTAATCCTGAACAATTCTGATGTATTATTTGGGGGAAATGTGTGCACCTTCCTGCACATATCAGAGTTAAGCTGTATCTGTGAATAGTCCTTTTGAACGGTATTTTACAGAACTCTCTATGCATTTACAGTTAAGAATGTCTCTAAACAACTTTGCTAGATGGAAGCCTGAAATAAAGGTTTGGAATGATTGGCTTAAAGTTGAAGAGTGGCTCTCTACAATAAATGGAGAAAGCTTGTGTTACAGTCCAGCTCATGGATAAGGGTTCATTTTCCTTTTGACCCTTTTGGGTCAATGTTGGGTCGATGCAGGATCTCATTGCACATCTTAGAACCAAGTGAACAGCAATTTCTCCAAAATTCACTAATTAAAGGAAAATCCTGTTTAAAAAACCCAAACAATGAGAGACTCTTTGGACGCTTTTGTTTCATGTTTCCTACCAGATATCACTACAGCCCTGCACCAGAATTACTGAGTGCAAACAAACTTGCAAATGAAGGAGTATCAAAGTTTTCTTTTACAAACATAGGGAAGACTTCCACTGAAACATTTTTTCCAGCAGCATAAATTCAAAATATCAGAATTACTCACTTTTTCAGGTATTAAAGTAGGTTGAAGAAAAAAATACTACTACCTTGATCTTTAAAAAATACATTAAAATATTTTAATTTGAAAAACAGAAGGGGACCATCTCTATACTTAGTTACCAAAAAGCACTTCATGCATCTCTGCTTATTCATTTTTAAGGAATTAATCAGAATTTTGCAAGGGAAAGTCTCATGGAACTCACATAGTCAAATTCTTTAACTCTGAAAGAATCTAATCCAAGTCTGCTTTAAATTATTTTATATTTGGACCTGATATACTTCAAAACCAGACCATATCTTTAGGGTTTGGAGCCCAATTTGATACCATTTTCAGGGCATTCAGTAGGCAAGTTCAACTTTTTTTGGAAATTCTTCACTGTTTCACATGCTATTAACACTGTCACATATCTGCTTCCAGGTTTGTTCTACAACAGGCAAAATGAGAGGAAGAGCCCCTGTTTCACAGGGGTCTTATGGATATACTGCATTGCTGGCCTTCTAGACAAAAAATGTGCACATTGATTTCCCATGAGGAATGGTAGGCTGTTAGGAGATGGGATCACTGACACGAACTAGTCAATTCCCTGCAAATTGTTGTCTTCCTCATCTCCCTTTGGCAAAAAGCTCAGTAGGCAACTGGGCATTTCTTCTGTTGTTTTACCTGGTTTACCTGTCTGGACCAAAGCTTGTCCAAGTGCTGCTGAAAGGCATTAGGATGATGCCACTTTTTTTGTATGGAGAAAGAAGATGATATGAGAAGGTACAATGGGAGGTTCCTTAGACAAACCTATCCAAAGACCTGGACAAACTATTTCAAGGACTTACTTGTGTACATCCTCCTTGCAGGGGAGCTCAAGGAAGCCAGGACTGTTGACCTTCTCCAGCTCCTCATCGTGAGAAATGGTCACATCCCCAGCACTCAGCTCAGATGACTCACCCTGCAGGCACCTCCCTCCCCCTGACTCCATGGAATTCCAGCTGCCCTCCTTCTCCCCCTCTTCCCCTCTTTGGCACTGATCTGAAACCCCCACAGGTCACACAGTGGGCAATGAGATTAAGACTGGGATTTGTAAAGATGATGCCTTTTTAGACAGCTAAATAGGCCAGATGCTCAACTGAGGATAAGGCCATCTGTCCATTCAAGCCCTACCTGTACCAAACAGGTTGCTTCTAGCAAAACTGCTAGGGGAGAAAAGGAGACAATTAAGGACTGCAAACCCCAAATCCATGTACACAGGGACATGGAAGGACCTCCTGACACAAAGAATGTGGAAGAGAAGATGAGAGATGATGTTCATGGCAGATATAGGCACTAGTAAGAGGGAGACAATCCCAACTGCATGCATGACAAAAGACTTTTTTGCTCTTTTACCAGATATTAAGGAGCCCAAGATTCAGCAAAACCCATAATTATACTCATTTTAAAACCCTTTGCACTGTCAGAGTAGAGTGAAGTGAGCCTCCCCAGAAATGAGAGTCAGACCCAGTCCCCAAAGCCAGCTGCTGCTTTAGTGCAGTGATCTGTCTCCATACTCCCTGATAAGCAGTCTGTGCCCCGTGACTTATAATAAAAGGGAATGATGGTCCCTGAACAAACCCAGAAAAGAGGTATTGATTTGCAAATAGTTTAAAAGAATATTCAAGGGTCATGAGCTGACCCTTTTTCAGCTCTGACATTTTATATCAGGGGGATCCCATTGAGATGGGAATTCATATCCTAGACATTGTTTTGTCCTGTTTCATAAATAAGTTGAATAGCTTAATTGATTGACACCCACTGCACTTTCCCAGCTTCCTCCGGCTCAAAAGTACACTGCTGTTTTCTGCCATAAATAATATGAACTTTCAATCAGCCGCCAGGCACAGAAAGGAACTGAAAATTCTTCATACAATAGCTGCAATCTGGCATACGAGGCACTGCAGGGATATTTGATATCACCAGGTATTCATTTTCTTCTTGTGGCAGCAATAGCATTTTCCTACCCAAATGACCTAAACCCTGAAGAAGAAATACCCAGGGGCCCCTGCAAGGAGGAAGACCAGTTTGTCCCAGCTTTTATGGGTGTCCAGGGGTTAAGAAACTAGTTTGCAATACTGTGAACAGAACATAGGGAAGGACACGCTGGACTACCAACTCCAGTCCCTTGAAGTGCTGATACAGCATCCCTTCATCCCTTCTAGACTCTGATCCAACTCCATTTCAGCCTGAGTGATGTTATTTGCCCCAAGCTCCCCATTTGTCCACAGATCTCAATCTTGTGATTGTTACAAGCCTCCTCCTGATTTTCAGTCCATGCTTATTTGTGTTTAATTGAGATCAATCCATTCTCATGGCAGGTTTATTCTTTTACTTAAATAGTTTTTTTCCTCCCTGTATATTTAGCCCCCAATGGATTTTGTGTTCATTTCTCCTCCTCAGTTTTGGCTTCATTAAAGGAAATAAATGAGCTGCACTCTTTGAATCTCTTATTTTTAAGACAATTTAATGACCTTGTCAGCACTTCTGGTGACTGTTGGTGATCTCTTGGGTAAGATATAGTCCACACTTTCAAAACACAGATGCAAAAAGGAGTGTGAAAGTGCTGAGGACTTCCTCTCTAGAATGAAAGGTGTGGATGTAAACGCCTACCTTCAGTTGCCCACATTGGAAAGTCTCAGCTTCTGACCTCCCTGTGCTTTAATTTCCTCATCTGTAAAACAGAAAGGACAATACAGACCTCAAAGGGGAGTAATTAAGTTTTCTAAAGTGCTTCGAGGTCTTAAAGTGAATAGCTCAATTCTAAATGTGAAGCTCTTTTGTCTGTTGTTCTTTACTCTTTACTTCTTAAGCACTGCAAACCCTGGAGAGATGGCACTGAGCCAGACTAAAGCCAAGGCAAGTTTCTCCATTGATTACAGTGGGAAAACTTTATGTTAAAAGTTTCATAAAAGGTGACAGGCATCTGTTGCTAAGACAGAGAAATAAGCACCAGGAGAGAAAGAATACTGACTGAAACTATTGTAAGGCCAAGTGCAAAGATCAGTAGTTTTTCTTTAGAAGTAGTAGCAAACAGTTAAATCTATTTTTCTTGCTTTGCTTCAGAAGAAGTCTCTCCAAGGATGATCACCATACACATACTCATCTGTAATTAATAAATGTTTGGAAGGACACTTTCCCACTCAACATATGAAATTATAGATGATCCCTTAATTCCCCAGACATTTGCAAGCCTTGTCTTGTCAGAATTGAATTTACTACAGCTGATTACCCTGAGAATGCACTGACCTTCTTAGCTCCTGCTGTGGTCTTTATTTTTTCCATGGCAGATAATATGGGGACCAGAAACTGGGGACTTGGTAGTAGGGATTATGTGATACTAATGAGACAAAGCTTATTGTTGATGTTAACTGTTATTACCACTAAAAAAAGTGCACAACTCCAGACAGATGGACTTCACTTTGTTATACCAAGAGGGAGCGAATGCATTTTGACAGTAGCAGCATTTATTTAAAATCTGGATCACATCTGGTGTCTCTCTGAAGCAGACCATGTCTGATCAATCAGAATTATGGCTCTTCAGTCTCCAGACAAGTTAGAAGAAATTCATTATCTGTTTTGAAGCCTGCTTCCCTTTCATGTATTAAAAAAAAATGGATTGTCATTGGATCCATTTAGCTACCAAAAGAAAAAAGAAAAAAAAAGAGGACAGTAATTAAACTAACTAGCAGGTTCCACATCTGAAGATATGATTAATTCTTTGAAACACCATGAATGTAGGTACTTGGCTCACGCTAGGCTTCAGTCAACAGTTTCTTAGCTGATGAAATAGATAGCCTAGGACTTATCTCCATTTCTGGTTAATTCATAAACTCTTGGAAATACCCACATGAATTTCTCCAAACTCTGTCAAAGGTCAATATTTATCTTTCAGTCACATTTAGCTCCTGGGCAAGAGGCTTGAGAGATTCTTCTTGCCTTTACTGACGAGCACTATTGTCACAACAACTAGAACTGAGCCTCTGAAGTTCATTGCTTCCCTCTCTACCATGTGTTTTCTTGGAGGTCTGCAAGAGCACAGTTCAGAAAGTAGCCTTGTGAAAACAATGCACTTCTGTTTCCCTCATTCACAACTTTTAAAAGAAAACTTAAATTCAAAGGTAAAGCATTTTATAGGTGTTATAACTAAAGTTGCAAAGAGAACAAAATGTTGTTTTGAGGATGGGGAAACACAGGTTTTAGATTCAAAAGTATAACCTTGAAGAAGAATTTAAATTGCCCATCAACATTTATGATATATTTCTCAAAAATTATTGTCAAATTGTTAGTTTGGATTCATGCTAATAACACCCAGGGAAAATTTTATGGGTGAGGTGGAGGCAGTGACTGTAACCTTCCAGAGGAGCATCAGGTGTACAAAGCAGTCCAAGGCTGGCATTAATTTCTTCTGTAGCAGTGATGGCTCAGGAACAAATGATTTTGACTGCTTGTTGATCACATCCAGATGGGTAAAGTACAAAATGAGGCCATAATAGCTGCCTGTCCCAATGTTAAACCACCCTCAATATTAGGGGGGGTGGCTCCAAAGCCATTTATCTACCACGAGTGCAGGACTGTCATGGGAAAATTGACTCTGGATGATACACATCAAAATCTCCTGCTAGCAGCACTAACTCCTCTGGAATTTCTACAAATCATGGATGACAATCTCCTAACCAAGAAGTAAAAGTTAATGGCAACTAAGGTGGAAGTGATTATGTTTGATCACTGTCTGAGTCAGTTAAAAACACATGGTATTTCAAGACAATCAGTTTCACAAAGCTGGAGCAACTACAAGCCAGTTGTAAGGAAGGACTGAAGACTAAATGTGATGCCTGTAATGAATAGTTTAAAATTATTTAGCTAGAGGAAAAAAGAACCAAATAATAACAACAAAACCAAAATAAAACTGTAAGTAAGGAAGCATGGTTCAAAAAAATCTACAACAGAAAAGGATGCAAAATAAGCAATAATAGTGAATGGCTGTTTAGAAGACAGATGTTGTAAACACTGAAAATACATCCTGGAGCCATACAAAATTAATCAGGAAGCAAAGAGATGAAAGGAAATACATATAGACAAAGAAAAAGGCAGTAAGGAGCAGATTTTTGAGTGCATTGGGATCAAGAGTAACTTTATCAATACTACAACCCAATGAATAGTAAGATCACTAGAATAGTCATTAATAATGCAGAAAATCTAAATGTTTAACAAATACATCCATTCGCTGCCCAGTTGTAAAAGAGACATGTTCATATTGTGAGAAAATAATTACTATTTTCCATTCTAGCCATAGTCAAAACAGATGTAAAACAGTCACTATTAAAGTAACTTTTTAACAACCAAATATATGCGATCAGTATTACTGAAAGTGCAGGTTAGGAAGTTCCTCTAGATGCTGCTTTTAGTAACTCAGGCCCAAAAGCGGCAGAAACTTGAGAGAAAGCAAATAGTATTGCAATGTTTGGACGTGGTAAAGGAAATGATCAAATAAGTATAAATCTGTCAGCCTGACACTTACTAAGGGTAGTAATAACAGAAGAATTTATACAAGATTTAACTACTAAGGAATTCAAGGAAGTACATTGAATAATAACATTTTGCAAGAATTTATAGAAAGCAGAGCTTCTAAAAGTTGCTAATATAATCACTGCCAGAGACAGTGATAGATAGGACCCGTTGCTTTCACTTGTTCTCATCTTCAGAAAAGATGAAAAATATTCATCTTTCTCTCCAAGTAAGAAATATTGGGGGTTAGAAAAATGTGACACACAATTCAGACCTATATTCTTTGAAAAAGCATTTGTTATCAAACGTAGAAGGATGGAGGTCCTAAGTAGGGCTGGTACAACTTTATCTAATTTTTAATTTAAAATTTTCAACTGTAATCTGTGAATTTTTAAATTAGTTGTGGTGATCAAGTAATAGTTTTTTGTTAGCATCGTATTTTAACAGTGGTATAAAGCTGCGAAGCCATGCAGTCCAGAACAGCTGCAGACACCCAGAGCTGACACAAAATACTCTTCCCCCCTCTAATTTTACATAGGCTTCAGTAATTAGTCTCAATATGAGGAAATAAAGAATTTGTGAGAGAAGTAAAAGAGAAACAGCCAACTCCATCCAATTTCTATCCAAGTCAGAAACAGGGACTCCATAAATAACTGAAATTTTCTTTTTTTTTTTTAATCTGTCATTTCTTTACTGAAATAAGACACATCAATTCCTTGAGGTGAAGAGATAAAATCCCTTTTTGTCCTGAACTTTCTGAATAATCACCAGTCCCAGATGGAGCATGCAATGGCAGGTTACTGAGTTCAGGGAAAGACGAGGGTTCATGTTGCCAATTGCAGTTATTTCTGCATTTTCCAACAGCTCTTTTACCATATGGAGACAAAACTCACTTTCAATCTCTGAACCATGACACCTGCTTTGAAACTGTCTGTGACTTGAGGGGTGGAATGGAAATCCCAGATTAGGACACAGGAGCATAGCAAAATGTCCAAATTCCCACTGTGGTCAGTGGAAACAGAATCAACAGAGCCTGTGAGATCTGGAGGGCTGTTTGCCTGAAGAAGACACCCATTTTGATCAGCAGATTAAATTCCACACAAGTCCTTTAAACATCTAACTTTGTTCAGATCAATGGATTCAATGTCTTGCAGCAGGAAAACAGAGCTTTCTTTTCCAAGGAAATATTTAAATCTGTGTTTCTCTGTAATAAAATTTCTCCCCAAGACCATAGGGAAAGCACTGCTCATTACTTTAAAGCAAATGTTCTTTCAAGGACCCCATTGCTCCTCAGCTTTATGGAAACTTCTCTGCTTCACAGCTCTGTCCTCTCAGAGCCTGATATCTGACAGGTGCAGTTGCCTCCAGGTTTTTGCAAACACCATTCAAGAATAAGTAAAGCCAAGGCTTTGTTTGCATTGATATTTCTCTGCTTTTATTTCTTTATGAGAATTTATTCTTCCTTACTTCTAGATGTGCCTGTTCGTTCTTTTGCAGGAAGGAAAGGGCAGCATTCTCCCAAATGCTGTGTGTGCCCTTCCAGCTTCAGCTAAGAAATAGCTCTGCGTTCAAGCCAAGCTTGCAGAGGTTGCAAATCTCTTGTACCAAGACTGTCCTCCTCAGACAGACAAATTAGAGCTGCCTCTGTCTTGCAGCAGAGAGCTTAGGAAATGAAAAGCAGTTTTGCTCAGGTCGCCCCGAGCCATAACCTTCAGTATGAACTCTCCCACTTGCAGGGACAGGGTGGGAGGTGCACGGTGTATGGTAACAAACATCTGAGGTAAGGAGGCACATTTGCATCACATCTCTGATCATCAAGATAGGCTGCCAACAGACTGTTTATAGGTGCTCAGTTATTGCATTGTAATTTGCTATATTCCAAAATATAAATTAAAAAAAAAAAAAGACCCCAAACTGAGACAATACCCTGCAGCACCACCTTTGATGATAGAAACAGATTTTCCACACCTGCCAACTTCACACCCAAACCAATGTTTATTTAATAAACAGTAGCAGGAGAAAAAAAAAATACTGACTCTGGAGTTTCATCAACAATTAGGAAAATCTGTTAATATGTCAACAATCAGCTATTTCTGCTTGATGACTGTCACGAACATCCACATGAGACCTTTCTGAGTTGTTCTTATTTGGGACAAGGGCATGATACAGGTGTATACTAATTTTAAAAAGCAATCAGATAGCCTAGAATGGATTGCATTTAAAGGAGTCTCATGGTGGAACTCAGACACAAGATTATCTTGTTCATACATGTGGTATAAACACATTTTCATTCCTGTTTGGATTTTAAAGCTAATTAATTAAGTTGGACAAGATGAGACTTTTAAGTGGGCTGACATTCCTTTTGCTTTGCAAGTCACACCAATGGCCACCTTACAATCTTCTGATCTTTATCCCTGACATTTCTCTTCCAACTCTTGTATTTCAGATTCTTTAAGTATTCTACAGAACCTCACCTAATCTCATTTCAACATTGTTCACTCACCTTCCACACACGCCCGGCTTGTTGACTTACTTAGCAATACAGCCTTGCAAGATCCCAAGACACTTGTCATCACAACATTTAATAATGTAAACACTCCCTGCAAGAAAATAAAAAAGTAAGTACTTTTTTTGTTTGTTTGTTTCACCGAAATGGTTAATTTTAATTTATTTCTGAACAAAAGAATTCTTAATTTTAACAGGTTTCTATGCTCTTAGTAAGAAAGACACAAACTCCAAACTCATTAAAGAAAGACTGAGCTGAATCATGGATGCATCAAAGTATAATAGTCCTAATTCCTAAAACCAAGTAAAAATTCAGGATTGTGGCAGGATCAAAGATCTTCCAACTATTACCCCGGATTTCAGTAATCTGAGAACTTTAATAAACGTGGTCCAAGCCCTTCAACTGTTAAATCAGCCTACAAAAGAGGAGCCCCTTCCCTGGGGTCCTCACTGGAGCAGTGTCTGCCATCAGCTGAGGGCATGTCCTGCTCGTGAAGTGCTCCCACTTCCAAAGCCAGCCAAGTCCATTTGCGTCACACTCCCTGCCTGCCCTTTCCTGTGCCCGTGCCCATTTGGCAAAACCCCCCAGCCCTTCCTCCAGCCCATGCTCCTATCACACACAGATTGCAGACTGAGCACCATTTTGGCACTTCAAACACACAACACCTGTTTTGAAGGTTAACAGATAGTGACAAGTATAATCACAGCTTCTGCTGAAGTTTCAGCCTGCCAGCCAGCCAATTATGCTGTTATTTTCAATAATTTTTCCTCCACACACACATACCTCATAGTTTTTGCAAGGCAGCACCAGAGGCTTGCACCAGAGGCCACCTTTCCTTTGTCTCCTTCCTGGTGGCCAGCAGCTCTCACTGCCAAGGCACTGCACCGTGATGTTGCTCCTCAAAGATCACGGCACAAGGATGCTCCAGCAGCTTTGCCCCTCTCATGTCCATCAGGGTCACACAAGGAGAGGTTATGTCTGGAGCTCCATCCTCACATTTCACCTTTATGAGCTCTGAGGTCCGTGGCCAAGAGGAGTCACAAGCTGCCCCAGTTGCAGCTGAACGCTGCAGGACTGGGATTGGAGCTGGGGTCACTGCCAGGGCAGGAGGGGGAGACTCGGATATCCTAGTCTAAAGGTTCCCATGACCAGAAAGTTCCCGTAATCTCAGTGCAGGGGGCTGTCATTTGTCAGTGAGCGTGCTTTGACAGAGATCTTCTCCCCAGTTAGGCAGCCTGGGCTAGTCTCTTGTGCAGGGAGAGGAAGAGAGGGAAAAGGGACTTAAAAATTGGAGTGTAGGAACATCCCCAGCTCCCTCCACCCCCTACAATACTTTGTTTACTGGTATTCAGTCCTGCAGCCTCAGTGGAGATGCAATTCCTGGCCATTGTGGTGTCCTAAACCTTCATATTTTCACCATTTGGCTTCGGAAAACTTCAAACCAGAAGCTCCTCTGAATTTTTCAGTACACCATTTTGTTTTCATCTTGGCACAGAAAGGAGAGACCAAGATTTCTTCTTCCATTCCTGGAAGAAGGTCTAAAGATACCTGTAGCACTAAGGGCATTCAAAGTCCCTTTATCTTTATTATAAACCCTGCTGACCTGAGCTGAGCAGCACAGACACCAAGTGAAGGATCTTTCTTCATGGTGCTTAACACACTCTGCAATTGAATCTCAAGGGCAGAAAACAAACATTGAACATGGTGGATGTAATCTGGAAGGAGAGGGGGCAAAGATAGGTTGTTGCTTCATGAAACAGGGGCATAAAACTTTTTGAAAATACTTTTATTTTTCCAGCTAAGCTTAAAAAAAGGCAGCTGTAAACAATCACTTGAGGAGTCATTAACTCTGTCACCTGAAATAAAGTAAACATAGCAGCATGGAAAAGAGCCATGATGAGCTGACAGAGTTTGCAGCACTTCTGTCTAGTGAAATCCATTGCCTGTTTCCACTGGAGCTGATGTGCTTTCTGTGGGACTACAAAAAATAAATAGCTCTGTCCCCATCCCAGCAATGGGGACAACAGCCAAGTTCAGCAGGTTTGCAGCACCAGAAGGTGATGACAGGGACAGCACTGGCATTTTCATTGTGAAAAGTCAGAGGCTTAGGAGATAACTAGAAAAAATTTACATTACTGGTGTTTATGATGTGCCAGCGTAAGAAAATTCAGAGGACTATTTTCTTTGAAGAGGGAAGGATGGATAGGGAATAAGGCTTTTGTCTTTGCTGGCTTCCCAGGTTCCTAGCAGGATCCGTAGATGAGCATGGCATTCTCCTAGTTTGGGGGAATGTAATATTTCCCCTGTTATTTACGGGTAAAATAATAATTTGGGGGAATCCACAATGTGTCTACAAACAGGAAACTGATAGCAGCACAGTCTTCAGTGGCCTTCTTTACTTGCTCTGAGTTAAGAAAGTTCACAGACCTGCACAGAGGAGGTAGTTGTGGGGGACCTGGAGCTGCCAGATGCCATGTGCCAGCTTCCTCTGACCTGTTGTTGCTCTGGGGCTCCTTGGAGGCATCACATCCCAGAAGACAGAGGGGCTTGGCACAGGAAGTGGTGCTGAGAAGATAAACAGCTCCCAACAACAAGCCCAGATCCCACCTGCCCTGTGCAGGGATAGGGCTGCAAGAGAACAAGAAGAGGAAGGTGGGACCAGCTCCTGTGCATTGCAAAGTGGCCTCATGGTAGCTGGAGCTGTTGGCTTCAAGAAATGATAGATCAGCCTGATCAGATGCATCTGCTACCTGAACCATGGTGTGGGAGAGGAGTCACAGCACACACCCAAAAATGCAGATGAAGTTTGCCTGACAGGGAGGTTCACAGCCATTCATGATCCACCTGCTTCTGGTGTGGAACTTAGACCCCTCCACATGCTAAAATGTTGGCACACGAAGGCCATAGTGGATGCTAAGAAACCAGAACGGCTGAGTAAAACAGTCCTCAGGAGAGAAGAGGTTATTTAAAGGCTGTTTGCTCAGCAATGCTCTGTTTGAAGGCCGACAGCCCTACTGGGGGGAGCAGTACGAGGTGAGGAGTTAAGTGCCAGGTTCTCATCAGCCTTTTCCAACCACAACGCTGCTGCTAAATTTAAACAAAATCTGTTCCCGTCCATTCTGCACACCGTGCTCTTCCCTGTCACACACAAGGCGACCTGAACCTGATACACCCTCCAGACATTTATTTATTTATTTTCAGCCTGGTCACCTGGTGACCACCCACCCCTCCAGAACACCCCATGACCTCTGGGGCAGACAGTGTGCCATGGGCACTCAACCACCACTGCATGGGAAAGGACAGAAAAATGCAATAAAGTTTCTGACGAGGTGCACCCACGGTCTCCAAGAAGTGTTAAGGACCTGTGTGTTAACCAGCTCTCATGGGCAATCTTTGGGAGTACCTTCTCCACGAGAAATAAGGGTTACATTCAAACCATAGCTTGTTGCCAAAGAGAGGCTAACTTCACAAATGCTATGTTTTCTGAGTGTAGTTCACTTTGGCAAATGCTTTTTCTTTTTCTGAGAGAGGAGAGACAAAGGAAATGTCTGCTCAAAGCTCCTGTGTCCTTGATAGGCCAGGGAAGAGCAATGAAACACCCCATCAACTAAGCCTGTGCTGTTAAATTTAAACCAGTGATGCCACATGAGTTTTCTCCATATCATATAATCAAATAAAACTGACATTTCCATTCCTTTTCTATCCTGCACTAATGCCATTGGAATAATATGTAGGATAACACCAGGAAAGTTACTTCTGTAAAGTAAAAATCTGGTGTTTAGTTTGCATACTGCATGGGTTGGGGGTTGTTATCCATTTAATATATTTCTTTTGTCATGTATCAGAAGCAGAGTTTTTGAGAAAAAAAATGTTTGCATACTGCCTGCAACTAACACTCTTAGTTAAAACATTGTGTGGTATTTTGCTAATAGGACACCAGAAAACCCCAAACAGGAAAAACACCATTAACAAAAACGTAGGATATATCCTCAACAGAAAGAAGGGGGAAAACACACCTATATTCCACACTGGCGTCCAAAATTTTCCCATTTGACAAAGACAAAATATTGTCCTGTTCACAGCACTTCTGAATGAAATCCAAGATGGGTGGGTGGGAATGTGCCAAGCCATTTTATTTTTTCCTCAAAAACTTCTGAAAGGAAATAATACTTTACAAAACCTTTCTCATGGGAAAAGAAATATAAAGAAAGGAAAAAAGGAAAGGAAAAAGTGAAAGGGAGAGGGAAGGAAGACAGAGATGGCGATGGAAGAGAAAGGAAAGGGAAAGAAAAAGGAAAAGGAATAAATATCAACAGCAACCAACTCCAGCTACATCTGACCTTGCCAAAGTATTTTTGCAATTACTAACCCAGGAGAGGCCTGGGCTATGACTTGGGTTTCCCAGTGTTTAATTAACTAGAAAGTAATACATAACAACATTAAAGAATTTGTTGGCTTTGCCATGGTCAGTTATGACCTGACATGAGACCTGTGGCCAAACTACCAACCAACTTGTGTCTGGCCCTGGGATACTGGGATTTGGTTTTTATTAACTGCACAGACTGCACAGGCTCTCTAAACAAAGCCAAGGCTGTGAGCACCTAATGCCACTGCCTATAATCCCCCTGGAGGTGCCCAAACACACATTTGGCCCAATCCTTTCCCCATGGATTACTTCATCCCCAGACTCCTCTGCTTTAACTGGTTACATTTAAAAATAAAGATGAAATTTCCTTTTCATATCTTTTCTTAAGAGTCTACCCAGTCTTTTAAACAACAGGGGGGGCTCTGCGAAGATTTAAAAAAATCTCTTCCTCCATGGTATTTAGGGTTTAAAAATCAGAAGGTGAGACTTTTTGGCACTACACAGACAAGTGTGCAGAGAATCACTCTGATAGCTGGACCCAACCTCGTCTGCATTTCTGCTCAGCCTAAATTAATCAGCTAATTAATTGCTGGTTAATGCTGAACCACTCTGTGTGAACCTGCAAATGATCTACAGCAGCTACACAAGGCACATGACCAAAGCCTTCACCCCAGAACAATCTGGAAGAAGGCTCATATTTCTCATTCAATATCTGTTTTTCCCACAGAGGTTAAATAATTTCTGCAATACAGACTTGGAGACAGCTCTGCTAATGATGACTTGTCAACACAGTAGCAGAGAGGAGCAAGTGCATTAGCCTTTCAGTCCCTGTGTATGGAAATGTGGATGGATTTCTGGGCTGTTGCTCAAGCCCAAATACCAGCTCGGCACCACATGTATTTGGAGCACTAGATAAATAAAGCCACCTACACCACTTATGAATAACCAAAAAAGGTGAAAAACAGCAAGCATCTCCTTGGGCCTTCAGGAAAGGGTCATAGCAGAGCTAAGAGCAGAGACCAGTCCCCTGACAGGTGGTTCAGAGCACTCCTACACCACTGAGTCATTCCCCATCACCAGGAAAGCTGAATCCAACTCTGGTAGCCTTTTCAGCAGACAAGGTAACCCCAGCATAGGAGGCAGCAGAGGGAAAGCATCCACCTTCTTGACTCATCCCCGTGTAGCACTTTGCATCTTGAGCACCACAGAGCGACCGTGTGGGAGACCCCAGCCGTGTACTGAATGGGGCACCTTCCTCACTCCTCAGCCACGACTCTGCAGTTGGCTGTGCCAAGCCTGCCCACAGCCATCCACCACAAGGACATCACCTGTACATCCATTTTAAATATAGAGGGGTGATCCACTCCACTGCCACTGTGCAGCCAAACGATGCTTAGCCAATTAGCTGGATCTGAGTATACTAAATGGGATATAGTCAGCATTTAAGTAGATCATTGACAAAAATAGAAAATCAGAAGGACCTAGGAGCTATTTTGGTCTAGCCTTTGACTGTAAATGGTGTGGCTGATAGCTGAGACAACTGGCTCCATTACAAGTAAAAGCCCCATCTACAGTAAACAGATGAACTGACTCAAATAGACTAGCTTCTGCTTTTGCATTTTTATAAGCCTTTTCCTGTGAGAAATACTCTTAACAAGGTCTCCATTGCCTTATCCTAAGGTTCCTTACAAGTGAAACAATTAACCCCTACTTTCATCAAATATCTCCTCTTTTTCATGTATCCAACTATTGATGTACACAACTGTTTTCAGATGGTGTGTTTTCTTTCAGAATACCAATATCCATCCATGAAATTACAGCTCATATCTTCCAGCAGTATCAAAGGACTTGGTTCCCAGTAGATAAGATTGCTTCACCAAACCACTCTTTGGAATGCAATATCCAGCCTCTGATCTCTGACTGACTTAATATTTGCTTCTCACTGCAGCATCTGAGAAATGTTAATGGTCTTTTTTTTTTTAACAGCCAACACTGTGAGAGGGAGGGAATAGTATAATTTTCATTTTACAGAGGGTCACTGTTGGCAGAAAGAAACTAAGGTTAAGATTATCTGAAATGTCTACAACCCAACCAGAAATAGTTCTCCTGGGTTCTATGGAAGATATTGAAAAAGGTAGGAAAGTTAGACAAAATCTTTCTGGGAGGTTTAACTTCTCCTGGCAGAAGAAGAATGCTTAATCAAAAAAAGAAAAAAAAAAAGGCAAAAACCCAACCAACCAACAACAACAAAAACAAACAAAACCACACAAAAACCCAAACCACAAAACAACAGAACAAACCACCAACACAAATCTCAGAGAATGAAAGCTGACAGTATTTTTCCCAGCTGTGAGTATAACCTTACCATGATCTCCCAAAAATGGGATCGCTCAGTCCTTCATTCAAGAGTTTTATTACCAGCTCATTTGGAAACTATGAACTTGATGTAAAATGATGTCGTATGGTCTGAACCATGTAGGAGATCAGACTGAAAGATCATCATAATCCCTTCCAGCCTTAAAGTCTATGACAGATCAATGTCTTTCATATGGCTAGTTCTTGCTCTGAGCAGATGCTGAATTATTTCAGCATTTAAGTGTTTTGCTGCTGGCTCTGATAGGATCCATTGCTTCTGTCCTGCTGCCACCCAGCTCTTTATCTTCAAGAGAATGTCCTGCTGGTAAGGGCTGACACAAGCTTTACTTTCTAGTCACTATTTTATCATAACAATCATTAGATTCAATAACGGACTGACAACTCAAGATAAGAGAGTGGCAGATTATCAATTTACAGTGTCATTCTCAAGAGAGGGACATTCCATAAACAATAACTGAATACTTTGCTCCAACATTGCCAAAGATTCTCAAGTACACCTGCCTGGAAAATTTTAAAAAAATACCTGAGAAACCAGAATTATGCTTCAGTAGATGACACCTCCTAATTTGTCACCTTGTACTGATGTCTCTTGTGGAGGAACCTACTATTAGAGTTCAGCCTAATTGCAAAATTATGGAATAATTCAGGTTGCAAGGGCCCTCTAGAGACCCCTTTTCTAACCCCAGCTTGAAATAGAGTCACCTTCAGAGCTGTCTGCTCCACTTTTAAGTATCTTCAAGGATAGAGAGTCCACAAACTCAAACTACTGAAAGAAGAGCAATAAGTAATGGAAACAAGTTCTTCTTGCTAGTGGTAGAGGGTAGAGCAAGGGATAGAAATAAAGGGTACCAGAAGAGGTTCCCAGTTGCAGCTCAGAAGGCTCAGACTAGCAGCTTTAGGATTTGTAACTGGAGAGGGAGTAGATACTCCAGCCTTGGAATTTTTCAAGAGTAGACAACAATAAAGGCTGCGCTGGCCTGACTTCCTATGACCAACAGACCTGCTTTGATTAGAAGGTTGAACTACAGTTCTCCAGAGGTCCTTCCCAACCAGTGTGTCTATGATTCTGTAAACAGATTGTTCAATGGATCAATCAATCAATGGAAGCCAACATGGTTTTTGTAAAGCTAAGTCATACCTCAAAAATCCATCAGATATTTCTGAAGGATTGCCAGGCATGAGTGCCAGAGCAGTTTTGATTCACTGCACTTGGGTTTTGAAAAGCGTTGACAGCTGATAAAGTCTCTAAAAATATTTTGTCATGGGTTATCATAAACTCATACCAGATTAAAACATAGGAAGTTAAAAGAAGAATAAATGATGTTATGTATGCAAACATACACGTATGGATCTGTATTTTTGCATATATGCACATTCTGATGTGCAATAGAAGAAGAGTTGCTGGAAAATCCCCTAACACCTTGTAACTTGTGCTGGAATTTCAGGTGTTTAGTGAAATCATAGTCATCTGGAAAGGGGATGAGTGATGGGTGAAACAATCAATGATCAAATACTAAAAGTTATCCAAGATTTTCAAATCTAAGCCTGAATGTGAGTAATTGTGGGAAAATGTCATGACATGACACTGAATAACCAGGCAATAAAACCACAGTTAAAAGTCAGTGTCAATAAACACAGATTAATGTATGTGGGAGAAATCATCCTACCCATACACAGGAAAAGGACTGAGGTAATTACGAATAATTGTCTGAAAATTCCATCTCAGAGCCTTTGAAAAAGAGAATGACAGGATTTCTCAGAAAAGGTAGAATTAAAAGTCCATCGCACACCCTCAAATTTTGGAAATTTTAGCCAGTCCTGCCGGATCAACTGTTCTCAATAGCAAAACTGCAAAAGATAATGTGGAGGGAAACATTAACCAGAGACCAGGAGTGGCACTTGTGTAAATAACTGCATGGACTCTTCTGCTTGCAAAGAGCTGATGGTTGGATGGGTCCCCATATGCAATGACACCAGAAACAGGCTGCTCTGTCTGTAGGTTTATTTTCCCCTGGCCCTGGCACAGGTTCCTTGCAAAAAGCATAATTATGCAGAGTTCATACCTGTGTACCCAGATTCCACCCATAATGTGGCCAAATTACATACATGGGACAAAAAAATCCCCCCATTTCAGCCTCCAGAGGTACAAGCAGACAGACTTCTGACTCACAGGTGCTCAGGTGTGATAATAATAAAAGTTAAATGGCTCAAAACAAGCCACATCTTTTACACCTGCAAGCCCCATGGGACTGTAACAACCATGCAGTCTTTGAATCATTATTAGTCTTTGGCATAAGAAATAGCAGGGATTCCAGTTTAAGGCCATTACTGTTTACTTATAAATAGTATCAGTGGGTGGAAACTCCTATTTCCAGTTTTGTAAGAGAACTAATCACTCTAGATGTCTCTACTCTCTCCAGAAATGTCAGGGTCAGGGGATGTTACAGGTTCAACAGCCTGGAGAACAAGGTCTGGGCACCAAGAGCAGTAGAGAGGACACTATATTGCATGGGCCAAATTTGGGCTGCTGCACAAAGTTTGACTTGCCTGTAACTGTTTCCAGATAATGAACCCAGTGAAAGAAAAGCAGTCTGCCTCTTGGGTCAAAAAGAGCTTTCTCCAGGTCTGGGTCACATGTTCCCTGAACTGCCAAGTGCTTTTGTGAGAGCTGAATAAATCTGTATTTGGTGGACAATCTTTTCTAGATGGATTTTCATAGAAAGTCCTTAAATACACTGGAACATGTAAAATGTAGAATATTAAAAGCTAGGATGTTAAAGTGGTTCAGTTCATACATCCCACCCCAGATCAAGCCCATCTTCCCAGACATTATGTACAGATCCTTGAGCTCTTGGTACCATAAACATCATTCAAATGGATTTGGGTTTCTACTGCTGGTATAATCAATGTGCAAGTCACTGATGGTAACTTCCTGTCATTAGTATTTAGACTTCAGCTTCTTACAGCATAATAAAGGTCTGTTACAGACTCCTGCAAAACCAAGCAATGACACTTTTTCGTTTTGGTTGTGCCTGACAGGTTTCAAAAACCAAAACTCAACCCCACAAAGTTTTGCAAGCAGAGAGTGTGACAGGAAAGTTGGCCAGCACCCAAGCCCATCCTGACAGGGGAAACTGGCTCAGCTGTTTCTGAAAACACCTACTCAGTTCACCCATGCACCAAGCAGTTTTACAAGTTAGTCATTAACCACCTCACCCCCACTGAGGTGCACACAGTGTATAACAACCTCATGATGTGGCTCTCTGTAGCCAAGAGCCTTGCAGATGTGTAAGGGATCCAAATCCTCACAGACTCCTTTGGGGTCCTGGGCAGGAGGGAAAGGAAGGAGTCTCAGAAGGAAACTCCCATGATGGTTTCAATGGTACTCCAGCTGCCAAAGAGGAGTCAGGGTTCACTGTGGGTGCAGCCCCAGGTGATGAAGGCGAGTTACAGAAAGTCAGCTGAAGCACTACAGAACCTGAAAAGAGCTGCTGGAACCTGCACTGTGCAGTACTTCTCACTGGAAGGAGCTTACCTATGGCATAAGAGTTCCTCCTCCACCTGGAAAACACTTAAATCCCCATGTTGCTTGAAAGGTGTCTTAAACACAGGGGATCAAGGCATCAAGGCAGGTACCCTCACAGAAAAGACCTGTGGGGCTAGAAAGAGGCCAGGTGGAGGGAAAGGAGACCCAGTAATTCAGGCATGCAACAAAGGTCTGGCTCCCACTTCTTGTTCCAGTTGGATATACTTATCATCATACCATGCCTCCAGTCTTCAGGACAAATTCTGCATCACATCACTCATTTTCTCATCCATTCATGTTTTCAAAGGCCTGTTAAATCTGTAAGGGCTGGGAATAGATGATGCAGAGGAGGATGAGCCCTTTTTGTTCAATTTTGAAGGGATCTACTTTGAGAGAGTTGCTTTCTGCTATGAAGTCCTGGGCCCTTTGTCCCCTCAGAGAAGGACAAGCCTCATTAGCACAGGGGAGGATTTCCCGACTGCCTTCTGGCACTCAGGGAGACCTCAGTGAAAGGCTGGAGAGAACATTTAATAAACAAAAGGTTTCCCTCCCCTTCACAGCAGCGATGTTAAGGAAGGAAACAAAACAAAAAGTGACAGCGGGGTAAGATAACACCCTGCACCCCCTGTACCCCAAAGCCCTCTCACAGGCAGTGGCTGTGCTGATACCGACTGTCCTCTCTAAGCTGCAGTCGGGACGTGGGTTGGCAGGTGGCCTGGCCTCAGCTGGAAATGGTGTCCAGCCATGGCTGTGTGGTGAGCTGAGCCCCTCACGCCTCCCCACCGCCTCAGGCCTCGCTGAGCCCCGCCACGCGCTCTGAAGGAAGGAGTTTCACTTCCATCTGGCAGCTCTCAGTGCAACAAATCAAACGACGCCTTGTTAGTTTTAAGACAAAAGGGGAGGAGAAGAACAAAAGATCAGAGCGGGACTGATTTCTGCCGTGTTGGCCTCCCCGGGGCTCTTTCCTGTTTATGAAAAGTTTGCTGAGGGCTACAGATGAGCCCCAAGTACAACCTCTGCTCCAGACAGCGTTGAGCGCTTGGGAGAAGGAAATGACTCCAAACTTGGCAGCGTGAGGCCCATCTTCGCCTGCACGTCCTTCCACTCGCTGGGGAGCAAAAAGCCAAATGCCTCAGAGGAGGCATTCAGAGTGTGGCTTTTTGTCACAGCCCTCCAAACAAAGGCAAACGCGCCTTGAAACTATGGCTCTTAAAAGGACGTAGCCAACTGCCCAATCCGGCAAAGTCATGGATGTCATGCACACCTAGAAATGAGACTGTTTTGCCATGGTATTACCCATGGTATTTTCTCATAAAAGTCACTCAAAGGGAATAAAGATCTCACTCTTCAAGGCTGCTGACTTTGCTTGCTCTGCTTACCTGTGAATGCTTTTAGCTTACAAACCTCAGGCGTACTGCCAAATAGTTACAGGAAGACTTTGCCCTGTCCAGACTGTATTTGCAAGGAGGTAGCATTTGCTGTGGCACTTGCAGAACCCTTGTTCTGCAGCAAAGGCATGCTTGTAGGGCTTTGGATTTAGATATTTTTTTTAAATAGGAGTCAAACCTTGGTTTGCAAGCACAAGAGCCACTTTTCCCTCAGAACAGGCTAATCTGCTTGTGATTGCCTGGTTTATAAGCATAAGTGCAGATTTTGGATCATGTGCAGGAATCTGTTGGCTCTGCAAGGACAGATGCTCCTTACCCTCCCCTCCAGACCTGACACAATAAAGTCCTTCAGGGAACATAGTCCCCCCTCATTCACCATGGAATATATCAACCCAACTGGCCATCGAGATCCACATCCTGTCCCATCCAGCAGTGATGCCCCACGCAAGATACAGGGCTCAAATAACATTTTCCCTCTCAGACCAGACTGTGTCCCTCCATGGCGTAAGGGGTCACAGCCCCACCTTCCAGCAAAGAACCTCTCTCGGGGCAGCTCTGCAGTTTCCTGTCACTGTAACCCCAAACAGCAATAGGAAACTCCCCAGATGGGGACTGCCACCACTGACCTAGGAATAGCTATCTGGACTGCTCACCTGGGAGGTAAAAGCCAAAAACCTCTAGAGAGGAGAGGAACTGGCCACCAAGCCTTATGTGTTTCCTCCTTCTCTCTCAGGGTATGACAGAAAATCTGGGACAAAGTGCAAAGCTGAGCCTTCTCTACAGGGACAGGTCTGGATTTGACCCACCAATGATGCTGCAAAAGATGATGCACAGACAACTTGCACCTGTGCACCAGTGTTCTCAACAGGGACCTCAGGGTGATGAACAAAAGGTCAAATAGCTTGGGTGGGGAGAAAAAATTTTTAAAAAATATTTTGCCCAAAGGGAACAGAAATTGGTTGTGGCACAGATATCATCTCCCTGCTTACCTGCAAAGTTGTTGTTCCATGAGAGTTGAGACCACTCCCATAGCTTCAGCAACAATCATCAACCACAAGAACAGCAAAGGCTTCTCCCCAGGTGAAGCTGAGGGACCCTGCCCTGCCCAGGACCCTTCTGTTCAAAATGCCCAGCTAAAACATGCCTATTGCCATGCCCAGGAAAAGCCCTTCAGAGGTCCCAAGTGTAAAAGGTGAATACACAAACCAACCCTGTGACATAACAAGGACTGGACGGGTGAGCAAGCACAGTTCCAAGGTGCTCTGTTGAACAGCAAGGCAGTGTTTTCCTCCTGACCGCAGCCCGGAAAATGCAGACTGTGATCTGAACACCTCTCCCAGGTGCAGCATCTGCACATGGTCTCTGTGCAGTGCCTCTTGGGTTGTTGCTGTGTCTCAGGGAGGCCACAGTCCTCCAGCACCCTGTTATATCTGCTGGCACAGGGATACCTTGGCTGTTGGGAAATGAAATGGCTCAGCTTTCCAATTCCCAGATGAGTCTCCAAGGCAGACAGTAAACAACCCACAGCAAACAGAGCAAATGGAACCAGAGCAACCAAGCCATTTTCAGATGGCTGGAGTATTTTACAAGCCAAGGATGATTTAAGTGGAATTGGTCCCAAGTTTGCACATAGGCAAGGCACAAACAGCCTTTGTTGGCCAAAATTTAGCACATCCTACAAAGTTTGGGGAAGGAATCAGAGGGGATTCTTCAGGGTGCAAGTGCTGTGTGCTTAAAGTATCCTGCAAAGGTAGGAGCTCATCCTTACTGGTATCACTGGTACACAGAGATGCCTCTCAAAATGGGATAGAGTTATAACAAAGAGTTATAGTTGCACTGCGTGAAAGATGTCCTTACCCTAATCTGCTTTTCAGGCTGACTAATTCCTCATTTAATTGAACCTCTTCCCCAGTCCTGGGCATTTAAGGGCTGTTGCCTTTCAGGGCTCTTCCTTCCCACAGCCTCCCCGTGATCAGATCACTCTCTGGCCTGAGGTGCAGGGAACCTCCTGGTCCCTCTCATGGGCAGCAAGGCTTCCTTGGCACAGCCAGACTAGTGCCACTCAACCCCAAGGAGATGAGACTCTCAGCCATAGAAGGGCACCAGTTCCCCTAGACAAAGCTCCAAAGCCTCTCCCTGGTGGCAGGTCACTGCCAAGGGACACACTTGAGCTGGGGTGACACAGGCCTCCACCCCTGCCAATGCACTACAGGTGGCCACGGCAACTGCAAGCTGTCCTGAAACTGGAGCCTTTACAACTAGTTAGATAACAGATATGGTCCATTAGTTTGGCAGGCCGACAGGCTCCTGTGCCAAAAAGCCCATCTCTACTCAAAAGGGACACTGTTAACAGTAACTCAAGAGGATGCAACAGAAGAAAATAAACAACAGTTGAGGCAGTTGGTGTAATTGGCCAGCAGATGAAAATAAATTTATGCCAGCTTGTGAATACGGCTGCCGAGCATGATTCAGTGAGTAAATCGTGTAGCACACAGCTCAGGGCAGGCAGGAATAAAATTAAGTAAGAGACAAAGGCCAGGCTGCCTCTTGGAAAATATCACCCCTCCAACCACCCAGCTTTTCCCATTTCTGTCCGTTTCACTTGGTTGTGTCCCCTCATGTCATTAATGTATGGGTTTCCCAGCCAGCCATAATGTTTTTCAGAAGGGACATATGCTTGAGCCACTGCTAAAACAAATACCCAAACTCCCCCAAACCCAAGCACATTTAAAAAAAAAGAAAATGTTCAGAAGAAAATCCCAACCATTTCAAGTGCTCTTTGAGCACCATACATGAATAACAAAGAGTGAGCCTGTCATTTATTCCTTTGCGGATCACTTTTAAGATCAGCTTTTGTTCTGAGCTTTTTAGAGCAGCTCAAGTCCAATGGACAAAAATTCCATTCCCAGGAGCACACAAGAATGAACTGGGAGCCCTGATCTGCACATTTCACCTTTACTTTCTTATTCTATGGTATAAATGTTCGGCATGGTTTTAACACACTGAGCCAGTATCTTCCTTTATGCAGTGGGGCCAACAGCTTGGAAACTGGGATTCTGCAAGCAGGAAAGAAGGATGGAGGCTGTAGATGATGTGAATCACCTAGAAAAAAAGAGACCTCAGCCAGGGTGGACAGGACCCTACCAAACACTAACTTAACCTCTGCTTTGCAGATGGTGTTTCTGGCAGCAGAGAAAATAGATCTCCTTTTTGCATCCTGACCTGGATCTGTAGAAGGCATTTTAGACACCTGCTTATCTTCTGGTTTAGCTTGCTCTTAGCAGATGTCTCTGTGAAACACCAGCCTACCTTTTTTGCAGAGAAGCTCCAGTTCTTGCTGACACAAAGGTGGTTTCAAAGGCAGCAGAACCTCAATGCTCTTGTTGTTTCTCACCTTCAAAGAGACTTCCCAGCTTGTTGACAGCTCAAGCCCATCCTTTGCAGAGAGCTGGGGACATCTTCTTCCTACAGGGAAAGCACTAAACATATTCCTAGCAAGAGTTAGTTTTCTTTCCTTTTACTGATGGGCTGCTTGTTTTCCCCTGGTTTATTCACTCTACCTTTCCCAAAACAGTCAGATAAACCACAGTGCAAAGCAATGAGGTCGCTATAAACTGCAGAAGATGTTATCACTGCTATCCTGCAATTCCCTCATCTTTGCTTTGACTGCCTTGTTTTCCTGAGCCATATGGGAAGATATTGCCCCCCAGCAAAATATAGATGCGAGAAGTCTCGAGGGCTCTGTCTCAGATAACAAACACCAGTGTTTCCTTGACAATTACAACCCTAAGAAATAGAATTTTTCTTTTTTTTATAGTTATAAGAGAAATGTTTGAGCCAGATTTTCAAAGTTGAGTTCAAATCCTGGTTAGGCATGGCAAATAAAAGTTTTTCCCCAGGACCTGGAGGCTCTTTGAAAAATCAGGTCATAAAAGTGACAGTGGGAGCTACTGAAGGCAGAGACCTTCTACCAAACCTTGCCCCAAACAGCTTCCTATGCTGACAGTCACTCCCCTTTACAGCCTCCCATGGAGCTTAGGAAATAATGTCACACTGGCAGCATCAGACAGCTGGAGGAAGTGGGGACCACTGAAGTCAGTATTATTAGATATAGCTGGTGCATTTAAGCAGATACATCTTCATGCTCTGAAAAGATGACAGATTCACTGAAACCAAGGCCAGGAAGATCCACAGCAAGCATCTATCCTGGTTTCATACATCCTCTACAAAACTGATTTCCTTCTTTGAGTATGACAAATGTATGCATAGGGTGACCACAGAGTCTCCAGGCATAAGGCATTTTAGGGTAAGGTTAACTAATTAGCAAAGAATTGTGTTTAATGGATATTTGAAACCACAATGTTCCTTTAGGAAAGCTGTTTGTGGGCATGTGTGGTTGTCAACAAACACAGAATCACAGAATATTCTGAGTCAGAAGGGATCACAAGGATAATTGAGTCAAACTCTTCATGTGAAGGCAATCGCTGCTGTGTTGGTGAGGACACTCTAAAGGCATATCTTGGTACCTGCAAAGTCATTCATCCAAAGTCCTCCAACTGCCTTGCAAATATTAATTGATGACTTGCATTTTGGGGATGTAGGTAATTATCAACTCCCCTGTTTTACAGACAGGTCAACTGTTGCATAATCTCAGCTGATGTAATTCAGAAACTAAAACCAAAATGTCATTTTCTGTTTTAAGGACTCCATGACTTTCCCTGAGTTGTGCAACATTTCTTCATGTTATATAACCATTTTTCCCAGTATTTTACATGTGTCTCTACCCTAAATTTTACTGCCTCCCATCGTTGTCTGTTCTGCAACCCAGATAAGTCTTTTGCTTATTTATTGGAAATCTCCCTTATCCATAGGCTTTCATCACATGCTGGAATCTCCAACAGCTCCCATCCCTACAGAGCACCATGAAGCTCCATGTGCAGCCAACTGGGGGGCACTGTTTGGACAAAAACTTTGGGCAGATATCACTGAGGCAAGCTGTGAACCAGACATTCATATGTCTAACGACTGCTTAGACACATCTGGAAACCTGAAATTCTGCATCAAGCCTGGGTGAAAGGCACATCTGCCCTAATAACAAATGGCAAATCTAAGTCATCTCTTGAGCATTTGGCAAGATTTGGCATAATTTTCAGCATTTGGCACACAACTTACTCCTTTTATTTGGAGAAATACCATTGATCTGAGGATTTTTAATTCCCCAGACCTCCCTAGGATGGTGGGTATGTTAAACCACACCTCATGAAGAGAAAAGAAAAGGTGTCATCTCGGGACAGAGGGCTACTGAAGAGTGACAACCATAGGGACACATATCTCAGCTGTGGGGCAATTTCTGCTCGTATTATTGGGACCTTCTGCTGCTGCTTTGTTATTGAAGCATGCAATGACAGCGAGCTTTAGAATAACCTTGTTTGCAGCAGGTGTAGTTCCAGATTTCATATCTCCAAGTTCATCTTTTGTTTGCATTTCCCTTGTTGGCCAAACCTCTGGTAAAGCTCTGTTCAGGTTGACAACGCCAAGTTACAAAGGCTGGGTAGATAAGGAGAAGGAAATGAATTTCTCTCATGGATAAAAAATTCAGCATCAAGATATCAAGATCAAGCAGAAAACGAGATTTTTTTTCCCCCTCAGTTTTTTGTTTGTTTGGTTTGAAACAGGGTGAAACAAGAATGATATTCTTATCACAGCTGCAACATAGCTGGTCACAACTGACACCAGAGGCTGTTACTTGACTCTCCTCCCACCACTGCTCCGGTGTTCCAAAGAGTATGTACCTGGGAAAAGAACTATCTTTGACAAGACTGTGACAAAATATGCAGGATGACCACCATGGGAACAGCCAGAAGACTGTTTTGCCACCAGCCAAGGAAAGCCATGGTCTGACATAACCCAACCATCCACCTCCTTCTTTGTCTTGTTCTCCTTGGATTTGGGGCAGGGCAGGCCTCACATTGCCTCTGCCCCCACATTGCACAAAGTATCCTTTAAAATAACTAGGCAAGATACCACGCAGTCTTTATGTCCTTCTGCTTCCATTGTGGAAGTTTCACGTTCATCCCACCCTAGCAGTGGAGAATCCATTTTGACCTTTATCTACTAATCCAATAGCTATGCTGGTGCTTGAGGCTAAAACGTCATCTTCTGGGCAAGTTACCTTCAGCTTTAAACTGATTCCTCTTTCAAGAGGACAACACAACGTTTCTGATCCTCCTGATCATGGAGGACTTGACCTAGGAATGATCACAGCTCAGCACAGGTTAGAAAAGATGAAGAGTTGTTACCACTTAGGAAAGATGCCCTCCCTGCCCAGTAGCAGTTGAAGTTACACACTGCTTTCTAGGTTTCCCAGAGAACCATTTTACTCTTAGACAGGCTCTTAAACTTTTTTTTTAATGAAGCACAGAAGGGGAAACACTAGCCTTGCTAATTGAAATCAAGCAGTAAAAGTTGGCAATACTGAGGAGAAACATAATCTCAAGAAGGAATCCTGCTCAAACGAGTGCCCTATTGTGAAATAAGTTTTTCTTTTAGTGATGAATCAACATAATAATCCATCTGTAACACTAGATGCGTCTGCCTGTACTACAGCAAAGGGCCATCTGCCCATCTGCATATATGTTCAAAATGCTGCTGGGACAACCATGATGGGCTCTTAATGAAAGGCACTTGGCAATTAGTATTTAAGTGAAACCGTGCCTGGGTAGTTCCGAACCCTCATTTGTCCTTCCCACTCCAATGCAACAAGCGTCTGTAACTTTTCCCTCTTTGTTTTTATTCCAGCAATTTCTTTTTAAAGCTGGTGGGGAGGGCTGAACATGTTCTGATTTCTGCAACAGCAGGAGCTGAGGCAAGTTGTAATCAACATATGTCCGGTGTAAGCTGTGCGGCCACGAATTATCGGGGCAAACCGCTCGTCGTTTCCAAAATACCCACCTGCTCGGGGGCCAGGCTGCAGCAAAGCCATCCACTACGTGGCTCCATCTGTCTGAAAAACAGGCTGCACATTTGCTGAAAGCGGAATCATTTTGCCTCTATTTACTTCCTTTCTTTCCTCTCTCTTCTCCCCCACACTTCTAATTGGAGCTCGCTTGAAAGGTGCAGACACCCACAAAAACAAAGCAGCACAATGAGGCCAGTGCTGACGTTCGTTAAACTGCTCCAACTGAAACCTGTGCCTGGCTGAGGCTGAGCATAAAGGAGACAGGCCTTGTCAGACTCCAGTCTGAGCGGGAAAATTAAAAAAAAATTAGTAAGGCTATAAAACTGTGTAGAAAATCAATTGGGGGACCATTGTGTTACAGTTAAAGCAGCTACAACAAGGATGCAGAGAGTGCTGGAGCACATGGGTCCTGCTGGGAAAACCAGATGAAAGAACGTGCCTGATGTGAAAGGTCCTGAGGACCAGCTCTCCATCACCACTCAACAAAGGGGCAACCCAGGAGGGAGACCAGAGCATCCTTGAGTCCATTGCCAGCTCCACTGCAGGTTCTCTCATGAGCTTTAAGGTATAATCTCAATGATTAGACTAAGCAAGGACTTGAGCACAGACCCCAGAGTGTACAAGAAAGTAATGAAAATTGAGTGTATTGATGCTGTAGTGTCTAAGCAGGCGTAATCAGGAAAGCACAGCTTCTTAGAGGAAGTTTTCCCTTGGTGTCCACAGCCCTGAGTCATCCTGACAGTTCTGCTGCCAGTAAAATAAGCATATTTCTATCCCTGCTGCAAAAAAAAAAAAAAAACCCACAAAAAACGATAGCCAGGAAGCTGAGTTGCTCCCAGTCTGGTGAGAGAGAGAGACATGGAGAATGAATCAGGTTTCAAACACTTGACAAGTCAAAAAGGGTCTTGCTGGGGAAAACACCTCCTTTCTGGAGAAAATAGTGGGATTTTTCTTCATTCTTTGCCATCACCTCATTGGGTTGCTCCCCAGCAGGGCACAGAGAGGATCTGCAAGATGCATCAAGTTACTATTTAGGATAGGAAGACTATGGAAAACTAAGGTTCACTACCCACCTGAAAGTGTTGCTACACACAGCCAATGCTGTTGCCAAGTGCAGCAAATTTCTCTGCACAAACCTGGTTCAGTGTCTTAAAAGGTAGTACTTTTCCATTCATTTTATCCATGTTACACTGTTTTCCTTTGGCTTTGGAAACCCATATACCGACCTGCCCATCCAAGACAACCTTCCTTCCCCACAAACATCTCACCATGATGAGCAGCTTTGCCCCAGCCCACCATGAAACCCTGTGTGTCCCTCCTGACTCCCCCTTCTCCAAGCAATGCAGTTCAACATTTAGGAGCCCAACAATTTACATGAGTAATTGCAGTTCAAAGTTTGCAGGTGTGGATTTCAACACCTGAAACAGTGCTCGGCCTTCAGCCAAGTAAATTGCCACTCAAATTTTTCCGTCCTCTCTCCCACCTCTGCCCAAAAGAAGGGTGCTGAATTCCCTGCATCCATGTGTCTGGTGTCCTGGCTGCATTGTATCCCTGCATCCTTGGGCCACCCATCACACTATGATGGGGGTTTTGATGTCTATGTAGATACATGGTGTGCTCGCCAGGAATAATTTCTATGGGAGCCATGGGTTTTGCAATCACACACGTGCAATGACAAGGTGAGAGGTGCCAGAGCAGCACATCCACCCACGGTGTGCAGCTCTGGAGAGATTTTGCCATTGGCTTCAAAGGGGAGTGAGCGGTCCCAGGCACCGGTATGTGTTTGGCAAGGAATGGGAAACACGACTGACAGGGAGCCAGCAAGCCCACAATAAGGCCAGAGCCCAGTGGACAAGTTTAAAGGGAGACCATCATGTTCCCTGGGTTTTAGGCATTGCTCTTGCAGGTGCCTGTGCCAGCACATCACACAGTGTTGCATCCCTCTTGCATGGTCTCTTATCCCAGCACCATGTACTCCTCCCTGCCCTCCTGTATCACACGGATCACTCCCGCTGCCCTCCTGCCTCTCAGCTCTCATGGCTAAGAAATGTCTGGGAACAGGCAGGGAGGAGGGAAGGGGAAGCTGCCCTTTGTAAAAGGTCTGTGAGGCATTTCAATCCTGTTTCAGCCCAGCACAAGGCCATCAGGACACCAGACCACAGCTTCTCATCACAAATACTGCAGAGCCAGGATAGACGTGCAGGTTGATGTTTCATCCCACCCATTCCTGGCTAGGGCCACCCAGCCTTTACTCCTCAACATGTATCTCCAAACCTAAGTCCCCATTTCACAGCCCGGCTGTGGGATGCAATGCAGCTGCCCCTGTGCTGGAACCCAAATATTCCCCCCCCAGGAGCTGAGCTGAACCCAGCTGACTCACCCAGCTGTCTCCCAAACAAGGTGCAAACCTGGAGCTTTTCACTGCATTGCAGAACAAACCTGACACCAGGGCAATGAAGACAGGTGGGTACACCACCCCAGAAACCCCAGCACGTGGTCAGAGGGATTAAAATGGGGGCAACAACGGGGACCAGCCAACTCTCTGTGGCAGAGCCTGGGCATTTGTTAAAGCATCACAATTTTTCATACCTCTGTGCCCAGTTTCAGGCAAAACTTCCCTCACTGCACTGAAGATCTGATGGTGGATGAGAAGCAGGGCCACAGGAAAGGGCGTCACCTGGCCTGCTTTACAAAGGGCACTGCACTGACCTTGGGGATTAAACAACTCTTTTTTAGTGCAAGCCTCATGGGGCTGAGGTAAAATTTCATCAGGCAAATGGCAAATCCCATCCCAAAGCACCACAGGCACATGCAATGACTGGGCTGAGGAGCAAGCCCACTTTACAAAGCTCAGCTTACCCTCTTCTGCCGGCGTCCAGCCGCCTTCCCAAGCCCCCCTCTCCATTTGCATAACTATCCATGGGGGGAGCGGGCAGCCCTGCAGCCGAACAGCTGGCCATTGGCAAAATGGATTATATCACCCTTTTGTCCCCATGTCTGGCTTGCTCCACTTGCATATTCAAGCTTTTCTCCCCACCCAGACATACCCTGTGCCCGGGAGCTGCAGCAGCACTCAAGGTGCTCCCGGCTCAGCCCCTCACCAGCAATTCAGTTTGTTTGGGTGTACAAACACCCTGGTGAAGAGAATGAAAATAGATCCATTGGAACAGAGCCCTCAGTGTGAAGGAAGCTGAGAGAAAAGTGTGGAAATGAGGCTGGATGTTACCATTTGGAAGTGGATTTAGGAACAGGTGTAACTCTGAATACCAGATTCTGTGAAAATGGAGCATTAAACAAATTTGGAAAAAAATGCATTTACAAGTTGCTTTTTTCCTGTCTGAGAGCCCCTAGGGCCACTGCTGCCATTCTGAACAGCTCTTACTGTGCAAGAAATACTCATCTTCAGGAGTTCAAGGTCTACAGAGCTTTGTGTATGCACAAATAAGATTTACAGTCCCAGTGCTTTCCTGCCTGTGGGCTAAATTCACATTCTTTTCCTCAAGGGCAACAGTTTTAGGAAACTTGTCCTGGCAAAAACTCAAAAAGGTTGGTGTCTAAAGACTATCCCAGCCATTCCCACTAGCCCTGACTGAGGCTGACTGACAGAAATGCCTTCCTTTAGCAGGAATATGTGTTTGAGACCAAAAATATACCAAGTAGAAGAACTTGCATTTGCTACAGTTTGAACATTGTTTACAAGCCTTTTGGCTTAAAGTATGGTTTAAATTATTGGAGTTTTTTTCCTATTCAAATTTTACTATTTCTCTTGATTTCTGTGGGTTTTCCCTCTTTGCTTCTGTCACCATATTCTCATCTGCCTAGACAGACTCCCATATAATGACATTTGAAAGCAGAACACTCACATCAGACAGACCAGTCAGACACACTTACCCTGCCCTACATGATGGAGAAGAGCTCCAAGATCAGGTCACCCAACATTTGCCATTACAAGATTTTAGACTTGTTTCCAATGACTTAAAGGTGTTCAGGCTGAAGTTCTTCCATGTCAAGTATTTGCCTTGGGTTGGTTCCTTCCAATTGTTAAAAAAACCCCTAAACTGTTTCAACAACAAAACCAAAAGAAACTGCCAACTATCTACCTAAGAAGCCCCAGCATCTACAAGGACTTTGTCAGGTTTATTGTGATTATCCCAAAGCCAGTGACACAAATCAGTATTTGTGATTCCTGCAAAGTTTTGTCCAATTTTGACCTTGCTTTAAGGTCTGGAAAACCATGCCAGTTTGCAAACTCTTATTTGAGATTTGAAATTTCAGCATCAACTCTCTAAACATTTCATACAGGCTGGGCATCCATCTGCCATTGCAGCTCCCTGCTACTGCCCAGGTAGTCCACACACCACCCAAATCCTTCCAAAAAACCAGCTCTGGACATGATTTTCCAAACTGAGAGAGGATGATGGATGTAACTGAACAGAAAGGGGGGGCAGAACAGAATGATGGGGATGGGGAGACATTAGAGGTGCTAATGAGTCAGAGTGGAAAACCAGAACTAGATCTTCTTGTAATAGCCAGATTTAATTCCACAGTAAATCCTATGCCCTCTAGGCATAGACATCGCTTCCTTGGCAAGCAAAAAGCTATGAAGACATCTGCAGAACATGTATCTCATTCCCCCTCTGGTGGATCCATACTATCAACAGAACCTCAAAATTAATTAAGTTAGAAAAGACCCCTGAGATCATCCTTCAACCTATGGCCCAACACCACCACATGAACTAGACAATGGCAGTAACTGCCACGTCCAGTCTTTCCTTAAACACCCCCAGGGATGGTGACTCCACCACTGCCCTGGGCAGCCCATTCCAATGTCTAATTAACCTTTCTGTGAAGGATTTCTTCCTAATGTAAAAATTAAACATCCCCTGGTGCAGCTTGAAGTTTATGTCTTCTCATCCTGGCTCTAATTACCTGGGAGAAGAGGCCAATCCCCACCTGGATAAAAATTCCTTGTAGAGAATGATACGGTTCCACTTCAGCCACTTTTTCTCTGGGCTAAACATGCCCAGCTCCCTCAGCTGCTCCTCACAGGCCTTAAAAAGGTCTTGAGGTCATGACAATGCTGGGGACCAAATCTGGCCAACTAGTAAATTTTCGTATCTTGCTCCAGTGGAGGATTTACATCACCTGATGTTTTTAGGACTGTGTGCTAGAGGGAAATGAAAATTGCAAAGTCCCTCAGAACTAGCGAACAGCAAATGCAAGGCTGCCTGCAGCCCCACAGCTTTATGCAAGATTCTCCATTCATGTGAGGACATGCTCCATCTTCCACGGGAACACGTCTCATTCAGTGCATGGAAAGAGCTGCTGGGAGAATGAATTTTGCTGCTAGGGCCACGCAGCAAAATCAGGTTGTGGAGTGCTGGACTGAAACCTCGTTAGATGCAAAAAAGCAAAAGCTGCAAACAGTACAGGCTCTGTCTCTCTTTCCCAAAATTTCCCTCTTTTTCTGCCTGAAGATTGAGAATGGATTTTGAAGAGTATCTGTTTCCCTGAAACATGAGCAACTGTATTTTGATGAGCGATCCCACTGCTACCACACACATTAAAAGCAAGGGCTACAGCACTGACCTTCCCCTTTTCGTAGCTACCTGGTCATGAGCCACAGCTCTGACACTTCCAGAAACCTGTTCAGACAGTGTCCCAAACCCCCACCTGATGCAGAGTGTAAGATGAAGCAAGGGAGAGCAAAGAAGAGAAAAGGCAGCTGAACATCACTCCCGTCCACAACTGAGTGCTTTGGGAATATATCCTCACTCCACACTGCTGCAGGGAGGAGTTCAACCAAGCCTGTTTTGGAAAGTGGGACACAAGTTTTGAGCACTTTACAGAGTAGCCCTCACTTCCAATTCACATCACTGTTCACATCAGACAAGCTTACCTGAATCAAGAGACCACAGCTCTTTGTCCAAACTGAGGCATCATGAAACATTGAAACCTATGACTTGGGTTTTAAAGAGTTTAAGAAGTGAAATGCTACTCTAAGGAAGTTTTAAACTTATTTCCACAGAGTTCATGCCATATTGCCCTGGCTCAAAGCACTCATAGCATAGATCTCAAAGGCACTTTACAATAGCAAGAAAACCATAAAAGCACTACTGCTGATGGGTAAGAAGCTGCAGATAGTGAAAGCAGCCTCATTTTCCCCAAGTAAATACCCAGCATTTCAGCATGCCAGTGACTATTGTGATGACCAGATGGTGGTGGGAGCAGTAACTTGGACGATGTTAATTACACACAAACTCCAAAGCAACTGATGTCAAAACTCACTCTGAAAATACACCAGAATGGGCTGCTCAGCATATGGCAGCAACGCTCCACTGAAACTGCATGTTGTGTCCATTAAGCAACTAACAGGCTCCACCAAGGGGTCCAAGGACAAGCAGCCACAGCAGCAGGGCCCCAGATCTGACTATTTGATGCTCATCCCTTTATAATGCTGACAAAAAGGTACAGAGGTGTGGTGGAAGGGGCAGCCTGCAGGTCCTTTGCAGGGTGGGCACATGAAGGGCCACCAGCATGGCTGTCTCACCTCTTTTAATGACAAGACATTGAAGGAAACATCCCAGGTTATCTGCTGAGCAGCAGTGCATGGTTCCTAATGAGAGGAGAAGCCCTGCTGTGAGAGCCCACTGTGCAAGCACACAGATCTGTATTCTGGTACTTTTGAAAACAAACAATGTGTAGTTTGCAAAATAAACACAGTGAACAGATTGAGAAAAATTTTTCTGGCATCTGCACCACTGAGAGCTTTCCAACAAACCTGCATGTTTTCAGAGGTACTGCAGAGGCCAGCTTTGTACCAGAGGTCAGCAGTATCTTCACCTGTGGTTTGAAAGTAAAGGTACATTCACTAGGCACCACCCCCCCAGAACAGACCTGAATACAGACAAATACATATTTGTGTTTTTCGAAGAGATGATTCAGCCCAAACTGAAGACCATAGGAGCCTGTATTCTAACAAATGTCAGCCCTGAGCAGGATCTACAGATTACAGTTGAACCATGCACTGGAAGCTCCTGCCTCTCTGCTCCAGAGTGCTCTTCTTGCCACCTTATTCTCAACTCATCTTCCTCTAGCAATTATTTACCTCAAAACTTTTAGGCTTGCTCAGACATGCAAGCTGCACAGGTCCAGAGGAAAATGGGACAGGAAAGGACTGTGGAAAGTGAGCCAGCCTTTTCCCCTGCCCCAAAGCAAGCTGAAACACAGCTATTGCTCCTGACAGATGCTTGCTCTTAACAGATCTCCATTTGTGGAACAGCTACTCCCAGCTCCCCACACATCTGTTGAGTGACTCCTTATCCTTATTTTTTTTATATTTGGCCTTAGAAGAAACTCACTCATTTTAGCTACGATATATGTATGCCCTATCATATGATTTCAAGCTCAGTTCTTCCAGTGCATCCTCAGAAGTGCCTTTTCCCACCTTTCCAAGGTATCAGTCATGCCACTCTCCACTGCAATTTCCTGCCCTATATCCAGTTCTCAAGCTCCACACTTACAGGCAACCCTGTGAAGCACAGGATTATCTTGAGTCTCACCAAATGCATCTCCATTTGTGAACCCAAGCCTGAAGCTTTTCTACCACCAGCAGGACAAGCTGCCAGACCCTTTATCTGAAACAGTGCTCACTAGTTGACATAACTGAATTTGTTGCAGTTGTTTTACCCTACCTAAATTTAGTGCCTTGCTAAAAAGGATCTTGTCTTTCCCCACCATCTCCTCCCTGCTGCAACTATTTCTACAAGTTGCCAAGACGGTTTTGAATTCTAATGCTATCTTATCTTTCACATCTGTCCAGCTTCCTGTTGACTGCAGATTTAACGTGCATACTACTTTGTTATCCAGGTTGTAATAAGAATGAAAGATAAGTGACCTGGAGCAACTCCCACAGCCCCATGCAACATGGTCTTCCGTTCTGACACTGGGTGCAAGGTGGAAGGAAACCACTCCCAGAGCAAGAGCTGCTTAGACTCGCTTAGGCCACTTCCAGACATAATCCAATCTCTGAAACCACACTTTCCCTTCTTGCAAACCATCTTCTGCATTTGCCCAACAGTCACTAGACTATCCTATAAGCAAGTACAAAGATACCAAATTCATCATCTGCAACTTTCTTTTAAAACACGACTTCAGATCTTGTGGGGGATTCAGAGCCCCATCCAAAGGCAGTTTTAACCAACAATTCCTTTTGCTGCTGGTTCTCGTGGGGGATTACACTGGCATCTGCAGACAAAGTGCATAGATTCCTTCCAGCAGATTTCTTCATTTGCCAGTGTCACTGCACAGCTGCTCAACTGCTTATTTTCCTGTCACCAACTAATATGAGGCTAAACCAGATAATTACTACTTCCTACTGTCATGAAACTTGTTCTTTAGTATCTAAATCCACTCTTTTTTGTTTGTTTCCATGAAAGGGCTATTTAGATTTTTAACAGCTGGCTTAGCAGTGAGACAGTGTTGTGTTACCACAAGCAAATATATCTGTACCTTTCCTTGGAAAATCCCCTCCCACCATCATGGTGGAATGTGCCTTTGTGTTGACCGAAAACAGTGCACTTACAAAAGCTAAGTGTAGAACCTTACCTTTGAGGTTAGAGAAGCCAATTCATTTAGACCACAGCCAGACTGTATTTCAGAGCTAGAACAAATGTAATCTGGTTGTCTACTCTTGCCTTTGCTTTATCACCATCTTCTTATTTATAGCTTCAGCTCGTGTTATGTTTTCACTGACACTGCACATCTCGCCCTTCATCTATTCGTGTCCTCTGAGGTATTTTCTTCTTTTACTTCTTCCAGGAGCTTGTCTTCCTTGGGGGAGGAAGAGCTAAATGGATTGCCACATCAGCTTTCTCATTCCATGCCATTACACTTTTAACTAGTGCTTTCAAATAGGTAAATTAGCTTTTAAGTGATCCCAGTTGTACTATTGGCCTTTGCTACAATCCTGCATTAAAGCTGATTCAATTTTACTTACCTCTATTGCTCAATTAAGAAATATACACAAAGAGAAAGTAGTTCTGCAGCCAGTAATTGCAGTTCCAGCAGAGAGCTGGGTTGTTCCATTATCCAGTGTCTGATCACCACACTATTGCACATATCCCATCTACCCACAAGAGGAACTGGCTGTACCTCACTTGCTGCTTCTTGAGGAAGTATCAAGAACAGTGATCTTCCATCACACTATGTTCCAAATAGCTGTATGGATGTGTATGCCACCATTTGTATGCTCTGTGCTACCCCACAGCAAGTATCTGTGGGGCAAGACACTTAACAGGAGCTTCCGAATTTTTGCTCCAACAGCAACATCTTTATTTAATCACCTAGAAAAAGGAGAATTATTTTTGTCAACAGTGAGCACCTTCACTTCTCCCACACAACACAAACACATCAAGAAACCAACAAGTCTCTGCAGTGTTCTTGCACCTGACTACACACATAAACCAGTATCAATATCACAGATCATTGCCCCTTGCAGCTACATATGCAGTAGGAGCCATAAAAGAAAGAAAAAAGTTTAGAGCATCTTACTGACTAGTCTGACTTTTGAAATTTTGTCTAGATCCTGAGATATGTAACACTGGTTTAGTATTTAAAGGCTAATTCCCTTTATGACCAAAGGCTGACCCTAACCACACAGCTGGATCCTGTATCATACCTTGCCACAGCCTTTGGCATGTGCCTCAAGGTATTTTTTTCTTATTTTAGTCACATTCCATTAGCTGGATTAAAATAGGTTGCTGTATTTTGGTTTTATGGCATAAGTTACAGTAGAAGTTGGCTCATTTAAGCACACTAACACAATGCACTCAAATGCCATAATCTAAGCTTCTCCTTTTCTAATTTCAAACCATTTCAAGATCAATTTCCCCCTTGTTCAGGAAATTCCTTATTGCAGCTGAACTAACAAAACAAGTATGCATTGCAACAGTCTGCAATGAATGCAGTATTACACTTGATGTGTAATCACAGTGTGTGTAATCACAGAGACACTTTTGGGATCCAGCATGAGTTATCCCCCAGCTCTCCAGACAAACCTGATGTCACTTTTGTTTCAGATGACCAGAAATCCGCCCTTTGCCCCCTCCCAATTCTGCAGTTCAGTGCCACATTACAGAACCTGCCACACACTACACACTTCCCACTAGTAAAATTCATAAGCAGATGCAATTGCAAAGCAAAATGTCATTTTATTTAATTCAAGGACTATTTTCCTTCTAGTATTGCTGAAGGGATCACCTCCTGGGGAATTGATCATTACAAAGTCCCTGTCTAAAAGTTCAAGTGCTCTTGTTGTACATTCTTTTGAACCACAGAAAACATAATGACCAAGTAGGTGGGAAGCTACTTGCAAGTTTTAGCCCACCTAAATTAGCATTGCTTCAGGCTAGAAAACAATTCAAGTAGTAAAATAATGGAAAATGTTAACCTTTAAGGTCACTACCATATTTTGATCAAAAAGTCCTGAATGTATGAAAAGAACATTTGTACATGTTATGAAGTTGTTTTTTAACCAGACACTGTCAAAGACGGCAGTTAAGTATTTTGGACCAGTTGCCAACCAGATATTTAAGAGTTCTATCTGAAGGTTTATTACCAATTTCATTATGCAATTCACTTTTCACATTAAGCTCTTTAACAAAAGCAACATAGACCCGCACCAGAATCACTGTAGACAGATTTAGTTTTATAGAATGCCCTTCTGAAAATTCATTTCAAAATAGAGATGCTTTTTTCTCCAGAACTGTAAAAGCCATAAAAATGCAAAATATCTGTTAGGAAATTTTTAATCAAAATTATTCCTTAATGTTCAAAATAACATTTAACCTCCTACTTTTTTTTTGTTGTCATCCACATATTGACCAATAGACTAAACAGGTAACAATGGTTCACGTTTTTCCCCCACCTGAAACATTTCTTCTAACACAGGCCCAAGATAGGCAAATACAGAGATTCAGGGACATGGATTATGCATGGCAAAGGTAATCCTCTATCACTTTAATTTAGAACAATTCTGATTCTAGCACACAACTTGGAGTCTCAGTTGTTTTCAATCTGCTCTAGGTCCAGGTCCCCACAGTCTAGAGGGAAGATTCCTTCTTCGGTGCTCTCACAATCACTCGTGTCCTCGTCGCTTTCACACACTGCATCTGCTTTCTTATAATCCCTTGTTTTGAAGCTCCCTTGGCATGACCCATGATGCCTTACTTCATCCAGCTGTTCTTTCATCGGGCTGGAGCCGGGGGTGATGATGTTCATAAGATCATTTGAGTCACATGGGGATGACACAATTGTCTTCATTTGTGTGTCATCATCATCATCTTCGTAGTCAAGGGAGCAAAGACTTTTGGAATTTTTTAAAGTCTGCAATAAAAAAGAGAAACCATTAATATATTAATCATGACTGTAGAGGAGGAGAAGAATAAATTCTTTAAATTCTTGAATGGTTTGAGAGTATGCACTCAGAGTGCCACGTGTTTAAAGTAATCCTGGAAACAAGAGGCATGAAGAAAAAGGAAGAACAGTATTTACTTACTACACAGTCTGGTTTTGCACAGGTATTTTGCCTGTGTCATTCCTGCTTGTGAGAAAGAGTCCCCCTTTTAACGCAGAAACATCCCAAACCCTAACTTTGCCCAACTACATGGGGAAGCACAGACGCCTGCCCAGTCTGCTGTATTAAGTTTCTGCCAAATCCAGAGCAGAGCATTTGGTAACATCAGCATTTAGGTCAGACAGCTGCACTGCAGCCTGGTCAACGATTAACTTCTCATGCAGACAATGAGCCCTTAGGCATCACCTCAGAGAGAGTCAGTAAAGCAACTGGCACATTTGGGTAAATTCTAAACAGAAGGAACCCAAGCTTCTACTGGGACCATCTTGCTCGAGTCAGCTTAGCTTGTCTTTCAGTTGGGTAGTGTCTGAACAAGAACTCGGGAATTGGAGCAACTCTATTTAAATTCAAAGCATATTAAAAGCAGAGGGACATTCATCTTTATTTAGACAAAGGAAAAAAAAGAAAAGAAACCCTCAAAAAGTGTGCTACCTCTGTCCCACAGTTAAAGGAATAAAAAGCCTAAGCTCCTCATATAACTGTAAGGGATCCTTGACTAGAATCCATTTAAGAAAAACCACAAATATACAGCAGAACTTAGATTTTTGACAAGTGAGAAGCTTCTAAATTCTGGTTTATACAAGCACACAGTGCGAGTCAGGCCTCCCCTCAGAGGTGATGTGAGACAGCAAAATGATGTTATGCTAATTTTCAGTATCTTATTGGTTAAGCGACTCCAGTCTCACACACAGCAGTCATTTCATTACAAGCAGATCCAGAGGGAAAAAGACCAACTTTCACACCCATTTCCAGCTTCCTCTCCCAATTTGTCATTTCTTAAGTATTTTATATTTGTTTATTTGAAATAGGAACATTGCAACATCCCTAGTACACTGTATTCCAGATGCTCTTCCAGAGCACTGAGTAATGTTCCTGTTTCACCAATGCATATCAGCACCCACACAAGCATCCTACCAGTATCTTTGGGTATTTTTTAAACAAAAATTCACAAATTCAGAAGAAATTTGAATTAGTCAGCCTTGTCTGGACACAACTGGATAAAAAGAGAGGAAACCTCACTACAGTGAAGTTTTGGTATAATACACATTCGTGTTTTCAAAACATTTCTGTATAGCTCATAGCTTATTCAAGTATAAACATTTAAGAACATTTGAGTTCCTTTCCATGACTAAGAGGTATGATTTTATCTCATATTTACTTAAAAGCTAAAGAGTATATTTTTAAAGTAAAAAATGTTGAAGTATATTTTAATCCTAAGTCTGTCTCACTGCTTTGAGAAACACAACAGGATGTGTTCTATCTCCATATAGGGGACAATATTTTCAGTTCTTTAAATCTTTTACTAGGCACAGGGAAGGAAAGGGACCAAATAAAGAAAAGCTTTGAAAGTTCTGCTTTCAATGTTTCAGAAAGGAATTCCCAAGTCCCCCTTCAAAATATCTTTTATTCAATTTACTGCTAGAAATTAATCCAACCACACAGCTGTCTTTCTAGAAGGTTTGTGTACATAAATGGAAAATTGCCTGTTAGCTGTAATGTGCTGAAACCACTTGAATGGGAACTTTTAGCCGGTTTCAACACAACAGCAAGTGCATTCAACTGGTTCTTTGTTCACCCACTTGTCACAACCTCACCAAACTAAAAATAGGTGGATTTATTATCTCGCAGCACAATATCGCTTCTTTTACAAAGGAAAAGGTAGAAATTGCAATGCATTCAGGCCAGCTTTCCATGTTACACTGGTACAGTACCACACCTTTCAAGCACAATTGTGCTCAGTGGGGAGCCTGCGAGTACTTGCTCAATGGTCCTCATTTTATAAAAGATGCTGGACTAGCAAGACAAAAGAGTCCACAGTTGGCAATGGATAGAACTCAATCAGCTAAAAGTATTCTTTTGTGTGATGGAAAAAAAAGGAAAAAAACCCTCAGAGTTTTAAAAGAAGTGAGGCGATAAAATGTCTGAATATTAAGAAAAAAACTCCAACTTTGTACCAAAAACAATGGTAGGGAAGGAAATAAAAGAAATCTCTCTAGACCCTTGCCACACAAAGCAAACAAGAAAGGGCCAGAGCAGCCTGAAAGGAAGCTAATGTCTGTACTCTTTACTAAACCTTCAGTTCAGAAACCCGTAATACATCACTTTCCAAATATACGAAGCAATAAAAAGGTTGTTTTTGTTTTACTAACAAAACTAGAGCATTTGCTACAGTAGTCAAGGGGAAAAAGACATTTATGTGCATGAAAACCTAGTGTATAATGGGAGCAGCAGTTCTCATGGAGAATGCCCCCACCATACTCCAAGTCCACCCCTCGACTCCGAGTGGGGGTGGAAGATACAGCTGCTCTCAAGAGGTGCAGCTGCAGCAGCTGCACACAGTGAGCAACAGAGGAGGCCTGAAGCCACCAGAAGCCCTGAGCTCATCCTACTGCTTCTCAGCACCAGTTATCACAAGAGGATGGGCTACACCCTGGAGTCACAGGCTTAGGAAGAGAGGGAGTCCATCAGAATAATTAAACTAGTTATCTGGCCTGCCTTCTGTCCCATCCCGAGGCCTTGTGCCATCACCGGCAAATATGAGATGTTGCTTCATGGCACACAGGATTTCCTGACTGTTAAGGTCTCTGTCAGGGATACAAAAGATGTGGATGGTGCAGAGGTTCTCACAATGAGGAGATCCTCCAATTTCCGGGAATATCAGCATTCAATCCAAGAGCAAAACACCAAAAAGGCAGAGCCCAAGCACGGAGCAACGTGTGGTTTTTGTTGCTTCCCTGTACCCAACCAGTTGATGGAGCAAGTTGGATGGGCTGCACTTCTCCCTCTGAGGGCTTCACAGTCCTTACTTCACTTCCTTATGTTTCCTACAGATTAGTCAGACTGGCTCAAGCCCAAATGCCTTAACTGATGGAAACTCAGTTAAGCTTCAGAGCAGAAGCACCATGAACAAACAGCATGATGTGTTCATGTGCTGGGCACTAACCTATCCCCAAAGGGCTCACAGTTAAGTCTCAGCAACAACAAAGTCCAGCTGCAGCACAAATTCATTATCTGGAGAGACTTCATTCAATGAAGTTAAGAGGGACGCTGAAGGCAGGACTTCAAGTCATAAGTGTCACAACTCACAGAGAACTGCCCTTGAACAAACTGTCCCAACTGACACCACATCCAACCACAAATAGATGTGAAAAGAGCCCCTCCCTGTAAACTGAATTTTCACTTCATGAATCTAATTACTCACATTAACATCTTCACCTGTGACAATTCAAGTTGGAGAGATGTACAGTGTTTACTGCAGATAATCAGAAATGTCAGCTGGTTATATAGATTAAACAATATCCCATCACAGTCCCTAATCCCTGCATATTCTACTATGCATAAAGTGAAAAATAGTAAGAGAAATGCTGTGTTGGTGTACCAAACTTAATCTTTCTGTAGAGTAAATCTCTTGACATTTGACTCTGACTTTTCTGCCTTGAATTGCACTGAGCATTTTGTGAACATTTCAGTGTTCCCAGATAACCTTGACTTTGAAGACAGTTGCAGCTGAGAAGCAATACTGCTTCACGGGTACAAAGGGGTGCTGACAGGAGGAAAACAATATAGTATTCTCCATGTTATATGCTTGAGGCTTCCTAATCACCAAGAGTTAAGTGGGAAAGGCTTTCTCCCATTCAAATGAGAAATTAAAGGTGTAGAAGTATATTAAGTTTTTTTAATTCAAGTGTCTAAGAAAATACTCCAGGTCAAAAATAATTTCAACTTTTAAGCTATGCATTTCAAGTAAATCGAAAGTAGTAATTATTTTTCTTGCACTGAGTTTAAAAAAGTACTGAACAAAAACATTTCTATTTATGTATTAGGTGGAAACAAATCCCTAGCAAATTCATGACACCTTCATGAACAAAACTGAATCTCTGATCAAAATCATTTGGGAACCAAACACATTGGCTTTTTGTAGTTCTGCAGTTATCCCTCATTTTCCTGGAAATTTGAGATGTACTGTTACGTAATTAAAAATGCAATGTTTATTTCATCATTTATAGCTAGGCAGAAGAAAAAGTACAGAATACTGGATATGAATGAGAGCAAACAACCTCTAGCATTCTACCACATAATTAGACACTGAACTATAATAACCATTCCATCCCCCAGAGAAAGAATTACTGCTGCAGTTCTTGTAGTCAAATAAGGTAAATCCTATTTGCAATGCCAAAGACCCAGTTAAAAATCAATACAAGCTGGCACACAGCAATATGGCTATGACTTGGAATGAAAATTGCTCAGTGCTTTGTCTCTGCTCTCTCTTCAAAGATTATTTTAATTTTTTAGATGTAGGTGCCCAGGCAGGGAAGGAAGCTGACATCAACTCATTTCACATCAGATGCTAAACAACATCATGATGTAACAGGCTTTCATCTCCCACTAGCCAGACTGTTCTAGATTTAAGCATGCAGTTTTCTGGTGTAGTCTACCATGAAAGTTGATCTATTTATTGGCCTAGATATTTATGCTTATATTTCTAAATTGTGCCACAGTATCCTTATAAGTTTTGCTTTTAAGCTGAAAGAATCGGATTTAATTTGGCTTTTTATTTAGTGCTATTAGTTGAAAAAAGATTACAACAATGAAATAGAAATATTTAAGTGAAATGTTGAATTTGTCTAATTATACTCAGATATGCAAGATTACAAGGCTGTTCATTGTGTGAAATAACTGAGAGAAACCACTGGAATAATTGAAGTCTACAAGTGAGGAAAAAAACCACAAAGACTGGGGTGGAATTTGGGGTCCAGTTCTCTTCCTGAGCACTAATTGTAGTCCACAAACAGTGACCTGCACTGATGAGAAGATCTCAGGAGCTCAGACCTGTAAAGCAGCCTACTCATTTAGCTAGAAAACTTGCAGGACCCAATTAACATCACTGCTATCACAACAAATTCCCAAGTCGGACACATGGCAGATCCCAAATTCATCAGGGAATACAACCACCACGGATTAAGTTGCCCCAAACTCAGACAAAAATTATTCATACGCTCTCCACATACAATATTAAATTTTACATTCAAACTAAATATGGTATTTCCTTTTAGTGGTTTGCAAAGATCATCCAAACAACTGATGAGAACATCCATGGAGCTATGAGCTCACTCCATTATGTGCTTCCTGTGCACATGCATCCAACCAAGTTCCAACAGCAAGTAACAAAAGAAATGAAGGCATTCCAGCAGACTAAAGGGGAAGTTTGTCAGTCTACAAGTTCTTGAACTGAAAGTAACCAGCCAAACCACTGCTGTCATTTTGCATTTATTCCTTTATAAATTTTGATATGGGCAGTTTAGTGCAGGAAACTCAGGTGCTGGGGTTTAGCAGCTTCTAAAAGTCCAGGACCATTCCTCACAGGGGTTAACTTTTGTTTGCTTTTGAAAACAAACTGGAAACTGAGTTAATACAGTACTTCTTGTAATGCAGTCAAGAATATGATTCAACACCATGAAGAGGGTGAACATATATAGCAATTTTCTCCTTATATAAAACCCAGGCCAACATTAAACTGCATTTTTTAAAGTTTACAATATGGAATTTTAATTAAGATGTTGGCCTCTCAGACTTTCTAATTCAATGGATTTGTGAACTACAACCTTTTACCTTTCCTGTTTGAGTAAGTATAAATCATGCAACCTTTTATTTTCAGAAAATGGAACTACATTCTACAAACATCAGGCCTACCTATTTCACCTGCATGTAATTAAGCAGAAAAAGTTCTTAGTACCCATCCAGCAAGCAAAAATACCTACAGATGCTATGAATTATGTCATTAACTAACACAAAGGAGGCTCACACAGTGGATTTAACTCTCATGAAGGGGTTGATAATTAATGCAGTGTCAAAGTGGAACATTGCTTTGTTCAGCTGCATAATAACAGTGCAAGACTTGGGGAGGGAGAAGGAAGATTAAGTCAAAAAAGACAATTACTAGATACAGCATCATCTGAAATGCACCAATGCATTAAAACAGGTTTCCTCAATAGGGGAAGAAGCACCACAGAAAAAATTACTTCCAAAGAGCACTGAGAGACCAGGGAGAGTGGCCTGGAAGATGGTTCTTGCTCTGTTCTTGCTTCAGCAGCAGCTGCAATCTCTGCAGGGGCAAAGAAATTTCTCTGCCTTGAGGGAAACAAATATCTGTCTTTGCACACAGTCATCAAAATATTTTCCTACGCCCTACCAGACCTGAAGCACATCTCTAACATGGGTAGTGTATTTATTCACCTTATGGACAGACTGAAGGGCTGGACAATGTGGAATTGGGCCTCTAATGTGCTTGAGCTGCACAACCTTGAGAGGCTTCAGTCTGGCAAACCCAATCAGCCAACAGCACTAATGAGCAGTGGTGTGATGAACAAACAGCTGCACCATTTGTGTGCACACAGGGATGATAAACACATCTGGTTTTGTAGTAGAAGGACACAGAGGGAAACAATGCAAGCACATGCTCTCTCCCAACAGAAGTGATTCATGTTTTAGCAGAGTTGTTCCTTCTTTTGAGATTCAAGAACTATTACCTTTCCTTTCAGAAAAGAAACACATGCCCTGGAAGCAAGACGCAACTGAAAATGCATATTACCATCATCATTAGCAATATGACCAAATTATTTTACAAAAACTTAATTTAAATAATATCCAATTGATACAGATGAAAGATATATCTAGTTTTCTGCATTTTAAACTGGGAAATAAAGCATGCACACATCACTGGCATGAGCTACATACACATCCCTGCACATAAACATATGCTCAAAAGGAGCAGCACAAGAAAACTGATTAAGACTCTGATTGCTTGCAGTACTTGCAGTACCATCTCTCAAGTGTTCAGCATTCAGGATTCAAAAACAAAGACCACCCTGGGTAGTCAAAGCTGTCCACTGCATTATTCTTCTGACAGAGGAATTAACAATGAGCTCTGAAATAACAAACAAAAAAGTTACCTCCAACCCCAGGAGTTCTATTAGGTTTCTTGATTTCTAACTGGATACATTTAAACAAGAGGAAAAAGCTGTAGCTGTGTTTCCATGAAACTCGCAATACTCAGTGACATTTCAAAGTTTGCTTTACCATGTCAAACTCTTATTCTTAAGTAACAGGGTTTGACTGATTATGCACCAGAGTAACACAGGACAGGATTTGACCCTTGTGGCTCCAAAACATGACCATACTGGCTTCATTTCCTGCCATTTATGTGTCATCTATTTTTATAGAGAACTTCTATTCCCGAGCAGCTTCGCCAAGGTCTTATTCCTTCATGACTTTGCTATGAGCTGCAAACAATTACTTTCACAACTGAATCACATATGCAACAATTGTTGCAGACTACATCCATGCATCAACTTTTCTTAATATTCTTGCATGTTCATTTTTTTTATCCTCCGGTCCAACATTAAGTTGATATGATGGGTCAAATTTAAGAGAAATTAGAGAAGCAAACTCCAAATCCTGATTCTAAGGCTGCCCTCATTAGTTACTGACAGATGTCAACCTCACCTATATTATTGGGTTATGCTGGAACTCCATCATAACTAGCATTTTAAGGGATTCTATAATTAGGCCATAAAGCTCACTTCTGCCAGGGAAGGGGGGTGGGGAAGAAAGGGAAACACGACCTCATCAGCTTGGGAACAGTTCCCCCTTCTTCAGACCAATTTTCCACTACAGAAATACTTGTCCAAAACAAAGCCTTAAGATCTTTTTATACAAGTGCAGACAGACACACGGGTTGTACACACAGACAAAGCACAAACGATGTTACAAATGTTTTGCTCAACTCAATGCAAAAGCCACAATTTAACAGTAAATTCCTCCAGGAGCATTAATTCAAACTGTAGGTGGACCCTTGCCACTAATTATTTCCAGGGACAAGTTGAACACAACAGATTGGTTTAGAAAGAACAGAATTAGTATTGGAGATTGAAGGTAAATAGTGCATGTACTGCATTTTTCTAGCTTGGTATCTGATTTTGCACCATTTCAAACATTTCTCAAACAATGTGGCTGAGGAAATGTTCCTGACATCAAGTGGCAAACATATATTTTAATACTAAGTCAACTTGTGCTAAAATTTGTTTGATAAATACAATTCAGACAAGTTGGTTTATTGGTTCAAATACCAAAGCTGACAATGTGTCAGCAGTTGATGTTCAGTATGTTTTTTTAAAAAGTCAGGAAACCATAAATGTGGTCCTTTATCCTTCAGTTGCACTGAAAAGCAATACATGTTTTAAAATACATCATGCCAAGTCACAAGAGAAGCAAAGTACACACAACTCCTATGTAAGGTAGAATCAACATTCAACTCCTAAAACATTGAGGTAACACTAAAACTGAGCTCAACTTCTCACTCTACACCCTCAGATTTCCTCTATTTTGTAATAAAATCAGAGTCTGTGTGAAAGAGCTGCACCATTTAAAAAGCTATCCATTCAACTACACACATACCCTATCTTAAAGGCTCAGATTTGATTATGCTACCCCAGCTTGCAAGCTTCCTAGCAAACCATAAAAGCCTTTTGAGTTTTAGTCACATGGTTACTACCATAATGAAAACTGAAATCAGGAAACTCGTCTGAAGTCTCATTTATTTAAAATTCCGTTTCTGGTAATACTTCAGTTTTATTGCAAAGCACGTGTCATCATCAGCATGTAAAGATGTGAGTGCTTTGAAGTACAGGAACAGATGAGATATTTGATTATCTGCAGCTCATCTTAACACTAAACCATCACCTTCCAGACCACTTATGCAGAAAATTCCTGTTTATTAACTGGACTCCATTAAAAGTTGCAACTGCAACTAAAAAAAACAGACAAACTTCTCTTCGGTTTGGATATACAAAAGCATGTAAACAAGTCAATATTTCCCATCCTAATGGAAGAATTAACATCCCTAAGCGATGCAGAGAAATCCCCACCAGTTCATTTTCACAGGCTTGAGACATCTGTTCTGCTTTTATCACACCTATGCACTAGTACACACATGCACTAAGAACCAGTTAGTGCAAGACTAACAAAAGATGAAGTGACACTTCAGTCTTTTCAAAGTGATTTTAATGAACCTCTCTGCAGAGAAAAGCCTCAGGTGAATCAGTCTGGTTTAGGTTTACATCTTAGATGATGATGCATCAAGTCAGAAAGTGACTGTCAAAAGCAAGGGAAGTTTCACAACAGATAATGTTCAGAGTATGGAAGGCTAGTTTCAGAACTGAGTCCTTGTATTCAGGTACCATAAAGATGCACTAATCTATTCATCTGACTAGCATGTTATTACAAGAACACTGAACATTTAAAGCACCCTCTCCCAAAATTACCTTAAGCTAAAGTCAAAGAGGTATAACTCTTTTTAATATATTTTAAAAGATTACATTGGGATTTCATTTTTTGCCAAGAAATCTGGAAAAAGTTCCCATACCAATGATGAAACACTACTCAACACTTCTGCTAACCACCATCTCTTGCAATTTAGAGCAAGGGGAAAAAAAACAACTTAACCCCCCTGCCACCTGCCAAAACCCAGATGGTAAAACCTGAGAAAAGTGCTCTCACCTCTCTTTAAACCCTCTGGTGCAGCTTAGGCACATTAACTGTAAGTATCCTATATATAACACTGAACCACAGCTCTTAACTCAATATTGTATTGTATTCCAAACAACATCACCAATAATTTTAGCATAATCCAATTTTCTGACAGGATAAGTAATAATTAAAATAGAAAATATCCACAGCTGGCTGAAACCTGGCTTGTGAGTCCATAGATGGCCTCTTTCTTTTCTCATAATGTCAAAAGCAGCTGGTCTGGTACTCATTAGCTCTTTCAGCAATGAATACTTATTGTACGTTCAGGAACTTGCCAGAAAGGAAAAGCAACTCTGCAGCAGATATTAAGCTGCCTCCTCCTCTTATTAGCACATTACTTACAGAAAAGTACTGTAGACCTACAAAGCCAACTCCAGGTACAGCAAAGAAGCAGTGCTGAAGAGCTCTGGAAAGCTCTGGCTATCTGCAAGGCATTTGTTACAGAATCCATTTACAAAACAGGGGGAACCTTCATCCTTAATGAGATTTCCTTTCCCTCACTCTCCTCAAGGCTTTCACTCTCTCCTCACTGTCAGAGCACAGGGAACCTCCAGCACAAGGGCTCACTTCATTAAATGCCCTTTTGGGCCTAATTTCACATTGTGACCCGCTCTCTGCCCATGCAAAGAAAGCAAAACACCAGATGCTCCCTGTGCCTGCTCCCTCAGCAGTGTTTCATTCACTACTCCAAAAAACTTCCAGGCATCCATTCAAAACCAAGTACCCCCAGCCCGGTCTGTCCTGTCACAGGACAAAGTGTTGGCTTGTCTTCAGCTCACTTTTGATGCTCGCCCATCATCTCCCAGCCCAGCCTACTCCTATCTCCTTCCCAAGCCTGCTGGAATTTGAACTTTAAATGGACGTCCTCCACAGCAACAATAGATAAAAAAGGAGCCTTTGATTGTTCATGCATTGCAGGAAAGAAAGGATGAGATTCATCCTGGCTGTGACCTAGCAGGAACTCATCAAGCACGGCTCCCCTTCCATTGCAATGGGATGCCTTTGCCTGTAGCTACTCATTCAAGCTCCCTGCATCTATGTTTCCATTCAAAGAGGATGAATTCTTCAGGTTTCCCCTGTTAAGGAATTAAATGTTGATCCTATGAATGAAGGGCAACACCAAGCTTGGAAAGCTGCCAAAAGGTTCCGTAACACTCAGCAGTTTGGAGTTAATTCAATACTTATTGATACCTAGCAGGATTTATAGCTGCATTATTTATAAGGGGGGAAAAGTCACAGAGACATATTTAGACCTTAGTAATAAACTATTCTTAGCACCATCTGTTTTTCTAGTTTGTTCCCTTGCTTAGGCAAGAGCATACTTTTACCCAGTTCCTTCTTCCTTGCCCATTTAGAATAATCTACAGAGCCTAAACTGAAGCACAAGTTAGGATCACCCAGCATATTTATTGTGCAGCAATCCTCCTAATCAGGTTCTGGAAATCAAACCTGCTGACTAAGGACGGTCTTGGGCTGATGTAACACTATATGTTGTCTTCACAGAACTAAGCAGATTTCTTTAATGCAAGGGGCAATGTGTTTCACACAAAGGAGGTTACTATCTGGAAAGAAACAAGTGATCATTAACTGCATGAAGCCATCTGAAAAGTGTTCACACTCCTGGCAGTGCTTTTCTGGGCCATAGTTGCCAAGTTTCACCCTCATTAAACCCATAGATATTTTGTCACCAGTACATTCTGCCAGGCCAGGCTGCTGTTAGAGGGGGAGACACAAATCATAAGCAGCTGCTGCAGGCACCTTGCCTCAGAGATGAGGAGTTTCAAGCTGCAGCTGCCACCCACTCTAAAGCTCCCTCAAACCTCAAATTACCTCTTCAAGCTTACATTAATATTCTGCTTTCAGTATGTGACACAACACTGGTGGCCTCTGCAGCATGACAAGAGGGACAGAGTGAAGGGGTTGCCAGCTCCTTGAAAGCCAAGGGAAGCAAGGCTTTGGATACTTACATGCTGATTAAGTTCTCAGAAATGCACTTGATAGCAGCAATATATTTATCTTATCCCCTTGGCTCACAAATGTTTCCTTTTTACCCAAAATAGTAGTACAAATATTTGAAAGCTTTACTGTTAACTTTGTCAGATTAAGAAATTTTACTTCAGAGCAAGGCAGAAAACTCATCCAAAATATGGGCTCAGAGTTCTTACTCACTGCAAAGGGCAGCAGCAATAAGGGTTGCAAGCTGGTTTACCAGGCCTTTCAGCACAAGTATTCCTGAGAAGTAAACTACATGTAGAAAAAAAACCCCAAATAAATCCCAGCATGTAACACATAGGTCAAAATTCTACAAATGCACAACAGACAGACATACAGCCATTTTAACAGGTTCTAACAAAGAGTCCTGAGGGCTTTGAAACTTTCAAGAAATCAATATTATTGATTAAAATAATATTCATTTGGCACTAGCATTATGCAACAATAATGCCAGTGTGAAGGAAACGTAACAGTGCTGCCCATCCCGCAGTTTTTGGGATGCTTCCTCTTACTTCACATTTTTCAGGGGAAGAAACAGGGCAGAGCACCTCTAACAGGAAGCAGGTAGATGAAGGGCTCCTTGGCAGCATGATACAGTCAGGCCATTCCCAGGATCAGAGCCAGGATGCTGAAGCCTGTTCCTGGTGAGAAGCATCTCCACAGGCCCCAGAGCAACCACTGAGCTCCATCTGCCAAAGCTCAGTACCTGCTCCCAAACTGAAATGCTGAGTGGTCTGTCACTCTTCTAAGGGAAAAATCTCCCAATCTGTGCTGCTTTGAGAGGACACTTTTCAAAGGACAGTCTGCCTCAACTGAGAGAGTTCAATAAAAGCCATTCAAAGGAAGGAATCAGTCTGCAGTACTTTCAGTGGCCAGATAAAGCACATGGACAAAAGCCAACACATACAGTAAGTGTCACAATAAATTTAAGAGTTATTGCCAAGTATGTTTAAGAGCAAAAACTAAGACTTACAACTTGTACTTCAATTCCCTAAGGCTGTTGCATAACCTGCAAATACATTACAACATGAGAAAAAATACTGGTGATCAACCAGGAATATAAGAGGATCTGTAAGTCTTCAAAAATGCAGTTTGCATTGTTGTTGCAAGCCTTGTACCAAAGCACCTAACTTTGCTGTGGGCAAGGCTCTCACTTGTTTCCAGACTATCAGTCTTGCACATAACCACATGCTTTTATGTGGATTTGGGAGGTGTAACCTACCTGACTCCTTTTACAAAGCTGACATTTTATTAGCCAGCACATATGCACTTTTACTATGATTATGCTTAGAGACAGGACTATAGGGACAGATAAATTACAGCCTCAGAAAGCAAATGACTGGAGAAGATGGTAAAAAGATCCAGGATAAGGCTTGCTAGGATCTGCCCATCCACCCTTCCCTTACACAACAGATGGCCACGGAAAGACAAGAGTTATCTGTCCTTAAAAATCACTGATCACAAAGAAAGGACTGTGATTAACTCTCAGGTCCTTACCCACTCCAGAGATGGCCATGTGCCAGCAAAATGAACTGTGGCAAGTCAGAAGACTGTACAAACTCCATTTATATCCTAATCCATTCAGAGATCTCTCCCTTCCACTCCAGTGCCTGTAAGGGGTCTAAGCAATTGTGATTCCCAACTCCAACACTGAAAGCCTTTCTCAGTCAATACTCTTGCCCAACAAGACTATGTTAAAGGGATCTACAGCTGGTTCTGACTATCAAATCATACATTGCCAAAATCAGGAACCATTAGGAGATTTTCAGTTCATCCTAGTTAAGTAGCTAATAATCTGTAAGTGAAATCTGAGTTTAATCTTGAACCTCTAACTTTAAAACTAATGTTCCAAAAGCACTGAGGTAGTTTCAACAAAGACTGGGACTAAAAAAAAAAAAAAGTCATAAGGGTCATACAATATAAGCATTTGTTTAACTTCAGTAAGGTTGTTACCACTACTTAGCACTTTGAACAGTGTTACTTCAGTCTTCATGATGATCATTATTCAGCAACCTGTCTCCATGTTAAGGCCTCCAACTTGCAAAAGAGAGCACAGGGAAAAAGGTATAGAAAAGTCTTCATACATGTAAAAAGATACATATAGAAATTGTATGTGCTCTTTCAGCAGACACAAACAAATCCCTGTTTCCTGATCCTACTTAAAATAAACATATCAACACAAGCCTACAAGATCACTTACATTAACTTACCCAGTGTTAACTCCTCCTGATTTGGAGTGGTATCACCCTTGTTCCTAACAGAAGCATTTTATCATGACACACATACACAAACCTCCCTGACCATTTTCAGTAGTTCACAATTTTCTAAAATTGCTGTATTTTCACAAGCACATGCTGGCTTATGTCCACTACAAATGTCTGGAGGCCATTTGAACAAGCCTGTATTTACTTAAGCTACAGGTGGGAATCCAAGTCTTTAGCTGTTAAGACTTCAGACATGGGTACATACTTCAGGTATTGCAAGAATGAAGTTACAAAAGGATTCCTCCTACCCCTACATTAAACAGTGAAGAATGACACGTTTACTAGACTTAAATATACCCTAAAGTTTAATCAAATTGTTTTTTAATCAGACTATCACTGCAAGATGCAACAAAAATATTACCTTTGACATCCAGGTGCCCTGTTGACTTAAGGGGCTCATTTACCTTAAAACCAAATTTTTTCTGCTGTTCACTCTTCCAGGGAGAGGACATCTCCTGCAGAGCTCAAATACTACAGAGAAGAGATAAGCTAACCTGAATTTAGAACAAAGTTTTCTCTAAGGAATAAGGTAGCAACCAGACAGTTTGGATCTCAATGAAGAATTTAATAACTTCTCAAAAGATGGGGATCAATTAAGTTCTTTCCAGTATACTGAAGTCACTTAACATCATTTATCTCTACTTGACTAGCAAGGGTCTATGCTTTCTGTAGTTAAAGCAGCTTAGCCTCAGTAACAGAGAGGAGAGAAAATTCTTACTTTTTCATATGGTTATTTGAACTCTCTAGGAGATGTGACCTCTCCCTAGGAGGGGGGACAAGAGAAGGAATTCAGCTATTTTAGAATATGAATAGCAGATAATAGTATTTTTCAACATAAAATGTATATATTTCTTAGTTATAAATCTGAAGTGAGTCTGGGAATTAGACATACTTCATTGTAAAGTTAAGTATTTCTGCTCAAATTAAATTGTATTATTATATTACTATTCACTGCACAAAGCACTTCAATTTAATAAGCTTAAGAGCCATTTACCAGCCCAACTCAATACTCACATGCCCTGAAAACACACCTTACTGTGCCAACTATGTGAGCTTTATAAAGTTTTTAAAACCAAAGTTCTTGCTCTGGGACATGCAATTTTAACAACCCCTGGGAATTCAATTTAAAGTAATTTTTGGTTCTATAGTAACACACGCTTAAGTTACCATCCAATAATATTAAACACTTAACACAATGGCCACTGTGCATTGAGCACTTCAAGAGCATACAAACACCTTGGAGCCTTGAAGTCCATATTCTCATTCAGGTAAGTATCCTTAAAACAAGTATGATGAATAACACACTCAAAGAAAACCTGCTAGGCAAGCTATTACACAAAAGTTAATTAAAAGCAAAAAGAGAAAATTGGAAAAACAATACACGAAGTTTACATTTTTAAGGAACTGGAGCACATCAGGAGTCTCAGCCTCTGGATCAATGTTACTGTCGTGCACCATTGAAGAATTTCAACGAGGCTCTGTGTTGACTGTTCTTCAAGCACATCTGATTTCTGCCACTCTAAGCACACACTACAGCAGTTAAAGTAACCTTGAAGCTCTACAAAATAGGACATGACAGTTAAGCCACAAGCACCTGTCATATGCGTTTTAAGATCCTATTTAAGATCTTTCATACTACTTGCACATCATAACACTACTTCATATCACTTTAACCTACTCTTGCAATCTAAATACCCTTATGGCACACATCTTTTAAAAAGAGCAAGTTCTAACACTCTAGCAGAAATGAGTTGTTCAGCGTTAGCTGAAGACCAGAACACTTTTACTACAGTATTTTTGTTCAAATAATGCAAAGACCACAAAGTTCTCCTGCTCCTTACTGTTAATGTGCATTAGTCTAGAAGACAGGCAAAGCACCCACTGATCAACGTAAAACAGAACTGAAAGCCAAGAGTTAAAATTTTACTAGACAAGGAAAAAAGCAGCCTCACACAGTATCAACAGCCTAGCCTGAACACTTGGAATCTGCAAAACCCTTTCCCAGAAAGACAGTACTTTTACAGGGCTTAAATTGCTCAACTCCTGGTCCTAAAGACTATTAAGTTCTGTATTCATAAAAGCTGTAACTGTATTTGGTGGCCCAAGCAACCATAAATGGAATTTTTGAGCTGTGACAAACCAGTTTACCACTTGCATGAGAAGAGGGACCACACTGGCTATGTGACTTTAATTTTACTATTCAGGTTAGGCTGAGGGAAGGCAGTTTGTTCAGCAGGAAGCTAGAAATATTACTAAATGTGGTATTGCAGCCTTCTGCTACATGCATCCCTCCTGGGTAAGGATAAGGTGGAAGGAGAAGAAGTGCAAGACCTACACAGGCATCAGTGACCTCAGAGAAGCACTAGTGCATCCAGAAGGGACACACTGAGCCAGGCCTTGGTTCTGATGCAGACCTGAGGATCCACCCAAGTGTGAGATCTACCACTCCTCACACTGACATGCACAGCACGTTCTTGTCCTGCTGCAATGAAGCATCATGTCCTTCTGAAAAGGAAATAAACTTTTACTGATATAGTTACATACAAAAAAAAATCTGTGTGTAAAATTTCAACCCTTTGATATTTCTGATCAAGGCAGTGCAATGATACCTGGAACACTGGGGTACTTCAAATACACAAAGTTAAACATTTTCAGCGGGTCCCTAAAATGTAACTCAATAATTTATCCCACTGAATCATGAAAAGAAAGAGACCCATCTTTGTGCTGGAGATATTTCACATTCAAGCATTCTACTGACATAAGCATAAGCCCCCCCATTTCTGCAACCCCCAAGATACCAAGACATGTCCCTTCTCCCTTTTTTAGAGGAAAACAGACATTAAGGTTTTACACCTACAGAGGAAGAACTGGAAAGAGGCACTAAGAATTGCATTCAGCTATTCTGCAGGAGTCATTTTCCTTCAAAACTCACACTCTCCTCACTTGGTAACTGTGCTACAGAGACAAGCCTCAGCTCATACATATATGGGGCCTTGCTACAACTTGTCCACTCTCAGTAACGAGTTGTCAAACTGGCAGCATGATTAGGGAGGGAAAAAAACCATTTTTAAAGTCCAGGCTTCCTTTGGTGATACTGCAAAATAATTGATGTGTTTTCAAATTAAAACCAGAAGGTGTTTCCCTACTACTACAGGAGAAACAAGTTTGATAGTCTAAATATATCTTTTGTCAAATCAACTTGTATACCTTGCATTAATTAAGTAGACTTCAATTAAACACAAATTCAGTTCAGATGAGTTCACTGGCTTCCAGGCAGCTGGAAGCAATGGTCCTATATCAGAGAGAAATTTGTTCAAATAGCTGCAAAAAAGTTAAATCCTCTCCTTTCCCAGTTCCTGAAGTATTCTGCATTTTCACTTCCTCTATCATCCTTCCTTATGTCCAGAAGAAAGGATTTTTGGATCAAAAAAAACCTGCCAAGACTAGCTCTTAGATGCTTTAGTTACACTTAAAATAGTTGTTGAAATTATGTTTTCGTTTACATCACTTAATGGTTTTGTATCTAATTTGAGCACGTGAGTGCTTAGTCACTTGGTTGAAGTTTACACGGTTCCACATTAATAATTGAGTTTTCAGCACACAGAACTCCTGTGTTGGCTGCTCAATACACACAGAGAGCCAGCAGAAACAGTTGCATTTAAGAACTGAGGATGTATTTGGTATTTTCTCAAAGCTGTATGAAGACAGTTAAAAAAAGGAAGCATTATCAAGCACATGTCTGAATTGATGGAACAGTCATTTCAAAGAGCACTGAACAAACCAAGTTAATTTTTTTTTACTACTGCAAGTTCAAGGTTCTTAAGAAAGGCTGCTAAGGCAGATCAAATGTGTCATACCAGTAATGCAACTTCAAAAAAAAAACAACTTCTGGAAAGCTACCTAAGCTTATGGTTCACACGGGGTGCTGCAGCTGAGACAAGCTCTTCAGATTTTTGCAGTTTTACTTCAAAAGTCAAAGTACCAGTTTAGCCACTACAGGTTTGTCAAAAACACACTGTCAGCTTGAGTAACAGAGACCTATCTACTACTTATCCTGTTGTACTAGAAATTGCATTTCATCTCTGATTACCTTCTACTGCAGTTCAGAGTTAAGAACTGCTGTTCAGGAGTTGCTTTTTTTTTCTCCATCACTTCATCATTACAACAGACCTAATCTACAAGGTACCACCTTATTTGCCAGCTAATGCTAATATTTACTTGTACCATTTCATTGCATATTTAAACCAGACAGGAGATGCCTGATCAAAGGATTTTCCTCAAAGTCAGATACACAACACAGCAGATGTGTTGACATGGCAAAACAACCTCAAAAACCTAAGGTGGGATCTCCAACACAGGGAACAGTACAGACAAACTGTAACCATGACAACAGTGAGTCACCTCCTGGTACCAAAACACCAGTCCTAACTTCATCCTGTGTTACCCAAATACAACCAGTACTTTTTATTCCAAACTGACACTTCTGATCTTCATCACTGAAGAGAGAATCTGAAACCAGCTCCTGCTGCTGCACACACATAACAATGACTCAGACTAGAGAATTTTCCAAGAACTAATAAAACCAAAGACTCCAAGACCTAAAGAAAAGCATGTTAAAATAATACATTTTTTGGTCTCTACTTGCACAGAAAGGTGGACAACTCCAAACATCTAGATACGAAGAAACTACC
>WEIV01014409.1:0-43246 GCA_013390005.1 Calyptomena viridis | reverse complement strand
TTATCTCCAACAACCTGGCAAGCTCCAGATTCATCCTCAGGTATTTTCACTGAACCAGAGTGAAACAAGTCTCAGTCAACTGGGCCTGTTTATTAAAACAGGACTGGAAAAATTAAAACCCAGTTCAAATTCAAGCTTGATAGAGGCTGAAGGTATTGGGACAGGACCTGCTGATCCTGCCTGAAGGATCTGTTATCAATATGACCTGCTCCCATAAGCCTAAGATTACACAACAAGCCTCAGATGTGCACTGGAGCTCTTAGGAAAAGCTTTCCTGCTCTAAGACATCTCTTTTGAAAGGCCTTCCTTCTCCAAATGGCTGCTCCTTGGAGAAGTTACAAAGAACAAAAACAGCTCTGGTGTCAAAAACACATCAGTAACACAAGGAATTTCCCTAGTTTTATACCCTTCACAGAGCTATACAGAACACCATCAGATGCACCGAAATAATGTGGATTTGGAAGAATCACTCGTGTTCAATAGAGACACCCAATGCTATGGGCAGGATTCTCCCATTGAATAGAAATTGTGAGCTCTGATGATTAAGCACCCCAGGCTACTCTCAAAAGAAGCCAAATACTGGCAACTGGAAACTTCTAGCTTGCTGAAGTAATTATTTGTAGTACTTTGACCTAAGTTAAGCTACATAATCTTTGATATAGCAAGGATCCTTCTTCTGCTCATCTAAATCAATATGAAGCTAGTGCTACATGCACACCAATAAAGGCAAAATACACCACTTGTCTCCCCAACTATAATAATTTTTTAGTAGATTAATTTCTGCTGCCTTAGAATACACTCAACAAGAACTAAGTGAACAACAAAAGCACAAGAGGTAATCCTGTGAATGTAATTCATATTGCTTTTGTACTGTGATATAAAAAGTCGGCATTTAAAGGCTTCGTGTATTAGATCAAACTATAAACTGGGTAAAAATGTTTCACTAAACCATCCTACCAAAAGGAAAAATACCTGTCAGATGGTAAAGCTTAGCAGGACACTAATTATCCGTGATTCATTAGCCATCCCACAAGTCTGTTATTGCTTCCTCATATGGAAAGTGCTTAGGGACTGTCATATTCCAAAGCCTGGCAGTCAGAAGATGACTCATTTACTTTGAGACAAATCATTATTACCAAAATATAATGCCTGTTTCATACAGACATTGTAATCACCATTGTATTTGAAAGATGAAAACAAGGAAAAGGAATTCAGCTTCTCTTCCTCTGAGTCCTCCTCATACAAAACTCAAACCACAGGGGTGGCAAGGGGAGGGGAGTGAGGAAGGGAAAAACAAATACTGGAGTGGTTTCCACAACCAAACCCTTCATAATTTCAAAGCAGACTATATGTACAATAATAATATGCTGCAGGATGAGCACAGGAAAGCAAAGCTTCAAAGATAATGCACTACCACCAATGCCTTGCACGCTGCCATTTGCTTAAAGACATCCTTAAAAAAACCCATGAGAATTCAAGTATTGGGAGAATCCAAACTTAAAATTACACAAGAGTGGATGTGAAAAGAATGTAATGTTTCACAGTTAGCACGTCATCTACATGATGAGAAAAAACATAAGAAAACTAAAGCAAGCGATGAAGGAGGACTCTTAACTCAGAACAAGGAAAGATACAGTTTAACACAGTTAATTTTTTTCTAAGAAATGTAGGCAAAAAAAGTAGTTCATGTTCCCAATAAGCAGGGAATGGGGTAGGGGAATCGTAATCTCAATTACATCCCAGATTCAAAAAAAATTGGGAGGAAGTTGACAAGTAGTTTCAAAACCTCACTTTGTATTTAATTAAGGATGCCCTTTTCTCCAGCTGTATTCAACTGTACAACTATCTGAACTGTAAAGTTCAAGAAATTGATACAACAAACATTAACTGCAATCTAAGATTCTTCTATTTGAGAAAAAAACCCTCTTTTCTTTAAAGGAATACAAGAAATACTGAAAGCCTTGAAATCCAGGCATCTTTCCCAGTTTAATTTGTTGGGACTTAACATTCATCATCAAGAAAAGAGAATCCAAACTCATCCACCCTGTGTGCTTGTATAGAGTCTCCTACATGTCCCTTTTGCAATGACTGCACTGCTCTGCCAGGAAGCCCCCACAGCTTACACAATCTACCACATCTATTGCAAACAAAGGTTCACACAGACTGTCTAAAGGAAAGTTAATTCCACAGGGCAGTGTCTCTCACAATTAAATCCACAGCATTTTTTCCCCATTGAGCCGAGTTACATGTTCCCTATACACACTTGGATAAATCCCACAAGCTTGATATGGAAAGCTCAGACAAGTCAGTTTAGTAATGACACACCACAACACCATCTGGGATCTTAACCCCTACAAGATTAATTGTCAAATTAAGTTATAACTGTCCTGCCTTTCTTATAGACAGATGCTGGAAGGTTTATACAATATTTGCCTCCCTCTGAAAGAAGAGCAGAATCTAATCTTTCTTCACTTTAGGAACCTAAACTGTTCTCACTTCCACAAAAACATCATGTTTAAGCCTCTCCACCTCCTCATCAGCAGTAAAAGTTCCTAATGTTTGCATCCCCCAAAGGCCCTTTAAAGTCAGTCATGGCACAAAGGTTGTCCTTAGGCAATGCTGCTGCATCCATTTCAGTGAAAGACTCAGCTCTTTGTATAAGAGAACTTCTGATTTCACCTGGTAGAGTGTCTGAATTTACTCTAAGTAGTTAAAACTTAGTCTGCTATGTTGCTTTGCTAGTTATTAAACATAATACCCAGTTTTAAAAATAAAGATTTTCAAGCACTTCCCACTAAAAAACCATCTGGGAAGGGATGGAAAATGAACATCAGTTTTGCAACACCACAGTGTTAATAGGAACTATGTAATTATAGATAAGCCTTTTAACTGATGTTAACAAAGTCACTCTTGAAACAGAAAAATTTAGAGACCTCCTACATTACTTTCACACAACAGATGTGCAGTTCATCTATTTATGTTTAGAAGGATTAAAGAACCATACAACTATGCCTGAAATGACAAAATCCAACTCAAAACTGATTGTCAGATAGTAACAACACCTAGTGGAAAATACACATTTCTGACAAGGTTAAAAAGCTGCCTTTAAGCTTAAGTCAACTATTTATGCCACAAATGCATACTCTGAAAATAGTTTCACACCTCCCTGAAAATACTACTGCTATTTAAGCAAGTTCCTGCTCAAACAAGGGACACAGCAAGAGAAGCACTAGATGATCAAGAAGCTCAGAAGAATGCTATACTAATTTATAACAGCATAAAGTTGTGTTGGTTTGGTTGTTGGGTTTTTTAAAATATGTTTGGAGTTTAAGTCTACTTACAGGCTTTTTCTTCTGATGCAATATATGTTAAGGAATTTTGGGGGTTTGAGTTTTGAAAAAAGCAGTTAATATAACTTCAATGCAGGAAGTAGCAGCTATATAACACTTCAGAATGAAGAGTAAATAAAGCTTAGGATGACTGAAAAGGCTTATCACTTTCTACAAAATATTCATTTCATTACTCTATTTTACTGGAGTACTTTGGAGAAGTTTAAATTATTAAAAGACTTAACTACTGGCAAAACGAATAGTCTAAATGTTTGACTGGAAATGGAGATCTAACTGAACACTTCAGCTGGTCCAACAAAGTCCTCAAAGCTCTGCATGAAGCTCCTAAGTCTCTGACTAATATTTTTTAGAGCAAAAGCCTACTGCACATGTATAACTCCTTTAACTCATGAAAAAATATTCCAGGCAAGAAAAATCACAATCCTTAAATGTTGCACAAAACAGAAAGGTGTGACTGGACACAGTCTTAGGCTCTAGACACCCTCCTTGATATCTGCTATCCCTCCTCCCACTCCTGCAGAAGTTGCTTTCAATTAAAGACTAAGAGAGCTTGTGTTTTCATTAACTAGAGAAGCAGGAAGCTTGAAGTTCTACCTCCATGAAATATTATGACAGTAGGAAAATGATCCAAAATTCCATGCCACTATCTTAAGTGAGTCTGAATGTGTATTATAAGCTTAAGCAAAATTGCCTTTGCTCCCCACAAAAGGTTCTTTTATCTGCTAAGGAAACCACATCACTGAAGGCATTTAGAAGGCTACAGTGGACCAAATACTAGAAAATATATATTGTGGGAAGTAATCATGCATCAACAGAGAATGAGATAAAGTGATTTCCACAATTGGTTTTGACACATTGATAGCACAAACTTCAACTCAAACTGCTGTACATATTTTTTATTTAATTTGAGGATATGGGAGGTTTAATCACACTACATATTGCTCAACTTCAGAGAAGCAGATTTAACACACAGTTCAAGTCAAAATACTTGGAGATGTACTAGACAACTACTATCCAGAGCTCAGGACTATCTGTGCTGTTTCACAATGACAGTGATGCTGGGACTGCCACTGGCCATCACTCAAGTTTGCTCAAGTCTCTCCCTTTTGTAAATGCCCCAGGAGTAAACATCTCAAGAAATTGCTCCAATCTTCCACATACCTGTTCCTCTCCAAAGAATTTCTTCTTAATCTTAGCAACTCTGGCTTCTTAACTGATTTCCAATGAACAAACAAAACAGCTTGACCAACCTCTAGCAGATTGCAGCTGACTTGTATTTCATTGTTCAAAATCCTGCAGGCATAGCAGTAGTTTGCTCTCATTCTGCTGAAGCTTACAAAAAGTGTGTTACTGTATTCACTTCCATTCAGATACCTGTTCTCCAAGACATAAGGTTAACCCTTAAAGAAAAAACACACTTTGGAATTACTGACACCTTTATCCTCTTACATACAGGGGTACACTGCACAGGCAAACAGTAGAAACATTCTCCTTGAGCTCCACTGCTGACAATTTCTTTTTCTATAAATTATGTTTATGCCTAGAATTACACAAAGAAGATTTAAACCACTGATTTACTTAGCTGGACGATTTGATACAACCTTGATATCTAAAATACAAATTATATTATGTTTTGTTTTCCTAGTTTATGATCACTTACAGAAATTACTAACATAATAAAAAGAGTCACACAACTGTTTTGCAAAGCAAAGGCAAGCCAGGATTCATTATACTTTTGAATGTTAAGTTAAATGCTCCCCTGGGGATAGGTATTAAATTTTCAAACACGAACTAAAATTCTGTCCCTGGCCCAATTGCTTCATTCATAGCTGTTCTTTTTGGTCCTTACTCTCATACAATGGGAAACTGTTACTGTTGCATATTTATATTTACTACCATTTTATTGATCCCAATTAACCCCAGCCCTTCACTATATATTACTCATCTGTATTGTATTTCCCACAAACCGTATTCCAAAAGCCAAGGGCATTAAGGGTACCCTGCAGCAGAAGATGCCCTGTGTGGGGGTAAGGACATTTACCATCTATTTTATTTGAGAAACAATGCAGCACTGAACTGCAACATCACACACAGGTAGAAGAAAAGAATCAGAGCTACATTCTGACCAAGAGATGCTGTAGTACATCTTGTGAGTGTACCACAAGAGCTTAAGTGATTAAGACCTGCAATCGTATTATCTTCCCCAAATCACACCACACTGGTGTGCAGAGCAGAGAACAGCCTTTGCTGACTCCACTGTATCCACAAACAGAAGTTACATCTACCCCAAATAACCTGTTTGTTCCCGTTTTGACAGGAGGTTACCAGCTTTACATAAGCATCTCAAACTATTTAAAGCAACATGGTTACTATATACAGAACACAATTTGAACCAACTTTGAGCCAGTACTTAACCTACTTTAGCCAGTGCAGGCCTGACTCACAGGGAGCCCTGGTTGCTTTGTAAAGGACTCTATCACTTCATCTTGCACATGCTAAAACAGCAGCCTGGGAGAAAGCCTAACACTAGAGAGCAACTACTTTACTACACTATTCACTTGTATGAAAACTGTCTTTTCCATGTCCATTCTTGGGTTCTACTTACAGCAGTAACACTGTGCAGCTTGGGAACATTTATTTTACTGTAGCATAATCAAAGTGTACAAATTTACTGTAACTATGCCCTAAGAAGGCATAACTCAATCTTCTGGACAACAAGAATTCTAGGAATCAAGGAGGATGCTGCAGAGCTTATTTTGCTTAATTAAACTTAGCCATACTGTGACCTCACTAATTCATAAACCTGTCAGCACACTGACCATTACAGTAACCTCAAAGGGTAAAAAACCCCAAATCAATGCCTGACAGTTCTCAGATTGCAACCACACAGTTTAGTTAGCCTGGTTTAGATACTCATATAAAATAATTAGTATTACAGCTCACTCTTGTATCTACTCACTTCGGCTTCTGTAAACTGGCCCACACAATGAAAAACTCAAGTAAATACATGCAAAGACTCCAGAGGAGAGATCAGGAGTTACACCAAGAAAGTCTCTGCAGGAAAAGCAGTGGTCATCTGACCCAAGCTGCAGCACTGCTGATGTGTTCTGCCCTTTATTAAGCCCTGCTTCTTCAACATACCCTAAAGTGAAACATATCCACCCCTAATTAATGTACATTTTTAAATTGCCATGAAAATCACTATCAATTAGACCCTCTTTTTATTCTCACATGTAAGTGATTAATTTTGCTGTTTCGGTCTGTGTTGACATCTTTGATTCATGTGTTCACTCCTGTAAGAAGCCCTCCTTAATCTACAGAGCCACTACACCACTGTGACCTGCAGCATAAAGTCATAATCATAAAGCAGAGAACTTTAGTTCAATTTACCTTAAAAGTCAAAGTTATACAAGTGTTTTGCCTATTCAAGACCTTAAACTTCAAGAAAGATAATAAATTAAGCATTTGGGTATTTGCAGGTGATGATGAACTGTTTACAAAAATTAAGCTATTGTTTAACACTGAGAAAGTCCAAGATACAGCATTAAAAAACATTATCAACAGAAAATAGCTCTATCATTAGTTGTCAGAGTTCAAACCACTGATGCACACTCTGAAGCCCCCCAGAAGCACAGTGGCAGGAGCCAGGCTGTGGTGGAGGAAGTATCACATTGCACATTCATTGTTCATGGATCCCTCAAAGCAGCTGTTCTGGTCGGGCAGGGTGCCAGCCACAGCTTTGGCCTGACCTGGTGTGGCACTCAGGATCTCTCTCAGTACCAAGAAAATCCACTAATACAAAATCCAGATGACTTTGAAGCATTTTCAAGAAGAGAAGCACCTTTCACAGCTTCAGTCCCTGTTTAGAGACCCTCCAAATTCTTGTGTTGTCATATCTAGCCTAACATTAATTAATACATGAGATACCATAGCACTGAATAGTTGAAACCACTTATGTGGATAAAGCCAAGTATTTTGTATTAACTATTTAAACAGACCAAAGACCACTTCAGAGAATATATTAAAGTAGTTTGGGATTTTTAAGTATGATACTGAGATTTTTTTTTTTTGGAACCTCATGCTACCACATTGGAGGAAGAACAGCACAACAATGTTGAACACCACGGAGACTTCAAACTACAGAGTTGTTTGATCTGAAATAGAATTAAATCTCACTGTCACAGTAAAACTTGCTTACACACTGAAAAGCATGTGCAACCTCTTGGTTGTTCCTTACTTGTCGCATCTCGGGATCAACTGACAATTCATGAAGCAGAACACTGGAAAACACTCAGCAGTTTCCACTTCAGTAAAGAAACATTTCTGTCCTTGTATTGCAGTTACCAGTCTAAACACCATCTTTGCTCATTCTGTGGCAGGTTTTGAGATGGAGCATATTAGCAGGAGAGCACAAGCCCAAAGAGGCTCTTTGCCACAATCACCTTCAAATTCCAGGGTGATGGGATGTTGCTTCCATGAAGGAAGGACAACACTCCTCACTGGATCAGCATCTTATTTGGGTGATCATGAACAAATACTCAGGCACAGGTACTGTGTTCCACAATTCATATAGCTCTTCTTGCTCCCATAACTGAATGGAGGAAGTATTTTTGAGCCCTTAGGGGCTGAAAACAGCTATCATATTTTGTTATCTTTTCCTACAGTGTTTCCACTTGTTTTTACAGCTGTCTTTATATTCTAGAAGGTCTGATGTTTCACAAGTTTGTATTTTCAGCTTCTAGTCCAGAAAAAGATCCTTCCAGAATTTAGTTCTGTGTGAGAGCTAAGCAGTGGTGTACAGCATTCTGCCTGATCATTTCAAATCTATTTCTACCTACATGAATCACTCACTTTACTGGATACTAATGTAGCATTTTCCATAAGAACTGAAGATATGGCACATTCCTTCCTAAGAGGGCATGAAAACCTAAAACAGAGGGAGAGTGCAGTGAAATGGGAAGGTCTGTCTCAAACAACATCCAACTACACAGAAATATAAAGTTTATGGTATTAAAAGCTGCCCGATTTCTTTCCTTTAAATAAAGGCATGAATTAGAATATTAGAGAAGCAAGACTGGAAGGAATAATCCATAAACAAGTACAGAAATTAAAGATCGGTAGAGATAGATTATTAATCTGAGTTTTCTTAACTATGAATTCTAAGCTTAGAAAGCAATGACAATAGAAACTTGGCTTTCAGAATGAGACTTTTTTGATTTTCTAGGACTAATATTTAGGAAACTAATAGGGATTGAAGCAGCGATCACCAAGTACATTTTCAGAACTCAGCTAGCAAAAAAAACCAGTTCAGTAACAAAAAAACTCCCGAACAATAACCAACACCAAAACAAGAAAATAAACCACATCAAAACAAAAAACACCTTTCATCCCCTTTTGCCTCTAAAGCTTCACCCAACCAAGGCTATTCAAGATCTTCATTCAAATAACAGCCCTTGCTTCAGGTTAAAGTAAATAAATCATTTAGTTTTGATAAATATGGATTTGAGAGAATTCCTTGCTGAGAAGCCTTGAGCAACTCTGGCAGGTGTTTCACTGTGAACCCCTCAGGACTCCAGAGCATTAGCAGAAATGTCTGCAACTTCTCTTCATATAGCTGTGGCTTCAGTATATCACCACAATATACAGCAAGAATTCTCTCTTCCCCTGCACCTTTGTGTCTATCATAAATCATAGCTGACCCATGTTAAGTTTTCCAGAAGTAGTATTATCTAACTGCTGACCTGGTTTCGAGCAACTATTTGAGAAGTTTAGCTTTTTAGGAAGATTTGAGAACATCAAAATACTTGCAGTAAAGCTTAGAACAAAAATCCTTAAAAGCATTTGTTTTCAGGTCTTTCATAAACTGACTTACAAGTGAATTTGAAATCATAGAAAAAGTAATTTTGGAAACAATAAGAAGCCATGAGGACACATGAAAGAAAGGTCTTACTGAACTTCCCCTAATCATAGTCTTAATCTTCACTGAGCTATATGCAGATATAGGACATATCCACATCTCCTTGTACGACACTTCAAAACAAGACTTCTGTAGTATTAGCTCATAATATTTTGCACAGAAGTAATTTTGTTTAAGACCACAATGTAAATTTCAAAGCATATACATCTGCCAGGATTTGGGGCATAGGCAGAAGGTAAGATATGACAAGTTCTAACAATGTAATGGGTAAGTAAGTTGTCATCCTAAAACCCACCACAATATTTCTTGTAAACTTAATACAATTTTCACATCAAAAGTTTTCAGTACTTGCTTAGTTTTTAAACAGGTGTTTTCACTAAAGTTTAGCATGTTTGGAAACTGATGTATTTCCAAAGTATACTTTTTGCCTTGGATTAAAGGATAGTACTTGGATACTACTTGGATAAAGTAGTATCTTGATAGGAAGACTCTACTGAAACAGCTGGAAAAAACACCCATCAGGCCTTGACACTGTAGAATGAACTTTGTTGCATAAACGACTCAGCTTACCATGAAAACATCATTTCAAAATAGATCTTACAGGAAAAAGTAGTCAAGACTGGCTGAATATTACTCTTACATACTATTCTGCAGTAAATCCAAACAGCCAAAAAACTTTCTATAGGCATGGGCTGTCATCAGGTTTTCTCCACATATATCCATGCTATGTGGATTATTTAGAAGGCCTAAGAGTCAGGCAATGAAAACTGTTCCACCAGTCTAAAATACTGCAAAANAAGACTGGCTGAATATTACTCTTAATAAGAGTCAGGCAATGAAAACTGCTCTGCCAGTCTAAAATACTGCAAACACTTCCAAAGCTTGAAGAATGCAACCATCAAGTCTAGCGAAAAAAAAGAGCAGGTTCTGAATTTTACATAAAGAAACCTGCATTAGACCACACAAGCAGTTCAAAGACAAATCTGATAATACTTCTGGTTTAGATTAGCAGTGATTAAGACAGAGAAATGGGTAAGATCTGATTAGCTGACTAGTAAACTTTCACCTTAATCAAAACTCAGAACAGTATCTAGTGATACACAGAACAGAACTGGTTACCAGCCTTGTCAATAAGCAAATGGATTGCTCTGTATCACTTGTCAATCCATTATCTACACCTAGAACTTCATAAAAGTAGTATTTAGATTTTTTTAAAAAAATCCTTTACGTTATAAGGAAGTTGTCTCACAAAAATACAACGAAAATACAATATGCCATCATACAGACTTCTAGCTAAGTTGATACAAATTAATTTGTATCAGACAGTTCAGCTCCAACATCTTCTTGTAGTTTTCCCACATATTTCTATGTAAAGCTTCTATGTAAACAATTCCATCTTAGCCAGCTTTTCTTTTGCTCAGTGCAAGAACACTGGTACACAACTATTTCCTTTCCTTATGTTTTTATTGCTACTTCTGCAAATTGCCTCTTCCCTGCTACCCTTATCAGATCTACTCACACAGACCTTAGTCTGGTTATCTGTTGAAGATAGTAGGGTTATATTCACAAGCATAAGTGTTCTCTCACTATAACATAACATTCAATTTCACATGTTAAACTGCAGCACACAACTCTTTGGACACAGAAGCTCTGAAACATGAGCTGTGTGCGTGCATTTGTACTACATGCAAAGACAAAGGCATGAACTAAGTTTACTAGCTCTTGTACTAGCACCTTTACTTTCATGTGGAGGGATGTAGAATTCTGAGTAACTGGGAGTGAAACACCAGTTCATTGAGATGGAGCACCTGCAGTTGCCATATTAGAACACTATATTTACAACTGCTCATTAGCAGTTTCTTTAGTTAAGCCATTTATATAGGGTCTTGCTCTTATTTAACGTTATGGAATTACTCGAACTGTAAGGGGAGGCTTAATCAAACAGATTTGAACTAAGATTCCTCAGAAATCATTGCATCTGGGAACAGCATGACAAGTCTTTTGCTACCATATCTCCCCCATGGCTTCCTTTGCTTTTCAAAAAAAATCAAGCTGTTTTTCTTTGGCCTCTGCTTCAAGTGTCTTTTCAGACTTCTTTGTACTCTATATGGACTTCAAGAACAGTTTTGCAAGCAAAATACAAGCTGCTATAGGGCATGGGTCTGGCAAGTACGAGCAGCCTGCTATCCTGCTGAAGGTGACATTCATCAGTACAGGGACACAAGCAAATCTGCAACAACTACAGATTAGTGCAGTTTATCTACAACCAGCCTTTCTGCAAGAGTTCCCTTCCCACACTGAGGAAAGTAAAATCTCACCCGTGTCATTTTAAAAAAGTCTAACGATGGCCTGTTCCATCGTACATCCTCCTCCCGTCTGCGCTTCAGCCGGCTTTTCTTTTCATTCAGAACACAAGGCTGAGAGCGGCACCGCAACAAGCCCTGACGCCGGCTGAGCTCGGGTGTGGAGGTGGGAGTGCTGTTGGCTGAAGGCAAGAGATTTCCTGTCTCGGTGATGTGCTCCTGGGAGAGGGAGAGGCGGCGCCTTGGGTTAAAGTCACAAGGGCCTCCGGAATTCCAGCGGGTACTCGAGCTCGTGCTGCCCTCGCTGCTGTCCACAAACCCGCTGCTGGCAGAGGAAGGTCTGGGTACTGGTGATGTGTTGAAGCTGGTGATGGTGAAGACGTTATTTAGGGACAGTATGTTTTGTGGCAGACTGATGCTTGTGCTTCTCTGTAAGGTTGCACTTCCATGACTGTTGCAGCGCTGCAAGGTCGCGCTGCCGCCGCTGTTACAGCGTCTCTTTGACACGGGAGTCCAAACCTTGGAATTGCCAGGCTTCCACGGGGAGCGACAGCGAGCCAGCTCATCCGGCTCCGACAGGGACCTGCAGTGGCGTTTGGTTGGTGGTGCCAAGGGCTGGCCCGAGTTTTCGTTAAGGTTTAATTCACTTATCCATCCTGACACCATGGATGTATTGGAAGGTTCCTGCTGCCACTGCAGACCACCATTACTGGCAGTGCTGGTGCTGAATGGGCACACTGGGAAAGGGTAAGCTGAATTCCTTGCTGTGTCAGTCTGGATTGGGTAACCCCCATTTAAAGCTTTCCAAGGAGACTCTTCTGAAAACAAGAAAAAGATACAGGTGAAAAGGATGAAAAGGGGAAAAACTATTTGTTTTAAACCTACTTTAATGTAAACCCATCAAAGTCAAGCTTAGAAGGATGAGCCGCAAATACCCAGCTTTTAATCATAATTTCACACTACAGTTAAGCATAGACTTTAGAAAAAAGTTAAAAAACTCCAAAAACATGAAGACTGAAGTATCTCAGGAGCCAATTCAGACATTCCAACATATATGTACCTTGTTAATGTTTTTTCCTGTACACAGATTTAGTGCTGTAATCATTCAGTTTTCTTAATCTGTATTTCTTAGAGAATAACAGGGATAGTTTCCTATCACATACCACAATTAAAAGATGTAACGCTGAACAACCTCAGGTACAACCAAAACAGATTAATGGATTAAAAAGTAATGTGAGAATTCACCGAGGAATTTTTATGTTTTTATGTAAAAGCAAAATAATCTCTTCAGATTTGGCTGTTACGTTTTTCTATTAAGAACACCCTACTGAAGAGAACTTACAAAGGGTGTTCATATTCTCTGGCATGAAAAGCTTTCCTTTAAATTAAAAGCAGTATGAAATTAAATCAGACTGCAGATTGTTGCCTTTTTCCCCCACTATACTTCGGATGCAAGCAAAAAAAAAAATCTTAATTCAATGCATAAAATAAAGCGAGTACCCCTTAAGAACCTCCTGGAAGTTTTACTGTGAATGCAGACATAGTGCACAACTTCTCATCTGAAGTGGCAATGCTGGGTTAAAAGCAGTCTGCCAGTGCAGCCTCTCACTCTTTTGTGAAGAGTTTCTTTGAGAACATTCTGCACATTTTACAGCTGTTCCTCCACATTATACAATGAAGTGTAAGAAGAACTACAGCAGACTTTGGATTTGCAAATTGAAAAGCAGCAAAACTGTTGGCCAGCTAACAGTGCTTCATGCTTGGTTAGAAAATTTGCTAATTTAAACCAATTAGCCAAGTAAGTTTCACTTATCCTGGCTTTAAAGAAAGAACATTTAAAATAGCAAGTTTTTCCCACACGCTTATTTTAAGAACCTAGATACAGCCTAAACATTAAATACTAGTATATTCTTATGGTTGACTGTCTAAGTTTTAGAGTAGTCAACAGAAAAGATTTGCTGAGTAGCTTTAAAAGTCGCAAACCCAAATAGTTGTACATGTTCCATGCCCAAAGTATGTCATGGATTATCCTGTTTATTTGGATCTTATTTAAAGAACACCCTATTGTCTCAAAATCATTTAACTGTGCAGACAGCTGGCCTATTCAAACATGTTTTATTAGAATTCCTCTGTCCTTCCTCCTCTATTCTTTCAGATGGGTACAACCACATACTGTGCTTTGCCTTAAGCATGTAAGCTCTTCAAGGCAGGGACCATCCATAATTCAATGCAAGTAAAAGAGCCAACACAATGAGATCCAACTAATGTAGGACAATTTCCTAGCTTGGACTGGCCCGATCTTTAAAAATACTTAGGAAGCTTTCTTCCAGGCTGGGAGACTGATTTAAAGTTTACTATAAAAAAAAGTAAAGAGTTACACCTGTGTTTTAATTGTTTATGTGGCAGAAACACCTTATGATTTAGGCTGGAACTAAATTTGCAACTTATCTGCAAATTGACTGAGGGTGCACTCAATCCCCTCATCCAGATCACTGACAAAGATATTAAACAGAGCCAGTCCCAACACTGTGCCCTGGGGGACACCAATGGTAACTGGCCACCAGCCAGATGTAACTCCATTCCCTGCTACTCTGTGCCTGGTCTCTCAGACAGTTTTCTCCCCAGTGAACAGTGCACCCATCCAAACCATGAGTAGCACTTCTCCCCAAAAATGCTGTGGGAAACTGTCAAATGCTTTACTAAGGTCCAGGTAAACAACATCCACAACCTTTCCCTCATCTACTATACAAGTCATCTTGTTATACAAGGAGACCAGGTTGGTCAAGCAGGACCTGGCTTTATTAAAGCCATGCTTGCTGGGCCTGAGTCCCCCAGACCCTCCTTTAGGCCCTTCTGGTAGATGGGTGTTACATTTGCCAACATCCTGTCAACCAGAACTTTTCCAGCAAGTCAGAACTGCTGCCAAGCAATGCAAAGTGGCTTAGTGAGCACTTCCACCAGCTCCCTCAGTATACCTGGGTGGATCCCTTCCAGCTCCACAAACCTGTGTGTGTCTCAGTGGTGTAGCAGATCACTGACAGTTTCCCCTTGGATTGTGAGGGTTTTGTTCAGCTCCCCATCCCTGTCTTTCAGCTCAGGGTGCTGGGTAACTGGAGAAAAATTGGTCTCTGGCAAAGAGGGCATCAAGCACCTCAGCCTTTTGTCCCTATATTTTTCCCTGCATCCAATAAGGGATAGAGACTCTCCTTAGCCTTCCTTTTGTTGCTGATGCATTTATAGAAACAATTTTTAATTGTGCTTTATGGCAGTAGCCAGATTAAGTTCTTGCTGCATGATGGCCCTTCTAGTTTTCTCCCTGCACAACCTCACTATATCCTTGCAGTCCTCCTGAGTTGCCTCTCCCCTTCCTTCAAATGTCAGTTCGCTTCTTTTTTAACTTGAGTTCCAGCCAAATCTCTGTTCAACCAGAGCCATCTTCTTCCCCCCGACTCATCTTTCAGCACATGGGGACAGCCTGCTCCTGTACCTTTAGAATTTCCTTCTTACAGCACATCCAGCCTTCCTGGACTCCTCTGTCCTTCAGGACTGCCTCCCAAGAGACTGTGTCAACCAGCCACCCAAGCAGGCTGAAATCTGCCTTCCATAAGTTAAAGGTGGTGGTTGTCCTGATCCTTGTCCTTGCTCCTCCAAGGATCAAACCCCCAACTGGTTTGTCCAAGAGCCTCCAAGCACCACATCACCCACCAGCCCTTCTCTGTTCACGAACAGCACATCCAGCAGGGCATCTCCTCTGGCTGCCTCACTCACCAGCTGTGTCAGCAAGTTCTCTTCCACACACTCCAGGAATCTCCTAGACTGTTTCCTCTCTGCTGTATCCTATTTCCAGCAGACATCTGCTAAGTTGAAGTCCCCCACAACAACAAGGGCTAGCAATTGTGAGACTTCTCCCAGCTGCTTGCAGAGTATTTTAGCTGCCCCTTCATCCTGGTTGGGTGCTCTGTAACAGACTCCCACCAGGATACCTGCCTTGTTGGTAATGACACCATTTTCCTTTGAAACCTCACACTTTTTATGAGGAACCCCACTGAACAAATAGAAATCATCCATGTTTAGAGACAAGAGGACACAAAAAATTTCAAGTCAATCCCTCAATAAACAGAGTTTTTAATTTTGCTAGATAAAACTTATTCTTATTCTAGTAGGACCAAAGGGGAATAAAAGCAAATAAGACTTGTATGAGGGCACTGAACTTATGGTTTGCATCATGCTGGATATTCTATGTTGCAAAGAGTAAGAAGGTGCATAAGGCTTTCTACTAGCTGAAGAACCTGAAGAGATGTTTAACATGAAAAACAGCATTACTGTGCTTCTGTACACCACAGCAGATATGGAACAAAAAAGTTACAAGGGCTTTTTACTATGCAAAGCAGATCACAAGTACAAAACTAACAACCAGCTATTCCCAGTATTGTTCAAAGACCAGCTTAAACCAGCAGGCTCTACAGCAGCATGCTCCATCCCCCTCACCTTATTTACAAAAGAAAGGCTGCTTGCTATACCAATTACCTCAGTAAAACACAGCTAAGGTTTCTGAAGAACTTACCATTGATTTCGAAAGGGAACAAGCTGCCACTTTTGTTCAGCTTCTCAGATGAGTACTGAAATCAGAGAAAAAAAAGTTTTAACTGTGGAAAGAGTCAGCATTCACTTAAAGGAAACTGCATGCAGTTTTCGGTTTCTCTATATGTGCACTTAATGCCTTTAAAAGGATAGGATTTTGTAGCATATCTTGAAGAAATTCCCAAACAGCTGATCTTTATAAATAAAGCCTCTGGCATCTAATTATTTGTAGTGTTTTCTGATATATTGCTAAGTATCAAACTGTTTCAAGAGTTGCAACATTAGCTCATGTGAAGAGACTGGAAAATTAAGAGTGATAATTCATCCTTAATGAAAAAGCTTTGATCCAATTCTCATTTCAGTGGAGAGGAAATTACAATCTGGCAGTTGGGTTTCCATTTTCAAATCTTAAGGCTAGAAGGCAAAACACTTCATCTTCAACTAAGAGACAGGAATAGCTTTATCTAAATTAAATACACAGGCTCTCGAGGTTCACCACCATGAACACTGTTCCAATCAGGCTTTGCTAGTATTTCACATTTTCTTAGAATCAATGTAGCACAATGTTTTCTTATTTCTCCGAAGTAGAAAAGCCATTGAAAAAATCTTTCCTATCCCCAAAAGATCTTTTTGCACAGTAAGACAAGTCTGTGTGCAGAATGTTTTCCATTGTTTTCACTAATTTCACCTAGAAAATATCGCCACAAAGGCATTCTTAATGGTCTGGATTTCTCAGACAAAGCATAGAGCTTGCAAACCAGCCTCCTATAAAGGAGCTATAAATAAATGGCTCATGGCTCCATCAGCCCAAGGGTCATTATTCACTCCCCCACCACCACCTCAGGATGGAGAGGAAGATTGCTTTAAAAAAGAGCAACACACTTTATGTGAACATTGTTCTTTGTGTATAGCCAAACAAGATAGCATTGTACATACACTTCCTTTCCAGATACAAAGTCAATTTTTAAACAAACATCCTTGGGCTACAAAGCCTTTTTTTTTTTTTGCTGTACAGCAGAGCACAGTGCTAGTGACAACTTTATATCCTTGAGGCCCACACAAGAAAAACACTAAGTTGTGGTAATATTCCCTTGGTGTTATTGTTTGAGAGGTAGGAAGTAACAGAACAGATGAAAGGATAGGACAGTAATCACATTTCTAATCTTATTTTTTATCAACCTCTGCATGAGACAAACCATTTTATTTTTACTTTACATTTGCATCTGTAGATGCATTAATAACTTCCTTTGAAAGAAGCTATTTAAAGTAAACAGCAGAACCCCAAGTTTGAATTTCCATTGGATTTGCTCTGAGCCCTATTCAAACCATCTGAAATCTTCTACTTGCCAGTTACACAGTATCCACATTTTAAAAGTCAGTATCAATCATTCACTCTAATCAGCTGTTAAAAGTTTCACATGGAACACTAAAGTAACTGTAGTAGTTACAATTTCAGCGCTCTCTAAATGGGAAACAAAAAAATTAGAGACTTAAAGATAAGGTTTTTCAGCAATTTCTTCCTCTCCAGCTTTCTCCAAATGGAAGGCAATACCATCCTATTCAACTATCAGACAGTAGCTAAGGAAAGTATGTTTTTGGAACAGCTAATTTATCTGGAACCACATGGAAAATGGCAGTAAGATGACTCAATATTAGCATAATTAGGGATGTTTATTCACACAGGCCAAGGTATTCAATGTTTAGAAGGAACAGAAACTCAAGGACAATCCTGTGTGGCAATTATTAGATTGATATTCAGTTCTTACAAATAGTTTCCACCAAAGGCATCTTTAGTAAGGTTCTCTTCATCAAAGTCCAAGCTATTTGATTGCCTGAACTTTAACCACCTTAAAAAAACGCCTTGTCCATGAGGTAGAGACTAAACTACTGTATCTTTAGCAGCTGTGAAGCACTGAAAGCACTTTTTAAGGGGAATATGGGAAAAGTGGGATCACACACAGACTATCTGTACTCCTGAGAACTGCAATGTTCTGTAACAGACAGCAACCCCATCCTTGGAGCTATTTCTGATCAGCTTTTAGGAAAGTTAGTTCTATAACAAAGCAGATATATTTCCTTATCTCTTAAGCCATAATTTATAAAGAATCCTGCTAAGTTCTTTGCTAATTCTTTGGAGATTCAGAGCAAAAATCCTATGAACATCACACATGACATCACATGCTGAAAAGGGAAAACAAGCTGCACTACTTCCAGTAAAAGCTCAAGGCACTGAAATAAGGGGGTGAATGAGTAAGGGCACAAGTAACAAACCTTGTCTGCAATATATACTTGGCTTTCCATAACTGAAACTGAAACTAAAAACACTGTCTGCTAGTGTGTTTTAATGATGTCTGGGAAGTCCAAACTTGAGTAGACTATCAAGGCTGAAAATTCTTTATAGGAGGGAGGATCTTTTTTATCTATACAGCACATGGCACAAGTCTCAGTAGATATTACTGTAAGAGGGCACTGAACCAGTTTATCAGCTCTTCTGGGTTGGCCATGCTCTACCCTCCCCCATTCATTCCCTTTGTTTTATGATCTACCTGGAACTTCCTCAATGAAGAGCATTCTTTATGACTATGCTTGAAAAGAGATTGCAATTGCTAAGAACCTTGACAGACAAGTCTGCTACCCCCTGTGTGAAGGAAATCTTCCTCAGAACGAGGCCAAATTATTCAACAACATCACTTTCCTGAAGGGGAAACATCCATATTCCAACTACTGCTTTTTGAATAGATGCTAAAACACTCACCAAGACCTCCTGCCTCTTGAGAATTTTCTAGGGAAAAAGGCAGGGTTTTAAGACAGACATACAAAATCAAATTATAATTTTCATCCGAGGTTGGAATGGTTTGCTTCATGCCAAAACATGGACATAATTTTGAAGTGTTTGTTCACAAACAGAACCTCTTGTGTGCAGTTGGAGAGACTATGCTCAAAAGGAAAGGAAATGCGTGGTACAAGATTTAGGACAGTGCTGCAAGTTTCAGTTGGTTTACTGAGTCTTAACAGCTGTTCTTTTGTTAAAATATTCACTTAAAAAGACACCTAGTCTGAAGTGGAAGAGCCATGCAATTGAGGCTGACAACTAATTATAATTTCCATCACTAATTTAAAAAGTGTTCTTTGCTAGCAGAAGCCAACTGTAAGAAAAATAATTCTGGCTATTCTTCTACACTCCAATCTACTAACACTAACTTCAGTCTGTGCTATCCTCCCTATTCTTCTCAGAATGAAGACTTCATAATTTTAAAATTAATGGGTTTAATTTCAAGCCATTTTTTCCAATTTACATGTGGTCTCTGAGTTACTCCGATTCACCAGCATTCTTTTCAAACCACAGGAAAATCAGTGTTTCATTCAAGTACCAATTTAAACACCACCATACAGATGGGACTTGGTTTGAAGAGACCATGCCAGACTATCTCTCTATGAAATATCCTCCAAATATGACCACATTGGGAATAGCGAGGAGGAACATTTGACCCTTTCTCAGGATGTGAAGAAGTGGTTAAGTCTTCCAGCCAGAGGAAGTCAGCCCAATTCTAAGTCTTGCAACACAAATAAGATTCAAAAACTAAAAATAATGAAAACCCATATGCACAAAAGGATTTTACAGTAAAGGTTCTTCCTTTCACAAATGCTCATCTAGAGATCATTATGTTTCCTGCTCAATACCACACCCTGAAGTCTTACAGCTCACACAGTTACCTCACAAACCAACATGACATTGCACACAAATACCACAAAGGTACAAGTTCAGCCAGAATACACAGAAAAATCTTCAAGAATCTTGAGTTAAGAGATCTATGGTCAATGAAATAGACACCAACTATTTGATTTAATGCTGCTGCCAATCCACGAAAGCCACAAGTCGAGCAACCAGGGACATGACTTTACCTTGTGAGCTACAGTACCCACTTGAGATAAAAGCTTGGGACAACCTTCCTGCTTTTACAGCAGGACACAATCACTTAGGGTTTTTTCTGAAAGAAGGTACAGGACAAGGCTGTACAACATAACTGAGCATGCACTGGCTGAATTACAGGAGTTACACTACCTTGGAAAATCAGCACGTCATTTAACAGAACAGTAAAATGGTACAGCCAGTATTTTACAACATAAAAGAAAGGTATTTGGTCATCATAGAGCTTACACAAATAAAAAAGCGTACTATGTCCTATACACATTATTAAGCTCAGCTTGGCTGGACAGCAAATAGCTTTGAAAGCATCACCTTTTTTTCTTTTACAACCCTCATTCATGAGCTGCATTACAGAATAGCTTTTCCCCAGCTATTTTATCACCTTGTGCCAAGAGGACAACTTGTGCAAATGCACTGCAAAAGGCATCAAGAAACTGATAAGGGTTAACAACATCAACCCAGGCAAGAAAAGTTAGTCTTAATCCTTAATCAGCTCCGTGTTTGTTCACCACATGGTGCCATAAAACTTTGTGCCAGCACAACTAACAAAAGGTGCAGGCAAGATCATTTCAGAACTGCTCTAAATTGCTGCTGATATCAGGAGAAACTACAGCATTAACCTGAGCTTCTTGCCAAAAAGTCTGTGGGTGCTAGCATTGATACCAGACCCCCACTAGCAGTCTTTTCCCCTTTTTAAAATGTAGCAATTGTCTTTACCAGTGATACTTTTTATCATCTTAGGTTCACCTTTTAGTCAGGAAGCCACCATTTGCTCCCATGAATCCTATTTAGTAGAGGGCAACCTAGTTGCACACTTTTATTCACACTTGCTTCTCTATTTCCACATCTCACTACACAATTTCCACACTTTTCCAGGGTGCCATTGTGTACAACAGAACTTGTTCCTGGCCTCAGAACCTGTTTTCTGTAAGAACTAAAGCACCCACAAAACCAATTACTTGACAGATAAAAGGAGGAGAGGAGCAGGAGAAGGGTGAGGAGGAACCAACTGATGAGACATGTGCCATTTTCCACTCCACTTGTTCTTTTTCATGCTTTATTGTAAGCACAGATAAGGACAGGAATAAAAAAACCTTACAACATTACAGCCTGCCAACATAACCCTGTACAGACTCCACAGTGTAAAAGCATCATTGACTCCTCTTAGAGGTCCCTGGTCCAAAATCTGCAGTGACTATGAGTAAAGAGACAGTTCAGTTTCCAAATTTTTGCAAACTTTAGGACCTCAAAAACTAGAAATTACAAGATGTCACTACATGTTTAGTTACAAACACTGCTACTGGTTCACACTTAGGTCCAGAGTTTAGTTACAAATGATGACTTTGCCAGTTCATAGATACAGCAGTTTCTCCTACAAACTGCGTGTCCCAAGTGCTTCACCAAATTAGACAAAATAAATGCAAGCTGAGTGAGCAAACACTACTGAGAGTTAACATCCTTCCAAGGCCTTAAATTTGCCTTTCAACAAGAGCACATATTTAAGACAAAGATAAAAGTAAAAACAATGATTAGAAGGACTCAAACGGACCTGCTACAGTTTTGAAAATAAAACCACCTGATTAATGTCTACTATTAGATATCCTTACTGGACAAAGTATTGGACACATGAGAACTGCAGGTGCCTGTGCACAAACTCCACCTCATTCAAGATGTGCTTCACTTGCTTTGGGTTCATGAAATAAGGCAGCAGTTCAGCTGCTTAAATCCAAGTTACAACAGAGGCAGAATCTTACTGTTCAAATAACTGCATTATTAATGATTAAAAAAATAACAGAGTTGAACAACACTTTGACATTTAGTCAATTTTTTTGTATCCCACTGGAACCTTCAAATTTGACCTGAGATTTCACTACACAAGGGTAGCACTGCAATTAAAGTCAGTAAAAGCTAAACTACTCTGCATTACATACATAATATGGCCTTGGGGTTCACAGGCAGGCACCTAAAATTGATAAGAGACTGTTCTGTATTACTCAGGAGGAGACAGTATTGCATTCACAAGTGCAATGTGAAGAGAATAGACTCTTCAGTGTCTGAGTAACATGCCTGAAACACATCATGGACCCAGATATTCAACCAGCAGAAAATAACAGGATAAGTATTACAGATTTTTTCACAGCACCAGGCACCTGAGACACTGATAAAGCAAGGATCTACTCTATTGACATCAACAACAGTCTGATAGAAACCTGACTTTTAACTGCACTGCATTTACTTGATGATCTGTTCTCCTTCTGCCCAGTGCTGGTGCTTATCTATGCAAAAGTCAGGGATTGTTAGAAGTAAATACTGTTGTCAGATGTAAAAATATCAAGCACTTGGTTATATGAAGAAAACCAGCCCACACAAGTACTTGTGTTTTTTGTTAGGGAAAAAAGAAATTCAAGAAGTTTTGATAATTCTTCTCAGAACACTATTTCATTAAGAGAATCAGCTTTTTGCTATTTAAATTGAAGTTGTAAGGTTAAAAAGCTCATTAAAAATAAGGAAGCACCAATTCAAGAAGGGGCCATACAATTAAGTTCCATTTCCCCAACCCCTTACAACTCTCACTTCACATTGCAAACCAGCCCTAACTCAAATAGCTCAATTCTGGCTGGTCTACATTCTTGAATTCATTATGTACTTCTGAGTTACTTGGCACTTCATATTTATTACATGTTATTTTGGTAGAGCCTTACCAGATTAATATTGTATGTTTTACAGGTCAGATCATCCAAGCTCTGGTTCTGCAGCTTTTCAGTTATTAGTGTTACCATGGTAGTTGTTCCTTTTCCACTGCTCACACTGAAGTCTTGGAGGCTCTTCAGTCTCTTCTTTCAATACTCATGAGCCATTTCTGTTCTGGTCTAAAGTCTTGAGATTTATGCTTCCATCTTATTGCCAAAGTTTATTTCCAAATGCTGTCAGTGTATCATGTCTGATTTCCTGCAGAATTGGAGTAGAAAAAGGGAAATAGTCAGAAAAATTCTTGTGTACATCATACTTAGAGTTGTAATAACATAACTCTTATTTGGACCATTCCTTCATGCAAGCCCATCACACTGTGACCAGTGCTAATGTCTGGCATTTTGGACTGCATGTCTCCACTTGTGAAAGAATACTCCTATTGAGATTTCACTAATTATAACTTCAGAAAGGAGACCAGACACACATAGTAAAGATCAAGTCATTATTTGGCCATTTCCTACTATTAAACTGATTGTACCCAGGATTTTGATCCAAGGCAGGAAAGACTTAAGCTTTCCCTCATTTAAACTACTGGAGTCTTAGCCAGGTATACAGAAACATGCAGGTACCCACCATACTGTTCTGCATTTAACACTATTTGGCATTTTAAGACATTCTATCATGGTTTAATTCCTATCCTCTTCTTAAAAAGACAAGTAGAGCAATGAACAGCTCAAACACAACACCCACTTCCCAAACCATCACCTACTTTCAACATATTCCCCTCCAATGTTTCTTTTTTTTAAAGGTTACACAATTGTCACCTGTCAGCAAACACCAGATCTCACACTTGTAAGCAGGACAGATTCCCATACACACAAAAGCATCACAGACAACAGCTTAGGTATCTTTGTGAGCAGTCATTTAAATCAAAACCACTTGATTCACAGTTGCCTCTTTTTATCCTAAACATCCCCCACAATTTCTTCCCCTCTCCCCAGTGACCTGCACTAATCATTCCTGCTTATGATTTAATTTGGTCAAGTGTATTCAGAGTTCACTTATGGAATAAGAAGAAAGATAACCACACAGAGGTATTTCCAAATTTCAAAAAGCAACATGTGGCTTGGGGAAGGAACACTGATGCTGCTAGGACTGAAGTTTTACTTCCATTTGCTAGTTTTAACATCTACAGTAAAAAAGAATAGCTGAAAATAGTAATTTTCAATTAATAATTCCATAAAATATTGCCTATTCCACACTGCTACAAAGCTGTATAGATAACCAGTAGTAGCAAGGAAAAAAGCCACTTGAGGGCATGAACCAAGTTAAACCCATTTAAAACTAAGATATTAATAGTATTAATAGTGTTAGATTATCTTTTAAACCTGTTGCCTTTGAGTACATCCTCAAATATTTTCATATGTTAACCACACACTATTTCACCTTCACAGAGGTCTGCTACACACCCTTAGCCTGAGAGCTGTCCCATAAATTCTGCCCAACTTTTGGTCTTGTTCTTGTATCTACTTTTTATTTGCTCTAAGATAGGATGCTTACAACTGCCCTCCACCACAAATAATGCCACCCACATAGCTGGAAATTCAACTGGTCTGTTTTTACTGGAGGTGTCCTATCTTTCAGGAAAGCACATAACTTGAAATATTTACCACATCTTGTTCTGAAATTGCACCTGGTCAAGTACTAAAAACATCAAGTTCCTGCACTCACTGGCAAAAGCTGCACATACACTGTTCAACGTGAGCACCTGCCAAAGCAAAGTGTGGTTCATGAAGTGCCTTGTAGGATTCAGGGCAAAGTGTGAACAGCAGTATCCAGAGTGGCACAATAAAACACTGCTGTGTCCCTTTTAAACCTGGTAAAGCTTGAACTAGATCTAGAATACAGAACAGAAGTCAAAAGAAAGGCTGAGGGTCAGAAGTTATTCCTATACCAACTGAAAATATACTGAAGGCTGAAGAGCTTCGTAACTGGTGCAAAGACCTTCATATCAATGTTAAGGATGAATATTTCCACAAGTAAGAGGCTACTATTAAGAACAAGATCAGCACATGTTTAATTACTTCTGTTTGGAAGTAATTCTGTTTGGCCATAGAAGAATTTGTGTGGGGGGCTTTTCCCTCTCAAGGGAAAAACCAAATCCAATAAAACTACCAAAGATGGAATAAAAAGGTTTTGATCTGTAATCAGTTAACTATAATGTTAATATTTTGCTTAATACTTCTAATCTTTAAGTATTTCACTGAAATTTTAAGTCAGCTTAATATAAGCTAAAGTAAGGAGAGACTAGACAGAATAATATTGGACTTTAGTTAAGGAACCAAGTGAATGAAAGGATAAAGAGAAAGCAAATGAAATCACTGAAGCATGGCACTTCAAGAATTGTGCTGAAATGTAGTTACCCATTTGTAAATCCTACCAGCTACTGAAAGTAATACCTGGGAGCTGCAACCCACTCAGGTCCTTTCTGACAGCACAAAGCCCAATCAGTTCTAAAGCACAGGCAATGTGGAAATCCCCCTGAAAACGTTTCATTCCAGAAACTCACACTTACCGATACTACTGTTTCAAATGCTCACATGCTCCATTGAGAAAGGCTTTCTTCAAGTATGGGACAGGGTGAAAAGGTGCTGGTACCCAGACAAGTCTTCATCTATCTGCTGCCACATTCTACTGCTCCCCTCCTAAGTAAATTCCACTTCTCAGTATGAAGCACAACCCTAAGAGTAGGGTTTTAGCTCAGACCAGAATAATACTTTGCAAGTGAATTCCCTCATCTTCCTCAAATGTGCTTGATCATCAGTACTAACTTTTACATTACAGATCTGTTCTTGCTGGGCTGTCCTTGTTAAGGATGACACAATGAATGTTTAAGTGGACAAAATGTTACTGACACTTCTACCAACAAAAGCCATTCCAGGCTGCAGTTTGATACACCTCAGCTGCCATCACAACTGCCAACACATTTTCTTCCCTGGCTATTTGTGGCCCACAGCATTGTGCCAGCACAAAGTGTTTCTGCTCATCACAGAGAAGTAGATCAAGGAATTTTTATAGTTGGATAAAACCAAAGCGCTTCCTTTTGTTTCCGGGAAAGGCTGGTTTCCAGCTGGATCAGTTCCCCAGTCTGGTCTGCCATGAACTGGACACAAATATTTGTGTGGGCACATCGTAGGATGCTGACACTACTTGTCCAAGAGTACCTGTCCAACTACAACGTCAAAAAAAAAAAAGAAATCAGCCACACAAGAAAGCCAGTGGACATCAGCATTTCCTACACTGAGCCAGGCAGATTCTCCTATAATTAGGAATTAGACATATCTTCCTGAAGCATGGTTAGAACATGTTTTGCTCCCATTTTCCTTTTCCATTCATACTCCTTTGACTGGTCAAACTCACCAGCTCCAAGTGATCCAAAACCACTCCTGCAGCCTCAGCACTTTAACTCAGTGACCAACATCCTGGTTCACTCTAGTTGAGTATTTATAGTCTACCAGGAATTGCTGCCCTCAACTTTGCTAATTAATACTGGCTGCCAGAAGAAAAGAGATGCTTAAGTTCTTAAGCATTCTTAGCTTCACTCAGCTGTCATAATTTTAAAACTTCATTAGTATGTATTTGCAAGCTTTTTGGCCCTCTATACTTCCTAGCAGGAAGCTCCTCATCATATTTTCATGTTTTTGGGGGGGTTTTGTTCATTTCAAGAGCCTCTACTGTGGTATGTATTTAATGCAGCGAGAGAGCAAGCTGTTTACTTCATGTACATTTTCCACCACATTGTTTTTCCAGAGCTGGTTAAAGGCACCTAACACTTTTTTCAGTCTCTCCTTATGATGCTTATCAGGCTGAATCTACTCAAACTACCCAGCACTTCAAGCTAAATGGATTTTCAGTAATATGAACCATTTAGCCATCCTTGTTAGGGCAACATGGATCCTGCTGAATTCTCTTTTTTTTCAGCTGCCTCATGGCATAGACCTTGGCACAATGCAGTTCTGCCCTGCTCTCCCCACCACCTTTAAGCACACCCCACAGGTACACACTGCTGTGTCACCAAGTCTCTACAGGCACCAGCAGAGTCAGGCACGCCAGTTCAAACACTAATGTTCTCCAGCCCTTGAGGGAATAACAACAGCCCTTGGAGCTCCAAGTTGGGTGAAGTCCTACAAGATTATGGCCATGTTTCCCTCAGCACACCATCCTTTATGCAGAGTGATTAGGTAGAATGGTGAGAAAGCTGAGACCTCCAAGATAAACACACACAACAAAAGATGTTAGTCAGTCTCTGTCCTGGGAGAGACTTAATCTTCCTAGGATCTCCTTAGGCTGGGGGGCAGAGGTGAGGCAGGGGGAAGAGAAGCTATTTTTGAAGAGGAATAAATGGAATATAAAAATCAAAGTCCAAATGCAAGCCAAAGCTAACATTCCTCACAGCTGGAGAATGAGCTGTGATGGAATTAGAATCACCATTGTCTCCAATTTAAAGTCCTGTTCTATTCATTCTGAAGGCTGAGAAAAGTAAAGATTCATTATTCTACCTCTATAGTACTACTAAAGAAGAGAGGTCTTATTTCTTTAAAAGTTTAGTCACAAGTAGTAATGACTTGTAAAATCTCTGCCAAAATTAACAGTGGAGATAGAAAAGAAGTGCTCATGTCACGAATTCTGTATCTTCTCAGTGACATCACTGGTGTCTTTTTTGGGAAGACTACTAAAAATACAGATTATCCAGCCTCCCAGTCAATTAAAGGATGTCAGAGGCTCATTCAATTTGACAACCTACTTTCAAAGAGATGAAGAGTCCTGATGAAGAACACAAAGCCAATACAAAAATCTCTTCTTGGCTCTAAGAAAGTAAGGCAGCCAGACTCATTTCCAACCCACTCCTCCTCCTCGCATCCTGCAGGACAAAATGTTCCAGCAACAGCTCATCTCTCTGGGAAAATTTACATTTGTTTGAAACACTTCTAACAATTTCTTCTGTTTCTGAAAGTTCTATCTTGAATATAGAAGAAGAGATCATAAGACTTTGAGATGATTTCCCCATAACACAAACGTAGGTGTTTCTTGATGATCACAATTCCATTTTTTTCTGCCTATGGTACTAAAATTACCTGCAAGAACACAACAGGTTGTTCTCTCTGCTACTTCACATTATCTCCTGTTTTTACTCAGTGTTACATGGAACCCCTATTACTAACAATCCCATACAGACACACTTAGCCTGCTCCCAGCAGAAGAAAAGGATTAGCTAGAGTCAAAATTCCAATTCGGATAAGTAGGTCCTTTAAAATATTATCTCTGCTTCAGCAAGCCAAAGCAGCTAATCACTCCAGCACTACCAACCCCAGATCTAGATGATTTTGCTACTAGACTCCACATGAGCGACAATGCGATTTTTTGCCTCCTGGCACTTTCTGCAGCATCCAAGAAGCATTTCAAAATTGAAACATCACACAAAACTGATCAAGTTTTAACAGAGCATTGTCTACCCCAGCCCAGTTATGCTTGAAGCAACACTAAGCTGGAAGACCAGCTTTTCAGAAACTGCCATGCTAATGCTTTATGCCATCTGAAAAAAAGCTACAGAATGTCTAGTTTCTTGCAATACAAACTTTCAACTTCCAAAAGGAAAGAGAACATTCTACTTCTAAAAACACATATTTACTACAGTACTAAGAAGTTCACATGGAGGCTAAGCATTCCTTACAACATAAGTCTATTATTAACTTTCAGCCCAGAAAGGTTCTGCAGAGCAGGCATTCAGAAGACAATTATTTGGACTCTCTTCTTTTCAGCACTAATTTGCAGTGTGGTTATTCTGCAAAACTTCCAAAATTCCACATCGAGTAAAAAAAAAATTTTAATTAGAAAGTTTCCTACACCTATAAAATTATCCACCAGCATTTTGGGAGACAGGTATTAGTGGGGGACACTTCGGTTTCCAGCACATATTTTATGGATCCTTTTTTAATGCAATTAACTACCACCCCTTCATTTTCTGAGGTTCTCTATAAAAAAAATTAAAGCGGTGTATTAGAGTAACACTTTCTGTCCAAAAGGGACAAAGAGAAAGTAGAATTTGTAACTCTAGTTTGTATTTTGTAGAAATTGTCACAACTACCTAGCAAATTGTTTAAATCACTGTTCTTCTCTCAGAAATGATCAGATGTAAAAAAACAAGGGAAGGCTCAACACCCCACTCTACACATTCTTGAACCCTGAACAAAGCCAATGAAGCCAGTTACAACATGTGCAATTCAGAGTTTCTTTAAAGGACTAAGGAGATATTTCTTGAGCTACAGAACCTCCTCACTTCCTCTGTGCAGTGCTTTCATAAGCCATTTTTTATTAGAAGCCTCAATATTTTTGAGGTGTTCAGGCTTGGATTAAGGTTGACACAACTCCAGCACAAACGTGCAAAAAGGAACAAGAAAAACAGGCTAGAAGGCATCCTTTACATTAACTGATAGCCACTGGAGTCAAGTTTCTCAGACATCTCACAGGCTCTAGAAGCATAAGCAATATCAAGAGCTCAAAACTGTCTGCTGAAGAACATACCTCACCTAATGTGCAAGGCAGGACTATAGTTCACCACTCTAAGGTTAAGAAATAGGACTTGGGTTGTCAAAGCCCCTGGAGGTAGATGAGAATAATTAGGTCCACTTGCCTCAAACACCAAAAATCACTGAGCTCAGAATTTCGCTGTTTTGACCCTAAAGCATCATCACTGACATCAACTGGTCACTGAGGCACCTGTGACAAAATATAAAGTGCTACTAAAATAAGGCTGCACCCCACACACTCATTTGTACTCCATCTCCCACACCTCAGATGCAAAAGCTCTTATGAGAGGGAAGGAAAGCCTCAACCATCACATACAGCCTTTGGACCTCATTTTACTTAAAACACAACATTTCAGCAAATCCCTTGAACTCAAAGGGAATAAGGAGAACTCAAGTTTTCCAACTGAATAAAATGGACTTTGTTCAAAGCCTTCTGTGTGAGACAAAGAAAATCTGCAAGCAGAGGCACCGGAAATAACCTAAAGAGAATATACTGGTTTTAGTTGGTGGCTTCCAGTTTGCAAAAATTCACAGACAGATTATGTGCTGGAAACAGGTTAAAAGTAATATTTTGGTACTACCTTGGATTGTATACTTTCTCATTCTTAGATGGAGAATTCACCCAGCCTGACTGAGAAACACAAACAAAATAAAGACCTAAAACTATTTACTAAAATTTTAATTAGAAACAAATTAGTTCATCTATTACAGGATGAACTGTTGTCTGTAATAAATATACTACACTTTATTTCTCAAGTTACTACCAGTGGTTTGGGCTTGTTTTTAAACCAAGAACCTTCCAAAAAGCAGAAAGAAGGGTTGAGTTAAGGAATGTTAAACCTTTGTCACAGTTTATAAAGTACATTTCTCAAAGCAACAGAAGTGGTGAAGTAAGCTCAAGAGACTGTTTCCAGGTCATACCTAATTAAAGTAGGGAATGTATCACCACAAAAAACTAGGACTAAGAACTCAATCCAGACAAAGGTTAAAGCATTTATTATTCCCAACTCATATCAGTAAAAAGTCTCAGCCTCCCAGGTTTAAACCTGCCTTTCAGACCTGAGGAAGACTCAATATTCACATTGCAGAGAAGTCATCCTGCATCTTTTAAAGTATCTTTGTCAGACAGGACAACAGATGGGCTATGCCTTGTGTTTGATGCTGTACAAAGGTGCTGTTCCAAATGCTTACATTAGTTACATTCTCTTTCCTTAAAGAATCCATCACAGTGACAGGCATGGGTTTTATTAATTTTGCTCAACAATATGTACATCTGCTCTGGAGTTCCATTTGAATTAGCCATCAGCACTGGCCTGTGACCAGTCATCTCCCTGCAATGTGCCATTTGGACTCTTTCTCCTCCTCAGCATTACTGCACAAAGCCCAAGGCTGTGACACAGTGTTGAGGAACAGGAAATCTGGTTTACTGAGGTTTTTACACATGAATACCAAGCCCTTATAGCTTTTGCCATAATTATGAACTAAATGAGCTAACGGTCATTATTTCAAGAACACAATACTCAAAGCAAGAGTTATTGCCTGTTTGAGTAAATCAGAACAAAACCTAGTGGGCAATCACCCCTTAAGAGTATTACTAACTTTCATTCTATGATATTACTGAAATCTTGAAGATCAAGTCCTACACAAATTATTTTCACCTCCACATACTGTTTTTATAAATATGCTATTTAAAACCAATGGAAGTATTTAAATAGTATACAGAGCCTCCAGTAAAATACAAAATTCAGACTCAAATAATAATAATTTATACCAATCACATTAGTGTTTGGAAAAACATACCTACCACCAGTCTAAACCTATCACACTCCCTCTAGAGCAAGTGATCCAGACCATACAAGACCCACGAGATTTTATTTTACTCTATGGCTTGAGCAATTAAAAAAATAGATCAAGATTAACTGGCCCTACTACTGAGATATTTGCTTCACTCCACTAGTTAGAGAAGTCAGAGGAAAAAAATAAAGATAAGGAATAGTATCACTTACTTTCTCTTAGTGTTTGCCCTTAAAAATGAGAAGTAAAACAGGCACATATGCATGCTTTAAAAATACCCAGGCCTGAAAAAATACATAGCACTGACCCTTAAACTCATGTGGCAGTGACAACAATGACTACCCCACACACATCCTGCTTCCCTGTAACAGAATGGAATAATATCAGCACTGAAGTACTGTTCTATTACCAAGGCCTATGGGCTTGGAGTTGATGGATTATACAAATCTCTTCCATACATCCTGCTCCCAAAGCACACACAGCTAATAAACCTCCTCCTGTTTGCCTTCAGGTTCATTCTGAAGGGTTTCAGACATCTGGTTGGCTTGTTTGAAATAAAAAGCCCAGCTAGTACATTTGTTTTTATGATCCCAAGTGTGAAATGTTCTTGCTGGAGGCCTCAGGCCAGGTGAAAAACACTTATGTTAAGATGCTACTTCATGGCATTTCAGGGATCTAATCTGCACATAAGGAAGTCTCCCTATATTTGCTTGTGCACAACTACAAAATTAAAAACCAGGAACCTATGGCAGTCCAAATATTTTTCAGTAAATAGTACAACTGGTGAATTGCAGATAGTACTAAATTTAGAACTCAAGTGCTGAGCAGTATTCTGTAAATATCCATACATCTCAATGCTTACATGAAACACTCCTCCAAGCCTTACTTTCCTCATTCTTCATACTATGAGTAATATTTCCCTCTCATGACAAAGTACTATGCCCAATTTAGCAGTGTAAGAAAAGCCTCTGTCTCAAAACTGTAACTCTTCAGAAGCTCATTGTTAAACTGTACTGGATGAGTATGCATATATCTTTATTTTACGAGTTTACAACAAATACACTGTTTACATATTTTCATATAAAGCCCAAAAGTATAAAGAGGGTGGATTACAAAGAAGAGTTTACACAAGAGTAAAATTCTATACAAGCTTGCATAGAATAGTTAAAGCCTGCTGCTACATTATCTGTGTTGAAATAGCATGGAAATGCATTGAACAGATATGAAATATGGTGCACAGCTGACAACCAAGTTCCATCTCGTGACTCAAACTTATTCTCTATCATGGCTGACCACCTGTAATTTACTACTGAAGAAATTTGTTACTGAATTCATCTGGCAGGAGTCACCACCTTGAGAGGTGGCACACTGAAAGACATCAAGTTATACAACACCCATCTAGTTACCAGATCCATTAGAATTCAGAAAATAAACCCCAAACACCACACAGCTTTAAAGTAGCAAAAAATTTCTTTCAAATATAGATGTCCTGGCTATCACACTACAAATACCAAAACTGAATAGTAGCTTGAAAAATTTTGTTGCTCCTTCATTTGCTAAACTACAGTTCCTATCAACATTATCATCAGGTTTCTAACTTCTGTTTTGCACATACCTTCAGCTTTCAAATGAAGTCTCTGAAGGGACCTGCACTGCATAGAAACTGCTCTACTACATGTGGACCCTCAGTAACAGTCCACAAATGCCCTAAGTATTAGCAGACCACAAATTAAACTCCATTAAAATAATGGAATGAAATACAAAGATAAAAGCAGTACACATGTCAATATTGCATGTGCTTTCAGCATTCAATTCAGACACGACTTCAGGTGTCACCAGGGACACCCCTCTTCCCAGACATATTAAAGTACTTCAGTAAAAATTAGTTCAGTTGAGCTAAGCAGCTCTTACCAGTTCACTAGACCATTTCAAAAGCAAGATAATACTTTCTCTCTACGCATTCAGCCCTCAGCAGCACAGTGAACAGATGAATTCAGGAAATGCTGTGCTAAAGGTCAAGACAAACCAAGGGGTACACATTGCAGTAGGTATCTAGAAAAAGCATTTTTAACAATTACATCAACAAAAATAAATCTCATGAGACAAACAAAGTTACACCATGTAAGAGAAGACAACTATGATCAGTCAGAAAAAAACCCAGTGAATTATTTTAGCTACATAGGTATGATTTTTTTCTTTAAATACGGAAAGGCCACCTTCCCCTTGATGGAAAAGCTCAGTATTTTCTCTGAGTGCTACCTCAACACTATCAGATGTTTAATGAATGACTAATTCTACAAGCAAGTTATGTGGAAAGACTCATTTGCCAAAGTGGATTCACAGAAGTCTCTAGAACTTCAAATCAAAGTTTACTCACAAGAAGACAGGCTATGAAGCCTTAAGGCAAAACCATGCCCCTGCATGGGAAGTGACCAGGCACAGGTGCTCATCAGTACACAGGGACTATGGACCACACCTCAGCTGGTATAAGGCAAAAGAACTATTTTATTGGAGCACAAAAATAACAGGTGAAAAAAGTGTCGAGGAAGGCTTTTAGTTTTGATTTTCACTGACTGGAACAGAAATTTAGCAACTTTAAACAGTGTCAGGTGGGTCACTTGGCAAGCTGAGCATGTAACATCCACAGACAGCAAGTGTAAGAGGACAGGACAGTGTTTGGGAGATGTGTGTCCTCCCACTCGGGCAGTTACCTTTGCATTCTGACAAGACTGAAGGACAAAACAGCAAAGATTTATCTGACGAAGTCAACAGTAAGAGATGCAAACATGTCCTTTCAGCTCTTCACCTGAAAACTCAGCCTTTCAAATGCTGAAAAAGAGTGTATTTTATCTCAACTTCCTTTAAAACAAGCTTCTGAAATCACATCTGTGTTCCTGGCATCTTCACATATGCAAAGGTTAAGTACTCTATAGTCTGCACAAAGCAGTAACATTTTCTGTTCAAGATCTGAAGCAAACCACTGCATCAGGGAAGTCACTGGCTGAGCACCTGGACCCAAGAAGTACTGAACTGATAAACAAGCTTTTGACAGCTGCAGCCTTTTCTGCAGGTGCAACAGGCATTTACTTCATTTCAGTTTGACTTAGTTCAGTAACTAGTTTAGAATTCAGAAATAGGTTTGGTTTTGTTTGATCAGCTTGTGCTCAAGTGAGAAAAAGGTAAAAGGAAGGTCCCCCCAACTACTTCCAAAGGTTAAGGCTGTGTATTTAACGGGACTATAAAGTTTAGTCTCAAAGATACTCAAATTTTAGTAATATCAGTTGCAAAATGCTATGTATCACACTTAATGCAGAGAAATATGCCAAAACTAAGTATTAACCCACCTTGAAAGAGCTTTTCTGAATGCAGTTCCCCCGTAATACTCTTTAATAATGTTTGTAATACTTACAAACAAGTATCCTAAAGCACAGCTGATACACACTTCACCATCCACATTGCCTTTAACTTCTTAACACCAGGTGATGCTGCCTTACTTTTCTGGCAACACATTGGGGGTTCAAATCAATCACTGAGGTAATCCCAGGTAATAAACATTCAACATCTTTAGAGAAGGATTATCACTTTCTAAGACCTTTGCTCAATTTAACATTGCAGCATGATTTCAAAGGACAGATGTCTGTCTCCTTAGAGCAAACAGTGGAACGGATGGTTAGAAAATTTATTATTCCAGCTTGTAGCCAGGCACATCAAAACTTTACCTACACTCAAATACATCTGTGTGATGAGAATAAACTGTTACATATGCAGGAATATAAATAAGGTATAAGATTAGAGAAGCCTAAGGAAATTACTGGATGGTAGAGATGCAAAGTAGTTTGAAAGTTTACAGGGAGAGGTGCTGGAGAAGCAACAACAAATAGTAACTTACAGAACTGAGTCAACCCCAACAGAGACAGGGTTTGGAAATACCCATTTCTATGCAGGACGAGATTCATTATGTGGATCAAATTCAGCAGGGGAGACCATATGAGAACTAAGATTTCAAAGAGAGAAATTTGTACCTATAGAGATGTCAACAAATACTCACAAATACAAATCCAAGAAAAATACCCCGAAGAAGAGCTGTTTCAACTAGTGGAGCTTATCCTTCAACACACAGCATGAAATGCAAGAGCAATTTCATCTCAAGAATAGAGAGCTTAAAAGAACCCTAACTTCAGTCACTCTAACGCTTGGAATTATTTGCAAGGTACCAGATTTAGGATGTTTTGTGATATTTAAATGCAGACAGAGAAAGGACACGCTTTATAAAAAAAAATTTGGACATCAATTTGAGGCTAGGCTTGCCTTCATTCCATGCCTGCCTCCAGAAAAAGGCCAAAATTGATGTGACTGGTCTCCAATTCCCCACCTTCCAGCAGAATCTCTGGGGAGGTTGGAAACTTTGTGTGAGCACTAAATGGCAAAAAGGAGGTGCACAGCACCCCTCTGGTTCACTCAGGCATCAGAATAACAGGGTTTAGAGAGACAATCTGTGAGATCATGCCCCTAAGGTTTACAGACTTCTGCTGTTGGGAGGTTAGGAAAGGCTCTACAGCAAACTCAATACTTAGGGGACAATCATACCCAAAGAGCAGCTACCAGTGGTGTGTGGGAGAACACACCACACAGGAACCCAGCTCAGTTCCATTTCTGTGCTTCCATGATCCACTGCTGCCAGAGTAGCCTTGTCACAAGTAGGAGAAAGGCAGCAAGAAGTGCAAGCCAGCCTTAAAATTCTGTGTAACTTTGTTAAAGTTGGAAAACTGTTGTGCACATAACAGAATACAACTGAGTTGTGAAAGGTGTGCTCAGGGAGGATTAAATGAACAAACAGGAAGGCACGTTCTTCAGAAGAAAGCTGTGGGCTTGGCTGGATCAACAGGCTAACCTTGAAGCAAGTGTTAAACTGGTGTAAGGAAATAAAACATATGGGGATGCACAAACAGGAGTATCAGCTCCAGGCCACATGAAGCAATCTTTTTACACCACTCAGCTCAGGAAAGCCTCAGCTGTACTACGAACTTGGGCCTTAAGCACCATGCTCAAAGCCAGACATGAACTAACTTGAGAGAAGAACAAAAACGATTAGAGCAGAAAAAACATGACCTCTCGAGAAGGCTTGTACACTAGTTTTATTTAGGCCAAAAGTATCCCAACACTGCAGGGTGGAGAGCAAGACACCAGGAAACAGGAACATGGCAAAGAATATTTTTAAAAGATTACTGACTTACAGGTAAAAGAATAGCTGTCCCTTATGCCCAGGGCAATAGGCAATAAGCTTGACCTGCAGTAAGGAAGATGTCTGGTTCCATATTCAGAACAAGTTTTAATGCTGAGGACAGCAAAGCACTGAACTGAAGAGAAAGAAGCACTGCTCGAGCTTCTGTTATGAATCACATTAGATGTGCAATATCAGTATGGGGCAGGGAACACACAGCTAAGCCTACACCTTTTGCAGCCCTTTTTAAAAAATTACCTCCATTTCAAGCCACTGTAATGTTTTTGCTTATTCTCCTATGGTTTCTGTTTAGTTTCGATGAGCTAGAAGTTACTTCCCTGATTTTTCATATTCAGGTTATTTGACTATACAAAAAAGTCACACCTGCCTCACACTTTCCTCATGCAGAAATAAACCCACTCCAACCATCTCCCGTGGCAGTATGCAAGTTCCAGCAATATTGCAGTATCCTGCTGTAGTTTTTTTCTGACCAGGAGAAACCAGAAGCCGATTACTTCAGCAAGAGGAGCGTGCTTTGCCTTCTAACAACCCAGCAGGGTGATGTAATGGCTTTCACTGATGTGGTGTCAAAGCACTGTCACACAAACATATGCACACACCTCTTATTTTTACAACCATTGCCTTAGGCTTCCTTAGGACTTCCTGAGGATGTAAGATGCTGCATGCAAACCAAATACTCCAAAATAAAACCCAAGATCTGCAGGATTTTACAGATAGGGAGTTGAAGGAGAGAACATTAGTTACAGAGTCTGTGTGTGACTTAAGTTACATGTTCACATTTTAAGTGCAAAAGCTGAAGTCACTAAACCACAGAATTAACTCTTAAGAGTTCAAGCATAAATAAGAAACATAAACCAAAGACAAAATACTATCCTTTTTCATCCTCTGTAATAGTTTGGTACTACACATGTTTCTCCAGGTATTTGTCTGCATTCTTCTGATTTGTGAAGCCTGAAAAGAGCAGCACAGTCCACCTTACCCTCCAGGAGCTCAGCAATTTCTTATCCAAATATTGAACCAGAAAGGTCTGGCCAGGATGGAGTGCTAATGGAAGAAAATGATGAAGTCAGCAAGCACACACATAGCCAAGCTCAAGGGGACCACCATGCATCCTGGGAAGTGAACAGGGTGGCACTGGAACATGTTGGCACATGTTGCAGTGCCAGCACAGCCTCCTCATCAGCAACAGGCTCTCGTGTCACCTTTGATACCCCCTTACAGCAGATAACAGCACTTCAGTTCAGCCTCCAAGTTACTCACACTTCTCAAACCCATCAAGGTTCAGCTTCGTTGTTTCATCACTTTTAAGAAATGAAAAGATGAAGTGCCAGGTACTTGCTTCTTCCCCTTTCCCACTAGAAGAAATACATACTGTATTTTAGCCAATTCAAGTAAGTAGCTCTTGAATGCTGTTTTCATTACTTCTCTCTGCTCTCACTTACTAAATACTGCATCAAATTACACTCTGAAGCACAGCAGTAGTCCTGAGGCATGCTTACACACCACTACCTTCCATTCCAGATAGGACATAATGAATTATTATTTGTCACTACTATCACACTGGGATAATTGAGCAAAGAGGTTCCTTTTTTTAACTAGGATTGTAATTGTAACTGCCAGTTCATCAAAAACATTGTACAGATACACAAATAGATCCTAGCACTTAAAAATAAATAAATCACACCCACAAACAGTTCATAGATCAGAAGACTCCTCTGTAATGAAAACAAAGCTGCAACCTCAGTGGCCACCTGCATGTTGACTAAGAAGTGCTGAGCTGCAAGAGGCAGAACCCCACAGATCCAGATCCATCCTGCCTCAACCATATTCCCACAATTCTCTTGATTCATAACCTACATCACACCTGAGGCTCCAAACTTGAACCTTTTCCATATTCTGCATGCTACATTTGGACAGTAGAAGTGGAAAAAGCAACAGGGTTTGCCAGATCCAAGTGACACACAGCTCTTGTCACTTGGACCCTTCCTGAAACATGATAAACTTTCATCCCTCTAAAACCAGAAGAGGTCAAATCAACAGAAATCTTGAAGGAAGATAGAAAAGTGCATTTTTCATTGGGAAAGCAGAAGTAGTTAAAGGAAACAGTATCTTCAAAGTAAGAATTTACTACAAACAAACTTTGGAGGGTAGAATAAAAAACAAAAATATCACACAGTATCCAGTAGTAACTGTACAAAATAGAGGAATAAAACCAAGACAAAATCTAAAACCAAAATTAAGAAGGTGAAACATAACATGTGCACAGCACTGAAGGAATGATTTAGGGCCGTTGACATCAACAAAAGCTGCATAAAGCAAAAATTAAACACGCTGCAATAATAATCTGAGCTGCCCAATTACGTTAAAAAATACATTTACCCTACAAATTAAAAAACCTCCCAAACCCCTCGAAGGCATTAATGCTGTTCACAATGTTATTTGAGATGCAAATTAGGGACCTAAAGTTAATATAACACCAACAGAAGTTCCTATTATTCCCATTCATGGCTCAAGGGTAGGCGACAGTAAAGCCACAGCCCTGTTGTATGAGGTCTTATTGGGACAGTAAAGGTTTTCCTTCATTTTTCATGTGAACCACCTTAATGTAGAAATTTCTAAATTAAAAACGTGATTATCATAACCCAAGAACACTGAAATGAATCAAAAATAAACAGCAAGTCACTTGTCAAAACTGGCTGGACAAAGGGAGCCTTAAGGAAAAACAAATGTTCTTCAGAAAAAAGGAATTCGGATCCTGTCTTCCAGCATCACAGAGCTCAGGCTAAAGCACAAAAGTAAAGGTAGGGACAGGAGTGCTGCAGTTATTTCTTCAACTATTTCCTGTACCAGCTGGGTTCCAATTTTGAAGCTCAGCAAATGCAGAAACAGCTTTCTTCCATCTCAAATGCCTTCCCCACAATGACATGTAAGGTCTTGGTATACTGAGTTTTGCAAATGACACTTCTAATGACAGCTCTAGGCAAAAACATTGTTTGATTTCACACTTTTAGCTCTATCTATAGACAGACTCTCACACACTGAAGAGCAGTTCCCATCACTGGATGTCCAAAGCTCTGGGCCTGTAGTTTGGTGTTTCATTGACAGAATCCTTCCCAGTACTTTCCTACAGTTTAATTTTGACAGGAACTTAGAGCAACACTGTCATTCCAAATTCAAAGCAACTATGTTAACATCAGCTAATCAGAACCCTTGATCTTACTGTAAATACCCAACAAAAATCATGACAGCCAGCATTTCACTAAGATACAATCACATTCAAACAGCACAAAGCAAATTATATTAGTTTGGTTTTTATACCTCTGTAAATTTCCTAATTGAAACACTTCATATTCTCCAAAGCATAACATTCAAGTGCTTGCTTAAAAAAAATTAGTGCTGTCAGTAAACTGAGATCCATAACCCAGATAATGTATTTAGTAACAACCCTGCCTACTTCCTCACCTCAACCTAAAAACTAGCAGAAACACAGCCTTCAGAAGTTATTTATGCTCACTGCAAAGCATTAGCAGTTAGCTGAGCAGCTTCTTGCCAGATTGTTGATGACACTATTTCCCAAACTGACCAAACAAAAAATACAAAACAGCAAAAAATGTGTATTAAAGAGCTGACAGTTACCTTGATTTCAGATTTTTCTATACTGGACAATACCACAATATGTAGTTGGATCACAGAAAAATTTGTAAAGCAGCCCAGAAAAGAGTTAAAAATGTCACTCCCTTTTCTTCTTTTACTCACCTCTTCTTGAGAAGAAAATCCTTAGAGACAACCATTTTCTGAAAATATGATTATCTCCCTAACAGAGTGTTTACAGTTCAGAGAAACCAACAAAGTGAATATTTTTTTATACAGACTTTTATCACTGGATTGCAATATTTCAGTGCCAAGATCTTAAGGACACAAACTTTGACATACAAAAAAACCTGTTGTTAACATAAATGGCTCCCTTGCAAGTACAGAGAGTCCAGAGATTAAAACTTACCTACCAAGAAGGTATTGGATATTACCCTGATTTCAAGTACCTGTTTTCCTAGCCATGAATTTCTTCCCTAGGATTAATGAACAGGGCTTCCTTCTGCTCACTAACCCTTCCTTCAGGAGCTTTCTGTGTGTGGTTCCACCACCACAATAAGATTGGTACCTACAATATCTAAAATAAAAGTTACAGATACTCCTGTCCACTGTGGAATTATCTTACTTGTTCTACTCTATTTCAAAATTTAAGTTTACATATAGATTGGGAAAGACTAAAGACAAGGTCCTATGAACATTTACCTGCAAGATCATTCTTACATGACTAACAGACCTCCAGAATGTAGTAATCTAAAAACAGCCCAAGAAGTTTATTTTATAAAAGTAAAAATGAAAATTTAAAGAAAGCAAAGTTTTATCTAAAAAGAAAGCATAAAACTTGTGAGCTTGCAGGGGAGCGAGAAACTCACTGTTGCCAAAAGGCAAAATTTCTGTTCATACTATGACCATATACATACCCAAAAAGCAGTGTAAATTGTAACATAAATACTAGTATTTTCCACTAAAGGTTTAACCAGACTTATTATCATTTAAGAAAACTCAAAGCAGAATCCACAGAAGGACAAATTCTTAGAACAAAACTCAAAGCCAGCACCAAAAAGTGGAGGAGCAATGAAAGAACTGTGTTTGGAAAGTTTTAAGTACACCATGTTTCTAAGGGGAATAATCTATCAAACCACAGGAGGTGACTAGAACTGCCATCATCACTGTTAACACAAAGGAATGTAGATTGGGGGGAGGCAACAGAAGAAGGGGGAGAAAGAACAGAGAAGGGAAAAGGAGAAGGAACTTAAAAAGGGAGCCACAGTAATGGCTACCAGACTCTCAAGGAATTCCTATAGGGGAGAATAAATCCTTCAAGGTTTTGTTTTAAATAAAGCAATCCCCACAATAAATTGCAGTCTTCCCAGTACAGTTAGGCTTTCAGTTTATTTGCCCACCATATTTTCATAAATATAGTTTTATACCTCTACTAAACTTCCAAAGCTTAACACAATGGTTGCAAATATAAATAATTCTCCTTTCAGCCTCCTCATTCTTCTGAATCACAGTACCCTGCAGAAAAACAGCTTTTCAAAAGGAAGTCGGGAAGTTTAGCTATCCCAAATTTAAAATATCCCTTTACAATTTTTTAATCAACTTTAATTCTCCAGTTAAAGAGACAATAACTACGGGCTACGCACTGGCAGGTAAAGGCCACTAGAGGACTGCCAGATCACCACAGGAACATCCCAGAAGGATATCATATCATTAGGGGGATGATCTTGCAGATCAGTATTTGAAGATTACATTTAACAGGCAGTATGCACTTCCATATGATGAAGAGTAACATCTTGTTACTGATGTAAAAAATAGGGATAGTTAAAAATAGCAGACATATTAATACCAACAGTATTTCCCAGAAATTCAAAATGAATGAGTGGTAAACCCATTTTGTAATTAGGAGCTCCACCAGCTTATGTAGAACTACTTGAAATACATTTTAGCATCCTGTCTGAGTGCAATTCTTCCAGGCATTTTCAGAAGTCCAATATCTGTAAGGATATAAACTCTTTGGGCTTGAACACATGCACTGCACCTCCAATAAAACCAGATGAAGCCACATGCTTCATTAGGAAACTTTCTGCTATTCAGCAAACATTGGACTCCAGATTTCATAAGCCAGACTCGAAGCAAGCACACTATTCACAATTAAAGCACATCCAGAAACATTTCAGCTTGTCACAAGATACACAAACTTACTGGTTCTTGCCAAAAATGGCTTGGACAAAAATATTTTCTATCAGCCGGGCATATGAACGGGAGGCAGTGCAACAGTAAAGGCTGTAATAACTCTTCTCAGGAGCTAATTTTAATGTAAGCACAGCGAACCAGAAAATGGATTTGACCAGCTGGCTCAACTCATCCCGAGGCCTAGGATCCAGCATGCACATCAAAACCCAGGGAATTCTCGCATCTAAATCACCCAGCCCCTCTCAGCCCTGCGACCCCAAAGCTGGGGTGCTGCTCCAAAGTCCAACTGATGGATCCGGAACGCTGTGATGGAGATGTCATTTCCCTAAATGGGAAAACACCCGAACTTTCTTATCCCGACCCCAGGAGTCCCGATCCCTGACTCAGTCCCTGAGGATCCTCTGAAAGGGCGGCCGTCCTCTCGCACATACCCAAAGCGACCTCCTCAAAGAGCACCCAGAATTTCAAGAACACATTTCTATTCATCCTTCGTGCAGGCCAGAAGACATTTAATAAGCCAAATAACCAGAACAAAGCCATGTTACTGCCCTCAGAAAAGCTGGAATAACACAATGAGCCCTTTCACTCGCCCACTGAGCCCAACTGGTCCTTACACTCCGGGGCCATAAACTAGAAATCAACTTTCCTATTACTGAGGGGAGGGGGTGGAAGAAAACAATCCCCGTTTCCACCCAGGAATCGTTAGGGAAGGCAGCTATTGTGGGAAAACATGCACCTACTAGAAGGTAACTCTATCCTTGAGCCAGAGAGGGGGGAATCGCCTTAAAATCTCCGGGGTACGTGCCTGGAGACATGTGTTTGCAGGGCAGCGGCACAAAGGAATGTCCGAGCCCCGCCGGGGCCGGGGACCGTCCCTTCCCTTCCCTCCTTCCCCGCACGGCCGAGTCAGGCCGGGGCCTGGGAGACACGGCAGCGCCGCGCAGCCGGCCCGGATTCCACCCCGAGCGGCACCGATTAACGCCAGTAAGTTGTTTTTTGGGGGGTTTTGGTCTCCTCTCTCCCGGGGGGGCCGCCGCCGCCTCCAGCTCACGGCGGGCGCTCGGCAGCG
>WEIV01014408.1:33431-68681 GCA_013390005.1 Calyptomena viridis | reverse complement strand
GTAGGAGGAGAGATTTGAACCCTGAAAATATCAGAATACGAGAGGGACATAAATGTAGTGATCTCAGAGAAAGATCTCACTGATGGACTTTACTGCCAATCAGAAAATGCTTGCAGAGGAAACATTGGATTAAGGTGTAGGAGGTTATACTGCAGTTTGAAGAACAAAACTGTGGTACCAAATGTGAAACAGTCTGTAAAGAGAGATGAAGGTAGTGCTAAAAGAACAGTTTGACTGCTGCCAACAAAAGATGGTGATATTTTGCTATGAAAATAATAACAAAAAAAAAGTAGTAATTTGATGAATCCAGTTGCAGTATCGAGATGTTCAAAATTCCCAATTAGCTTGGACTCACCTCTGGAAAAAATATACATTTTCTATATACTCTAATATAAAGTTCCTCAACCTAATCTGAACCTAATCTGAACCTAATCTGAACACAGTTTCCATTCAGACTGTGAATACACAGCTACAAGAAAAAAGACAGACCTTCCTTGAACCACATATATACAAAAAGAGAATGCCCATAAATTTTAGTCTCCTTTACAGATTTAAAAAATGCAAAATATGGGAAATTACAGTTAATCTAAAACTATTTCATAGTTCTAGATCATAGCCACTCATATCAGAAGTGCATCTCACTAGTGATCACTGAAGCTATCACTATCTTACTCCTTTAGACACAGGATGGGATTATGCTCATCAGCTTTAACTGTCAGGGTAGGAATGTTGTGTTAAGATGTCTTTCTAGGCTCTCTTAACAGTAATGGGCAGCACCTCTAGAGTCCATTTCTTCACAGCTATTAATGTCTTCTAACATTAGTGTTCTAGTATCTATTAATATGTTGAAAGAATTCCTCAGGGACATCTCTTTCTTCATTTACAGTAGAGGGAATCGAGTATCAGGTGACAGCAGATGCTCACCTTCTAAATTGTCTATCTGTGACATCTTTCATCCCTTGAAAGGATGAAATGTGGGATGGGCTGTACTAGGCTGTTTGCAGAGATAATGGCTGTGTCTACGTTAGTGTTTTAGCTCACAGTGGGACTATATTTCTGCTTCAAATCAGACCCATTTACTATGTCATGATTCACATAACAGAGCAGTTTTAGAGAGTACAAAATGGGTATGTTTCTGATGAAGTTAATGGAAGATTCACCCCAGGCAGCATCTAAACCACAATTTACAGCTAGTGCAAAAGAGCCCCCCCAAACATGTATAGTGTGAATGTCAGGGCCTCAGCACCAACTGTTTTGCTCTACAGAACCATTCCTTTTAGGCTGCACTACCTGCCAACACATACAAAGACACCTGACTCAAATCAACTCCCATGTTTCAAACTTGCCCCTGAAAAATACAATGTAAGTATGATGGAGATTTTGAACTGACAAGAGAAGATAACAGAATCATACACCATGGAATAAAGGTTGTAGTCATGCTGTTTGGGTTGCAGCTGAGTTAAAATGAAGGGGCTGCTGATCCCAGATGCTCTTGGCTTTCTTTTACTGCTCCTACACCAAAAGTTACCACCCCCTCAGTTAGCATAACTTAAAAGGATATTTGTTCTCTTGCCATGTTTTTTTCATAATAGGTCAGGTTGATTTAAACTCTGTAATAATGAGGTGTGAATTGTGTTGCCACCCATCAACATAAAAATTCTTCAGTAAACAACCTTATCCCTCAAAACCATGTAAGATAAGCTTAGAAATATGCAAGATCTTTAATAACTGTATTTTTATTTACCTGCTGGGTTTCGTGCCTTTGTGATTCATGCTGGCAGGTTTCTGGACAGAAATGGTCCTGAGAAAATACCCATTTTCTCAAGTTAAAGCTGAAATTTTAAAGAAATCACTAGTTCAAGCAGTCAGAGTTTAAGCAAGCCACTCAGTTTAGTGTGACTTCACAGGCAGATCTCAAAAATCACAAAACCCAAAAGTTTGGCTGAATTTCTCCTGATTTGTATCCATGTGCCCCAGTCCTGTCATCTGGGGAACTTCTCATGTAGGTATTGCAGAAATGTGAAGGAGAAAAAGTCTGTGCCATGCAGTCTGTTGGAATATTGGTATTCCAGATCATTTTATGAGACTGGGCTGAGACTGTTAAGTCTCTGAAGCCAAAGGCTAAGGCAGCTGTTGTTGCATGCTATAACTTTTTTGGAGTGTTGTGGCTAATCACAGCAGTATTCTTACTACTCTTGATTTTCTAATAAGAATTATAAGACGTGGGGCAAAGCTGGCTGGTTGTTTAGGTATTCATATTTAAAAAGACCATCTGGTTTTAATCATAATTAAAAAATAAAAAAAGCATACAAGGAATTACATCTGATGTTTCTAAGTTGTGCCCATGTTGCATTTTTAAACATTTCAGCAAAACTGATATTATAATAGGAATGGTGTTTATACAGAGATTCCTAAATTTCTTTTAAACAACTGTGTTGTGTCTTATATGACAAGAAATTTTATCTAGCACATGCCAAAGGCATGCTGGAGATTTTTCCAACAGCTCCAATTCATCTCCTTGAATTAATTTTTTCTTGCAGATACAGTACAGACATAATTTTATTAACAGTCAACTGTTTTAATATTCACTGCAATAAAGAGATTATTCTTCTAGAACCCTCAGCACAACTGTTTCTGCATTGTAAAGCCAAACAAAACTGATTACTGCCAGAATTAATGGTCTTTCTATACTCATATGCCATATACACTGTGATTCATCTGCGTCTTAACCACTAACTAAAAATTTAGAACTGAGACAGAACTCAATTAAGTGATTCCTTGCAGGCCTGTGTTCCTGTGTCCAACCCTTAACAGAAACTTGGCTGACAAGAAGCTTGCCCAAACACACATTTTGTGCAGCCATTGAAGAATGAGTGCAGAGTGAAGGGATGACGGGCTGTCCTGCTCTCCCAGTTCATCTCACATGGGACAGAGCTAAGCAAAGCCTCAAAGCCTTTGTGGCTCTTTCTGGTGTCACTACAGTGCCAACGGAGTGATTACTTTAAGCTACTTTCCTCAGCAATATGTATTTCACCTTTAAAACTTGCACAGGGCACTGTTTCTGTGAAATTAAATAAATCCACTATAATTTTATAAACAGTTGATTCACTGGACAAATTAAGTCCTGTGTTCTGAGCAACAGAAATTCTGTCTGTACTACTAACAGAAAATCTCAGGAAAGCGGCTGGGAGTTTTTCTAGAAGGAATAGGAGGAGGTGTGGATCATTGTGAGTATTTCAGAAAAATGGTTGACCCTGAATTGGCCTTCTCACCTGTAGATACCAAAATATTCTACAAAATAAAACAGCTGTGTTAACATAATTTCATATCTAGGAAGTCGAAGAAAGCTAGCACAGCTTTTCTGAAACCTGATGACAATTTGGTGGGAGAGCTGCAAAGAGAACCCCCGTTTAAGGACTCCTACTTCTGTGCCTTGTCCACAGAAATGTGCTGCCTCCCAGTGCTGTCTAGATATACCAGGCATCTGTACAGCTGTATTTTTAGCCCTGATATTCTCTTTGGCTGGAACTGGGCCATGAAGATTCACAGTAAGCTAAGGACTGTAAATATCCCTTAGACTTTATGGGAGGAAAACTGGCATAATATCAAAGCAGAACAAGCACTTTCTTAAATTTCAGCTTTGTTAACTACTGTCATACTTGAAAGATTTCCCTGGACAATAAGAAAGAACCAACCAGCTGCAGCATGTTGTAAACAAGCAAAAATTAGAAGGAAGAATTTCTGCAGATTTTATCATGTTATGGCAACAAAATCAGATTTTAAGAACTACAAATCATGGAGGTTTCAGGGCTTTTCCAGACTTAATGACTTATGCTGGTCATTAAGTCATTAACAAAAATCTTAATTTCCCAGTAATACTGTAAATACTTGTTTTCTCACAACCCACTTTGTTGTAGAGGATCAGATATCCCTATGCATTTCAGATGCATAGGCTATTATTAGTTACACTACTGCTAAAATATTAAAGGCTCCATAGGTGGATTAAAATTCTTTTCAAAATGCAGAACCCCTTTTTGTCATATTTTTGAAGTGTCTTTTGACTTGTGTTGATTCATAGCAAACACGCTTATTTTAAGGTGGCATAAAATTCTGTGACACTGGGGTCTTGGGGCAGTGTGAAAAGAAAGACCTTACAGATGACAGAGATCAAGCAGGACACACGTACACATCATCTTGTGTGTATCATGACAGCATCAGCCCTCAAGAACATGAGGATTAGTTGTCTCCAGCAAGCATGTCATTCCATTAATAAGTAGCCATGGAAAAGGTGAGAAAAAATGCAGAGTTCTGCTATGTCCTGAGTGATTTCCAAGTGAAGTGCCAGGGAGAATGAGAATGGTGCCCTGTCTTTGGTGGGACATTGTATGGGTTCTGAGAGCATACTTTTGCAATGTTATAGGGTTGCAAGGTACAGCAGTAGTTTTGCTCGTAAACTGATGACTCCATGTGCCTCAGTCTTCTGTTTTCTGAGTGGAAGAACTTCTCCCAGTGAGTTAGTGTTCTAAATGAGTTTTTCTGAAACACTGGGCCAGTATGATTAGCATTCACTTTGCAGAGGAAAGAGCTTGGATAGCTTCTACATTCATTCTGCTTTTCTGTTCACTCCAGACACTATTCCTTCTGCTCAACAGTCATTCCCCTGGATACCATTTGATTCTGATTAACACAGGAGAATTTCCCCCCAAAGCATGGCTTGCAGGCAGTATGTTTCCCATGAAATCCTCTCACATTACTTGCAGCTAAAGGAAATAAAAACATTAAAACGTACCAATAGAGAAAGCTAAAAGTGATATAGTCTTGTTGCCTGATGATAAGAGGCCACTAACAAGTATTTTGTGTTTCTTATAGAAAGAACAACTTGATTAATAACATGAAAAACTCAAGCCAATGTAAAGTCTCAAGAAGTTACAGGGATATCAGATGAAAATACAAGCATTCTTCCAACTCTCTGTGGGTCTGTGTGGGTCTTAAACTGGGCAGCACACGAAAACTCTGCCACTGCTGAGAACAATTTTTGCTGCAACACATTATTAATATTTAATGTCTTTGCATTTTATTGCTGCAAACAGAGGAGGGTAATTAAATTGTTACTGTAATGTAGAAATTTATGATGACCTTTCTTTCCAACTGCTAAATCAGTGGGCAGGGAGGACAATTTTAAACCATAGGGTGTTTTTGGACCACAAAAACAGCAGTGTCTTCTTTTTTCTTCCCCCCCCAGAATGAGGTGGCAATGCTGCTCAAACCAATATCAGAGAAGATTCAGGAAATCCAGAACTTCAGAGAAAGGAACAGAGGAAGTGAAATGTTCAACCACCTCTCAGCCGTCAGCGAGAGCATACCTGCCCTTGGGTGGATAGCAGTGGTGAGTGACACACGGGGTGGTTGGGAGGGCTGTAAATGTGCTTCTGGGTGGTGTGGCCCAGAATAGTTCCAAATCTTGCAGAGCTCTGCAGTCTCATCTGTATAGTTCTTCAGTTTAATACCTCCAAGAAGGTAATAGACCTAATATGTCAGGGAAGGTGTCTGACTAATGTTTTACTTCCTTTCTCCTTCTGTTGTTTCCTGCTACCATGGGTTGATGGTCCTAGTCTCCTAAACCAGGCCCTTATGTCAAGGAGATGAATGATGCTGCTACCTTTTATACTAACAGGGTATTAAAGGACTACAAGAACAGGTATGTTGCCAAGCCCTAGTATCCACTAGCCAGAGAAGAGACCATTAATCATATCGGTAGGGTTCACAGTGCCATCACGGAAAATAATTTGTAAACTAAAAGGCATTTGATAAAACCTGCTTGCAGTATTATAGTTTACCCTCCTCATCTTTGACCTGCAGCATGAGAATGCAGTAAGAATGGCAGCAGCACTGGCAGTGCTGGTTTTCACTCTGCACGTTTTAAGATTATATTTAATTTTCTGGCATTCCAGCATCATGAGCTTATATGCAAATACATATTTACATAGCACTGTGTGGCTGGCTAGCTGCTATAAGTCCTTGTCTCATTTGTGTACTCATACTGTTGCTGTTCTTGCTCTTTGCTTGAAAATGTGTATTTGGGCTGTAGATATATACAGCTGCACATCAAATTCCATAGCTCCTAATTTGATTTTTCTCTGTACCACTGCACTGTTTTGAAAGAGCCCAAGGAATTCACAAAAAAAATTCCATGAATGATATATGTGAGCATCAAACAGAAAAAAAATATACATTCTTCCTGTGGCTTCTTAAAAAAAGCCATGTATAAATCCTGTCAATTTGGTACTTTTGAAGGCCAGATATTAGATCTTGATTTTTATGTCCCAGTGAAGAACAGTATTTACTATTGAGTCTTTCCTCTTTAGTAAGGAAAACTTTATAAATATTAAAACCTTTTCTTTATATTTCTTATATATGTATAAATATATATTATATGCTATACATAATATTTCCTTTTAAATGTATTATATATTATTCCTAAAGCTTTAGTACTTAAAATGGAGGAAAAAAAATCTCATGTAACAGTATAAATAGAGTACATTATTTAGGTATTTAGTTCTTCCTTTAATAAAGAATTCTTTTCCTATTTTTCACTAAATGAGACCATAGTGTCTTCCAGAGTGTGGAAGGCTTTCCTTTGACTTCAGTAGGCTTTAGATTCAACCTGTTGACCCAAACATCTGCACTATTAAGGATCAAACTCTACAGGAAATAAATAGAAGATAGACACACAAAGCCCTGTAAGCATCCAGTCCACAGCCATCACTATTCAGTAACAATCATAAGTAAGGAATCCAGCAGTTTCTCTCTCTCTCCATATTTCTTGTTTTCATTTACAGTCTCTCTGGAAAACTAATGATAATGATAATGATTCTAGAGCCAACTTGTGACTTGTACTTTAAAAATTCTTGATGTATAAATATTTTGGTCTGATGACTGTAACACAATCCAGTATTACCTTGGCTACGTCTGAACTTGGAAGCTAGAATATCTTAAAGAACCCATGGATATTTAGTTTTCTGAAGTTCAGCACTCTGAAACTGAGTCTCAGTATCTGCTGCACAGCTCAGTACACTGTCAGTGCTTCTTCAGTTGCCTTTGTGCCTGAGCAGAATGATGACACACCCTTCTAGCAGGAAGCACTCTCTAACAGAGGCATCCTTTGGCCTTGTTTGTCCTCTGGAAGGATCTAGAAGTTTTCCAGTGTAGTAGGCCTCAGTATTTGCAGCATTGGGCTGGCTGCTTGCTAACTGATTTGTTGGGTTCTACCTGCTTTAAGCAACAGTAGCAATGCTTTCTGTTTTTCAGTACATTCACACATATAAATATTGTCTCTGTTTTTGCAGTGACACACGTCACGTTGATTGGGTGAAGTCGTATCTGAACATCTGGTCTGAGCTTCAAGCTTACATCAAAGAGCATCATACCACAGGTCTCACCTGGAGTAAAACTGTAAGTACTCTTTCTTTCTTCAAGAAGAAATGCCAGTAACCAATTTGACATTTAATGCAAGTCATTAGCTCAGGAAAAATAAATATCTAGGCCAGGAATAGAAGTCATGATCCCAACTAAGCCAATAAAAGTTTGAAAGACCGGTGGAGATGTATCAGGTCATCATGGTGCAGGTTTGGAGGAAGAGGAAAGAATTATTTGGGATGATTATAGTCATAACACTCATGGTGAGGAGAGGCAGACACAATTCTCCATGCCTGCTACAGTAGAAGGCAGGAACAAAGACAAACCACAAAAATTGAAGGACATATCAAACTAAAGGAAAACTGGAGGAACGTGGCAGAGAAAGGAGAAGAATGGTGGGAAGAATCTGAACAAAGAGATTTAATAACAGGAAAAAGAAACACAAGGGATACATAACAATTTATTACTTCGTAGACAGATAGATTTATACAACTGTTATATCAGACATACAGTAATAATTTCTGAAATACAAAGAGGGAGAGTAACTGCCTAACTACTAACACTCTTTATATAAACCTCCTCTGTGTGTTACATCTGAGATGCATAGAAAGATGGTAGCAATGAATGTTTTTCTCTAAGAGAAGTATAATCATAAAAAATTAATTTGCTATGGTGTATAAATGTAAGAGTGCATTGCATGCACTTCTTAGTCTGAATCAATGCAAAAATGTTTGAACATGATAAATTAGAAGACTGGAATTATTTGCTATTTTGTAAGTTTCTGTGATAAAAATTTAAAATGTTCACTGTCTACATTGGTGCAGTGTTCTACATTATTCTAATAACATATTCATGTTTATTATCAGGAAAGGAGAATTGCTGAAGTATATTGAAAATGTAATCAGCCAGCTCTTTGCTTATATCATCTCCTAAATTTACCACATATTTGCACATGCATGTCTTTCAGACCAAATTTATAATGTCTTTTGTATATGCAAATATTATTATTTTTAATTGAATGACTATTCAGAGGACTGATGTAAACCACCATTTATGTCCCACACCAAACAATTTTAAGCAGTCAGGAACATTGGGAAGTGAAGTAGAGCTTTCAGATTACTTTCAATGTCCCTTCCAACCCCAAACATTCTGTGATTCTATGGAATGCAATTTAACATAGAGTAAGGCCTGGATCATCTCTCCTATGAAGACAGGCTGAGATAGTTGGGGTTTTTTCAACCTGGAGAAGACTTCATAGAGACCTTTTTGTGACCTTTCAATATATAAAGTGGACTTAAAAGAAAGACTGAGAAAAGTCATTACCAAAGCCTGTAATGACAGGACAAGGGGCAGTAGTTTTAAACTGGAAGACTGAATATAAGGAAGAAATTTTTTATTATGAGATGATGAGACACTGGAACAGGTTTCCCAGAGAAACTATGAAAGCTCCATCCCTGGAAGTGTTCAAGGCCATGTTGGATGGAGCTTTGACACTAGTGGAAAGTGTCCCTGTCCATGGCAGAGGGGCTGGAACTGGCTGATCTTTGTAGTGCCTTTCAACCCAAACGATTCTGTGGTACCTGGAAAAGTTACTTTGTCTGTCCCTCTGTGGAGGTGATAACCACATAAGAGAATGTATATTACTTGTGCTCAGCAACAGAATATACAGCTTTTTCATCATACCCTTCATTAGACATTGTACAAGGCCTTACAGTACTCAAGTGTTCAGGTGCAAATTCAAATACAGGAGACACCACGATCTGTATGCACTTCTTAGTCTGAATCAATGCAAAAATGTTTGAACATGATAAATTAGAAGACTGGAATTATTTGCTATTTTGTAAGTTTCTGTGATAAAAATTTAAAATGTTAAACATTATTCTTTAGTACAAAATTTCACACTTACTACATCCTGCTCTATTACAAACAGTGAATGTGAGAAAAGCCAATGATTTTTAAATTATTTTTAGATAAGGAAAAGAAATTGTACTACCCCGTTAGATGAATTAACCTGGAAATCTGGGATAAATTTAATTTTGTTAATACAGAGAAAGAATAGTCTTCGTCTTTAATAGATCTTTATGAGTATGGAAGTAGTGTTATAAGATAAAGGTTTATTATAGCCATTTGATTAAACAGGAGGAGCTCTCAGTGCTGCTGAGGACTGGTAATCTTACTCAGAAGTGTACCTGTTGCAGATTATATTTGACTGGTCTTAAAACCACTATTTCACTGTCCACATCTTTATATTTCTCATCTTTATATCTTCAGTCGTGCAAGAAATTGCTGAATACAAATCCAGGTGTGACTTGTTTATTCATATTAAGCATAGTTTTCTGCCATCATTCCTTCATGGGTGATGAGCCCATCACTGCATGTGAAGTATTGATTTCACTTCACTCTGGATATCACTCAGATCTGGAAGTTATCTTGGAAGTATGGCTCTTTTAAATTATCATTTCTATGATGTCAGTTTGAAAGATTAAATTGCAAACATATTTTCATGGATGTATGTATTTTTAAAAGTTTTACTTAATGTGAGTGTAAGGAAATTAGAATCCAGTAAGTTAGCAGGTTGTTTAAATAGCTTGTTGTTTAAATGTTATTTAAATATTTCTGTGAAGCTCGGTAACAAATACATTCAAGAAAGCAATGACTTACTCAAGTGATAATTTCATTTTAGTTATACATTTTAAAGTGAGAATGAAAGTCACAGATTTACGCTGTGTGAAGTTAAGCATAAAGGTCTGCAGAATCAGGGTCTAGACAGAAATACGATATATATGAAAGCTGTAGATATATTCCAGACACAGTTGTTAATCATTGCACGCAGCAGCTTCCACTTACATGCATAAAAAGAAAAAAAAGGAAAAAGCAGTAATTTGGCAAGGCGTTAATGAAGTGGAACATTTATGAAAGAGAGACATTGATGCAGAAATGGTATTTTATTACAGAGGGAGAGAGAAAGAGAGAAACTTCTTGGGCTGTATAAGTACAGATTTAAAAGTACATTATACTGATAATTTACTCTTCATATCTGCAGAAGTCAACAAAGCAATGCTTAAAGTTTCTATAAAAAGCTCTTAAGTAGCACATTTGGATATTTCTAAAGACATATATTTCTAAAAGAGTCAGGAAGAATATTAACTACTGCTTCTCTCAGAGCTGGATTCTCACAGCTCGAACTGCAACAAAACCCCAGGAGCATCAGCCTAGATCAGAGTATGCTTGGGTCTCCAAAAAGAAGGGGACAGGATTTTTTAGTGGGCACTTGGCCCATTGGCCTACAGGTGCTGTAGACTGTGGTGTGCACATTTCTGGCCACGCTCCATGGAGATATCACAAAGCTGTGCCATTTCCAGGCCCCCTGGACCCTTCCATCAAGCTGCACAGGGCAGCTGCAGCCAACCTTGGAACAGATCACTAGTGTAGACAGTAAAGTGTTTCTGGCTCTGGCAGCAAGCACACAGGCAGACACTGTAGAGGAAAGACAGAAATGTCTTCATAAATTACACTGCTAACAGATACTAATACACTAATAACAGACACTAAAACAGGTGCAAAAGGTTGAAATAATGGCCAAGCAGTCAGCTCTGACAAAAACAGCTACTTCTATCCACTCTATAAGAAGTTTGTGATAAAAACAGATGCTTATGGATTTTTTGATCTAACATGATTCTCTCTCCTTATTCACTTTGGCTCTGATTCTGCCAAGATGTGTGACAATATTTTACTTTTTAAGGGCATCCTACTGAAATGTGTAGGAGAAAGCCAAGAAATAGTGTAGTTAAGGACCTTTAGACCTTTGTGTATCTCAGCCTGTTTTGCTACTCATGTGGAGTGGTTTGGACCCTACATAAAGGCATGGTGGATATTTGTTGGTACTGTGCTCACAGAAGAAAAGTACATATTTAAAGCATGCATGTTTGTGAGCAGGATTATCCCAGACAGTTAAGTGTTGCATGTATTTTCACCATGATCTGAAATAGTAATTTTCATGGATTGTGCATATGTCAGAGAAAATATGCTTTTCAGTGGAAGTCAGATGGATCCAAAGTATTTCCTTAAAAGTGTAATAATTTTGTAGTTCGTTATTTTGAATGTAAAGTGGCCTTTTGTCTCATACACCCTGTGGTGAGTGGCTGCTCACTATACTCACTGCATCTCAATTTAGCCATCTTGACAGTAGGAACAATATCAATTAACAACCAAATGGAGATATGTTTTAATTTGCTACCAGATATTACATTGTCAGATGTCAGTGAGTCTTACAACAAAGCCATTGTTGTAATCAAATGTTTTAAGTGCCATGGGTAGCATTTTACCTATGCAGTAATTGTCATTTTTGCTTGCTACAACTTTCTGTTGTTAACATGCAATCCACAGCTGTAACTGGCCTGTCTTTTTTCAGTTCTTACTGATAAACAGCAAGTGCCTTTTTTTTTCTTTTTCTTTTTTTTTTTTTTCCTAAAGAAGGGATTCTATTGAAGCATGCCTCTTTCTACCCTCCACTTTTGTTTTGGTGGTGCAAAGAAATAAACAGCTGTAATATAAGTTCACAAGAGTAATGAAAAGTTTGTTTGTGACAAGAACTCCATGAACAATCTGGGGGAAGTGAAACTTCTGCTCCTATTTTCTTTGCAGCAAGAAAACAACCAGAAATAATGAGAGATGGCTGCAGCTTTCCATATGTCAAATACATGTTAAGAAACATATCTTTCTCAAGGATAATTGTCTTGAATTTTTCAGTTGCTGGTGGATCTGTAGGTAGTTTCATTCTTCGTTTACAAAAGTCATTTAGGACAAATTTTACCAGGTTTATTTACAAAGCAGGAGTCAATTTCATTACAGTTTTTAGTTTCTAATACAGAATTTCACTCAAGTGATGAGTGAAATCCTTCTCCCACCTTTACAAATCAAAACAACTTAGGAGAAGGTCTCCATGTCTTTACAAGCACTTGAGATTTATTTAAATCTTGTTTCCACTGAAGCAAACACAGTATCTTCAAGTCTTTTTTTCCTGAAATATTGTTTTAAAAAACATCCATTACTCACTAGATAGTACTCTAAAAATACACTTTAAAAGCTGAAATTCTCCACAGGCTCCACACCAAGAAGTACCATCATAATTCCTACAGTAGCCTGATTGAGTGCAATTATAGTAGTCTCAGTGCAAACTTTGGCCATTTCATTCTTGTCTAAAATAATCACCTCCAGATATTTTCTTATAAAATGGCCCTGCCTCTCTCCTCTTCTATCAAAACATTTTCCTGTAACACATCTCCTTCTACATATTGAGGTGAACAAGCTGCAAAAGACCAACTTCTGCAGGCAAAAGCCTCCTGTTATCCATCCAGTATCTCTTCTATGCTGTGTTTAGTTTGACCTACTTATCAAACAGCCATCGTCTGAGCCACTTCACTAAAGCTAAAGGTCAAAACTGTTCTGCCAAATTCCAGCCACAGCCACAGCTGCAATCCCAGAGGCCTCATTCAGATAAAAGTAATGGCAGCACAGATACACTGATTTAAATGCCTGTATCTCGGATAAGATGTAGACATTTTGAGTGCTCAATTTTTCTCAGTCATAGCCTTTTTTCTTCTTTTCTTTCTATCATTTCAGTTCCTTTCTTTACCCTTCCCTTTCTTTATTTCCTTATACTTTTTTATTGAAAAAGAAATGCATCCTTTAATTGCAAGTGTCTCTTTCTCAGAGAATAGGCAGTGTTCTGGTTTTTAGTACATGGTCAATTGAAAAACTGGTCATCCTGGCAACTCTACTGTAGTTACCTCTTTGGTGGAGACTGTCTCAATTACATCCCTGTCCCTTTGAAAGGAGTAGTTTTACTCTCTTACTCTAAAAATGGCTGAAAATATTTTTCTTCACTGTATATCAGTGGTGTTCTCTTAACATTAGTGACCAAACACCATTCAGACATGTTAAGGGAGAACCTGGGAGAGGCTTGTTTGACAACAGCTGTCAAATGCAACATGACCTGTAACATAATGCAACCTAGGTTCCAGTGGAAAAGGGAAAGGAAAAAGGAAATTGAAAGTATGCCAAATGGAGGAAAAAGAATAAGAAATCTCTCTTAAAACTTTACTGTCTTGCTAAAGGGATTGGTCTTCCTTTTAACTGAATTTTTATATAAGTAAGAGATGATTGAATCTGCCCATTGGAGCATGTTACTTGTTGGCAATGACATTATCATACAGTTCTCAAATGATTTAGAAGGCAAATGTGTAAAACATATCAGCCAAGGTACCTCTGAAGATATAAATATCATTTTAAATCCTGAGCAGGTGATAAACAGCAGAAGTATTACAAGGGGCTTCAAAGTTTGAAAACTCTACAGATAAATAACTCATCTGAGAACCAGTAACAAGAAAAGAACCTGGCCTGTTTTTTTTGTTTTGTGTTTCAACTCACAAAGATTACAGGCCCTGTAAGTCAGCTGTTTCATCCAGTAAATTGCAGATCTCAGGGCAGCATAACCCCTTGCAGACAGGTGGCTTAAATATGGTAGGTAATAGACCTGTTGTGCTAAGCTACTTTTACACAAAAAACACCTTAACAAGAGCTCTGTGCCCCTGAGTCACAGTCCACCTGTTCCCAGAGGTTGATATGTGATATTTTGAGCTTCATGATTCTTGTCTTTGGCTGTATGTATGTATGGAAAAACAATACAGAATGCTGTAATCATTTTAGGTGTGAAAATAGGATTACTATAAAGGGGGAGAAAACAGGGATATCCTTCTTTTTTTTTTTTTCTCTTTTTTGGTTTTATTGGGAAGAATGTATTCCCTATTAGGGCTCCTGTTTATCTGCTGCCATGAAAAGAAGGCTTTTCAATAAATTAAGGAAGGGATTTCATGACCTCTGTCTAAGCCACCTGTTGCCTCAGCTGCAAATAGATACCTCTTAATAGGAATGGCTGATAAAATAGGTACTACATATTATGCACATGCATATGTCATTTATTTATATGCATTATATAGTTGTTTATAATCTGCTTGTTCTGAGTAAAATCTGCCATTGCAGCTACAATAAATGCATGTTCATTCAAATGTTCCACAGCAGGTTCCCACCACAACTTTGTTCCCCTGGTTTCTGTGCTGCACTGTGTCAGCCGAAGGCTGGATAAACACAGAGGGACGTTGCGGGTGTTTGTACAGGGTCTGGCACGTAAGCCCCTCGTATCCCCAGAGATACCAGCCTCTCACTAGGGCTCCTTGCTGATACAGTACTACAGATATAGTAACAGTGACATGGAAGGCTAACCCGGGGAGCTGTTCAGCAAGAATAGCTCAGGAAATAGTAACATCTGCGATAAGGCATAAAAAGAAATTCTTACTGTCTCTCAGTAGCTGGGTTTAGACCTAAAGACACGTCAGGCTGCACATGGCCACCAAAAATTAGTGACAGTATGGCATCCAGAGCATTTGTGTTATGTATGAACAGCATTTTATTTCTCTAACAAGACTGGCTGTTGCCCTGTGCTCTGGAGGAAGGAAGCCTTTAGGAGAAACGTGCTTAACAAGGCCCAGCTTCTCAGAAGCAAAGGGCTTTGCTCAGCTCCACTGTAATTTCAAGGGAATTAAATGAGATTCGAGATCAATGAATTTCAGCCTTGCAGCTGCCTCAAGATAAAGAGTCTTTCTTCCAGTGAGCCATATAGGTAGTCAGCATGGAGAAAAAAGGAGGGTATTTCACCCTTCTGCCAGCTGCACAAGATAAAGGTAGAAATACAACATACTTTGAGGCTGTACCGCAGTCCTGCAAACCCTTGCACAGATAATAATGCATTTAACATGGAGCAGCATCAGACACTGTCACTACAGGAAGCTGCTGTGCCACACTCAGTGGAATGCTCTTGGGCCTCTCTGCAAATGGCTCGAGGCTATCCAGCAAGGAGCAATCCCTGACCCATTCCTGTCACCCCATTCAGAGCATGGTTTAGTTGGAGGCTGAAGACTTTTTTTCCTGGGAGGAAATCTCTGGAATGTTTCATCCTCTACAGAGCTCTTACTACATGGTCACAGGGCCCACATCTCCTGTTCTTGATAGGACCTTACTCAGAGAATTGAATTTTCCCTCATTTCAGAAAGCTCCAAGAGTAAGTTTTAAAGCACATAGAGTTCACTGTGATGCAAAGCTAGCAGGTTAGAAGTTAATGGTTTACTTCTGTGCTACATTTTCACAAAGTAAGGCCGACACTATCTTACCCTGATAGTTCCTACAAGGGTTGTATTTGTAAATGGAAAAATGACCACACTGACATGTTGATGAGAACAGTTGGCTGTCAATATAACCTAGTGTGATGTCTATAGACACCACAGCACTGAGAACAGCAGCTGTTACCGAGGCAAACAGCTGAAATAAAAGAGGAAGAAAGGCAGCTTGCAAATAACCGCCTTTGCTGGTCCAAATGGCTCTTAGTACTCTTTGTGTAAAGACACACTGTTGTTAACATCTGCTTGAAGTTAATCTGAAGAGTTGTTTGCAAATAGCAAAGCTGGTAAGCACCTGCTGCTTTAGGATAGATGTACTTTTGTGGGCATGTAACATGCTATTTTATTCCCAGCAGCTCCCACAAACACCACCCTGTACAGAACAGAAATGAATGGACTTTGTGAAGGGCACTTTAGTTGAAATTGGATAGGACTATACACATGTATTACCAGATACCAGAACAGTTCAAGAGCCTATTTCAGAAATATTCTAGAGCCTGAGGGTCTAAGTGGTCTTAAAAGAGTGACTGAGGAAAGTAAAGTAATTGCCAGTGACTTAGGTTGGTAACTGGGAGTTTTATGTATTGGTAGAGGTCAAAACTAATCAAAAAAGAAAGTTCCTGGAACCACTCCACTAGGCTGATTTTAAAGCTGCCCTTTACATCAGCATGTTTAAGTGCAGCACAGGTCCCATCTTCCTGGCATGCAGGGAATGCAATAAGTGTTTTCCATCTTTCTAGTTCACTTTTGTGCTTTCTGCCTCCTGAGCCACTCTTCCCACAAAGACTTTCACCTCACTTGAATGTTTGATTTCAGTTAGGTAAATCAAAATGGCAAAGAAAAGAAGACAAAGCCAGAGTAAGACTGAACCTCTCTTTGCAGGAAGTCTCTATACAGGTGGGTCCTGATTAGTGAGACTTATCTGTCTTTTCCATGCCATTCCATTTCAATGGGGGATGGTCCTACTGGATGTGTCCATGCTTTAAGATGTTATATCTACAGTGGAGCATTTAGTCTTTCCCTGTACTTTAGTAACCTTTTTCCCTTTGATTTGTCCTTCAATTTTGCCTGGCCTAATTTATGATTGATATTGTTTGCTGTTTCCAGAATGGACATAGATATTCAGACATAATTGAAAATATCATGATACAATATCTGTTGGCTTGTGTAGCTGTAACTCAGGTCATAAGCTAGGCAAGAATTTGTCATGCAGGAGAAAAGCTGACAACCAAGGTTCAGTCCCTCTCTTATTTCTGTGGCAGCACAAAATTAAGAGGAAAAGTGCGAAGGGTGACTGAACCTCAGTTGTCTTCTGAGATCTTGTGACAGCTTCTGTGTTCTTAATTAGATTCAGCTTAAAATCTTTTGAGCTCAGTGAAGATAACCACTGACCTTGGCAGAGGGACCAAGCTTGTAAAGAAAAGGGGAGGCAGATGAGCAGCATTGGTGTAATTAATGTTTTCTTACTCTTGAAACCCACTAAAGGACCAGAAGGTCTTCGCTCCTCAGGTCAAGCATTGAGATTTTGAACTATACTTATTTTTTCATCAGTACTTCTCTAGAAGGGAAAGGTGCTCTTTGTTTCCCAGATCCTTTCCTACCCCTTCTCATTCTTGAAAAGTAAACAAGACATTCTGCAGTCATACAAAACCATATCCAAACTTAATTTTTGTATTTAAAATCCTTCCTTTTGTCTGTTCTTTCACAAGATGGTTCTTTCAGAGTTCTGGGAGAGAGATTATGCACTTCCACAGATAAATCCCTCTGAGTTTTGCGTTCATCTCAGTTACATGGATATTCCCACGTTTTAGCTGCCATTTGAGAAACTGCCTTTGATGCACTACTCGGCAGCATCATTTGTGCCCAGAGTATCCTGCATGATCTGTGATGGACTTCAGTTTTGACACTTTAAGCAAAGAGACTGGCAGAGTGACCCACCACTCTGTGTTGTGTGTTGTGTCCAGATAGTGTCCAGATCTTTTCTCCTCTAATCCATCTTTGCAGCCTTTGCACAATTTAGTTGGTGTTAATTCCAAATGAACATGGGAGTCTTATATGAGTTTCTGGAAAATCACAGGTCAAAGCAATAAGGTATGTTTGAGAAATCCAATGTTGGTCTGGAGTTTAGAAAAGCAGATTTTTATCTCAGGCTAAAAGTTATTAACCACTACCACTACTGCTATTAATCTCCTTCCATAAAGCATACATAATTCATGACTGCATGTTCATACTGTGAACGGTGAGTGCCATTTCTGGGTATCTGAGTATTTTAAAAAGCCCCACAAATGCAATGTTCATAATTCTGGATAACCAGGACATAGTGGATTCAGTTGCTATGGTTGCAGGCAACAGAAAGGGAAGATCTGTATTGCACTTCAGGCAGCAACAACTGATTGTGCCACTAAATCCACTTACATTCTTTTTTTTAATGATAATAATTCACTGTTCTGCTGACTCCACTGCAGATGACATTACTGGCATTAGGAGAAAGAGGGAGACAGGCACTATAAATTGAGGGCCCAGTGAAGAAGTTGTCCCCAGCCTTAAACAATAACCTGTAACTAGGAATTATGTAAGCAGAAATGCCCTGAGTTACATGCTTCCATGCAAATATGGAATGTCTCTGAAAGCAGTCATTATCAATTCCAGTAAATTAAAATCAGTGCCAAAAGGAGATTCTTCTCATTGGTTTACATTCGATCAAAAAGATTTAATAGCATAGAAAAGAGCTTATTCCCTTACGAGATCTTAGATCCTTTTTTCTTTTTTAAAGTATGTCTTAAAAGTAAATAAAAAAGGAGCATGTGCACCTCAGCCCTTTCCCCATGATCAATTTGGGATTACAATGCCAGAACAAGTTTACTTTTTAAAAAAATACCTACAGTTTTCACTTCTGTGAGATTCATAAACCAAACAGATATTTTGCCGTTTAAGTTCAGTGGAAAACAGAAGAGTAGTATCATAAATGGTTAAAAATATCCTCTAAGGCCAGGTAGGCAATATCTATTTCCAGTATGGATTGCCATGGATGCACTTTTAACAACCTATGTATCTTAACAGAGTTAGAGAAGCTGTGACTTTGTAAGTCAGTGTACTTTTCCCATTGTAATCTGCCCACCTTATAAATATCTGCTGGTGCAATGCACAATGTCTGTATAGCTAGCTAAATTCATCAGAACCAATCTAATTTTCTCAATGGTTCTTTCAAAAGTCCCTTCTGTGCTGCAGAGAGGTGGCATCAGAGTGACACTCAGTGGCAAGACAGAAAAAGTGATTCTTAGATTCTGTCTAACATCCATTTTTAGGATGTTAGGATATTATTATAAAATGTTAATTAGATCATTATTAGTATTTTTGTCTGTTTGATAATATTTTATGTAGGCATTATAATTCAAACCAAAACATGTACTTTGGACTATGCAAACTGAAAGATTGTATTGCTTACTTTGCCAAAGCCTGTTTCATTCAGAACTTGTATGCTGTAATCTCCTGTAACTGAGAAAAATAGAAAAAAAGAATTTAAAAAATTGAACTAAAAACTCAAATACTGAGTTTCAGAATCAAGAGACTTGAGTCACCATAGCTGTATATTGTGTGGTATTTGAATCTTTGCAGGTGATTTGAACAGTCCAAAGAATAACATTTTATACCTTGCATACCATTTAGCATGTTCCACATGTGTAAGTGACAGATCCTGACCCTCCCAGTTACTTGTGTTAGATCAGACCATTTTCGGTGTCATTTCTGAATGCACATCAAGGTATGGTTAACTGAATTTGGTATCTGAAAAAGAGGAGACATTTTCCCTTTTATGTAAGTAAACACTGGAATAAATTAATGAATCTTTACTATTAAAGATTTTTAACACCAATCTTGACAAGCATTTGAGACAAATACTTCAGATGGAATAGTTCTGCATTAAGGTAGCAGTGTGAACCATCAGTCTCTCAGCCCTGCCTGGTCTGGTACAGGGAAGGATTCACAGGATTACATTCAATTATGGGGCCAGAAACCCTTCTGAGCTTGTGGCTGCCTGGAGTTGTCCGAACTCACAGTGTGCAAGGATGTCAATAACTAAGGGTTAACGTGATACAATGTTCCTTAAAACAATTTCCATCTGTCTCAAACAGGGTCCTGTTGCATCCTCCATGTCTATGCGATCTGTTCTAACAAGTGGGTCGTGCCCTTCCCCACCGCCGCCGCCCCCTGGGCCGCCCCCCATCTTTGACACAGAGACCGTAAAGGATGAAGGAACTGCATCTCGCTCAGCCCTGTTTGCACAGCTTAACCAGGGAGAGGCCATTACCAAAGGTCAGGAGAAATGAAATCGGAGTCCGATCCACAAGTCAAACTATATCAAGGGTTGTTACATGTATTAACCTAAACCCCACTGCATTTTTAACTCACATTCAAGCAACTCAGATCTTTCTGAGGCTTGAAGTAATCTGATGGAGAAGGCTGCATACCAAAACCTCATTTAGAAGAAACAGCACCCAAATAAGTTCAGCATACCTTAAATTCACATGATTTATTTAGAGGGTTTTTTTTAATTTTAAGGCAGCCAAGCTGGATATCTTCAGTCTCCAGTAGCTGGTGAACCTCTACGTTGCAATTAGAATAAGGATATATCCCTCTTCCTGATTCATATTGAGTATACCAACCTGTGTAAAAATATGTTACATGTTAGGTAAACAGGTATAGCTCACAGATCAGTGTGGAGTGCAATAATGAAGCTTTTCGTATTAATACTGGACAGTTGTAATTAAAGTGAATGTGAGTTTAAATATGTATGATAGGAATGCAGGGTTAGGTCAAATACCAGTATAAATTAGAAAAGGAAACTCCATTTTGTGGATGGAAAAACATGATACAACAAGCTCACAGTGCTTGCTACAGACAGAGAGGGACTAGAAGACATCTTGGGATTTCCTGTTGAAGATACTAAGTCCATCCACGGTAGAAGAGGTTTTATATGAACTACTAAAAGTATGTTGACAGTTACACTTTAGGTCATTACCTGGCTAAACCTTGAGGAAATAAAAGCTGTACATTCATGGAATCATTTAACACAATAACAGATAAACCTTTCATGCTTGAATTTGAACACTCTTAGTACTGGAAAATAGACTTGCTTTCACAAACACCCTTTTTTGTTTGTTTTTTTAGGGCTTCGACATGTCTCTGATGACCAGAAGACTCACAAGAACCCCAGCCTACGTGCCCAAGGTCCAGCTGTTCGTTCTCCAACAAAAAGCCATACTCCAAGTCCTACCTCTCCCAAGAATTCCCCACAGCAGAGCCATGCCCCTGTCTTGGAGCTAGAGGGAAAGAAGTGGAGAGTGGTGAGTTCCAGTTATACCTCCAAATTGCAACCTGCACATTGCAAACCATGTTGAGCTTCTCTGCCGTGCTACAGATTAACTTTTGCTATTCTGCAGCATCTTTAATTAATTCATTTGTCTCTGAGAATCACTTATTAATTCATCTCACCAGCGAATGTCAGAACCAGCATATAAATTCCTTGTGAAATCAGACAATGCCCCAGAAATAAGTCCAGTAAAGAACTCCAGTTAAAATCCCTTCTTGCAGGCCATTCATGCGAGAGAGAACGGTGTTATCACAGACCATTTTTCCAGCTACCTTATCCAATGGAATTACACATTTATTTTTCATTGCCAGTTCATGCAAGCATGTCTCTCCCATGCTTAAAAGTAGAAAAGTGTTTTCCTTTTGTTCAGTGTACAGATGGAAAAGAGAGATTGGCTTAAAGTTTGGATGTTAATTCATGTAGGCATATACCAAAGAATCTATGAATGAAAATTGATGTTGGTTAAGAGAGAGAGGAACGAATATGCAGTTTAGTCATGCAGAAAGTTATACACACAGTCATTACTGTGGAGTCTAGTTTGCATAAAGTACAGTTGCCATTTGCCTATGTCCTGTTGGCTTATGGTTCTAGTATGTGAAACTTCCCTTGTGGATCCCTAGCCTTTCCTGGACATCCACAGAGTGAAATTGTCCTTTCATGTTTCATGATGAAAGGACATTTCTGCACCTGTTACTCCTTTATTGTATATGACAATGCCTGTACTTGTTCATAAAATGTTGTATTGAACATTAGATAACATTTGGGGAAGAAAGACTTGCTCTGTTCTTCAAGGTGGTGGTCTAAATCAGATGGGAGCCAAACAACAGTTTTGTGAATGCCTTTTTAAATTGTTGTGAGCATAACATCTTCGTTTGTATGAGGTTTTTTAATGAGTTTTGTCATGGTCTGTGCTAAGTTCTGCAGTTCTGCAGCTCTGAAATGTACACGTGTCATCTAAGGGTCAATTAGGTGAGATATCTGATCACTGAGCAGATTAGGATTTTAAGCCACAGGAAGGATATTGCTCTGTTGTAACTGAAAATGCAATGACTCGAGGATAAGTTGTACTCAACTCTGTCTGACTGTTAGCTAGTTAAAAACAACCAATTAAATAAACTTTCTTTTGAAATAGGAATATCAAGAGGATAAGAATGACCTGGTCATTAACAACACTGAACTCAAGCAAGTGGCCTACATTTTTAAGTGTAACAAATCAACACTTCAGATAAAAGGAAAAATCAACTCAATTACTATTGGTGAGTTGATAGCTCAGCTGGGCTTTAAATGCCAATCTTGAAAAGAATGTGATTAATAATGCATTTGAACGATTCCATTCACTTTAATGGATTGATCACACGAGTAAAGTCACTCAGCTATGCAGTGCCAGGCTGGGAATTTTCATAGTTAATGCAGCAGGTGTGCATGTATTTGCTTTTGTCTTGCCTTTGTTATTTATAATTGCTTTTATTTTAGACAACTGTAAAAAGTTTGGCCTTGTGTTTGACAACGTTGTGGGAATCGTGGAAGTGATCAACTCCAGGGATATTCAGATTCAGGTAAATATCAATTTGAGAGACAAAGATAGGCAGAGAACAAGCAGGGAAAAAAACCCATATAGCTCCAAGAGATTTTAAAAACTCACAGAGCACAACAAAAATAAGAAACAGGTGCATCCAAATATATCTTTATATGCTGAGATTTTGAAAAATCTCTCTGGCCAGCGACATGACACATTACATGACTAAGTAATGAACTTACTTGCCTGCAAAAAGCTTCGTCAGAGATCATCTTGCTTGTGGTTCTTATGAAAATAAAGTAGATGTACTTTAAATCTATGCACTGCCCTCTCTACTGGGGACACTTGTCTTGTTCAAAATACAGTCAGTTTGCCTGACATTTACAGCACTTCATTTATCCCATTCCAAAGAGGTCTGACTACTGGCTCTAATACTGAGCTGTGTCCAACTCACATGACCTGGTCTCAGGAAGGGACTTCAGGATGTATTATTTTAAGTGAAAAAGAAATGAAATGTTAATTAATTATATCAAACTGCCAGTCTTCAAAGTGAAGTCTTTTGCTTCAAAGGCTGTGCCTGCTGTATGACATTAAATATAGACAGTCCTGCTCCATGCTTCAGAAATACTGGGCACAGCCACCGTGGGGAGTAAAAGCAAGATGGGTTTTTTATATTTTGAACCTTGTGGAAGTGACTGACATCGCTACCAACTGTGCATCATCTTCTGAACTGTAACGAGCAGTTTTATTCATGATCACTACTGGTCTTCTTACAGCAGAGGCAGTTAGTTAAAAATCCCAAGCATTTATTCAAGCAGTTTTTAAATAATTAGATTATTTTTATCATTTCCTCCAAAACTATTCATGAAAGCTGAAAAATTCGTATGTAATGAATAGCAAAACCACAGCTTGTTAATATGCAAATAAAGGGGAAATACCTTTTCTGAGAATCAAAATTCTTAGAATTAAAATTAATCATGTTCTATGAGTACTGCATTAGGCTTCTGTCCATGCCATAGAGCAGAGTGAGGATCCACTTAAGAAGGTACAGTCTGGTTATATGCTGTATGCTGCTTGAATCAGGCAGCTTCCACAGGGTTTGAGTATGCCAAGTGCATACACATCCATTTTCTCAGTATTTTGAAGACCTGAGCTTATAATTTCCAAATACATGATATGTTAATGCAACAAATTTCAGTAAATTCCTCCTACAGATTTGGCTATGAATAATTAGTTCAGTGCCATACTGTTTAGCTCTCCTTTATCTCAGTGGTATTTTTTTCCTTGACAGATGTTTGCAAAATTTATTAAACACACCTTCCTTTTGTTCTCCATTGCATAAGAACCCATAAAAAAAAGTTTAAGTTTAAGATGCATTGATCCACTACATAGACCAGACTTCAGGATCGAGGTGGGAAGCAAGAGGACAGATCACTTGTTCTTCATTTACTGTCACATTTACGGAACTGAAGCTGAAAAGATATTCTTAACTTGAATGATGAGATTCACTGTCATTAACAAGTACATATCTGTCACATACTGTTTTATGCCCCAGACTAATCTCTGCTGTTTTGTTGCATTGTCCAGAGTATACTGCTGTCCTTGCTAGAGAGGGCAGGAGAAGGAGGAATTTTTACTGACATGCAGTGAGTCAGCTAGTTAGCTGTGAAGAAATCTTTTAATCTATAAAATTGTAAACAAGAGAAGATTTCCCTTTCTCCCCTCAAGTAAATCTTGTGCTTGCTTTTAAAGTGACATAAGAAATATCTTTGGAGATTTAATTAAATTGATTTTAGTACCTTTTTGGAATTGTAGCTTGCTTGAAGGGGATAAAAACCCTTTCCTATTATATACTGGAAAAGCTTTGAAGTCTTCAGAACATAGTACAAATCCCTTGTTGAATACTACTGTATGCTGGGATCTTATTTGCCCTTACTGAGTTGAAATTTACATGTTTGATTTCTTAGCCAGTTCTCACTGGAACAAGGTGAACACTGCCTAAATATCAGCACAAAAGTGTCACTGAAATTAGAGAGAATCAGGGAAGCATTTCATTAAACTGTATATTAAAAGCTTGCTGTATATTACAAGTTTGCTGTTGTGTATAGGTCTTTGTTACCATCACTGAGAATTTTCAGTGTCTAACAAATCAAATATAAGCATCACACAGGAAACTGACGCATAGATCAGATGGTGGTGGCCAAAATTAGACCTGGCAGGAAAGGGGGATTTTATTAACAGTAACTCTGTGTGCATTTTAAGATTAGATTTGTCAAGTAGATTTTATTTTGCAGGTGATGGGGAAAGTGCCAACCATTTCTATTAACAAAACAGAAGGCTGCCACATCTACCTCAGTGAGGAATCATTAGATTGTGAGATTGTGAGTGCCAAGTCATCTGAGATGAACATTCTCATCCCCCAAGATGGTGATTATGTGAGTGAGATATTTTTAAAGCTTTCCTCTCCATTCCCTACTAGTCTTGGTAGCTAATAGCACTTAAGCTGATAGGAAAGAAATTGACATACCATACATACTATGTCACCAAAAAATGATCCAAAACAATTGAATTTTCCGTGTACCTGTATCTCAGGAGGAAGAATTCCTTATTTTCTGGGGCACTAAGTAATTTCAAAGATCAGACATGATGTTCTGTCTTGTCATTCTGATAGATAATAACTTCATCTCCTGTCCATTTGATCTTCTTTTTTGATACCTAAACATAATCTCTCAAATTCACTTCACAGAAGAGCACTTAAGTCTGAAAACAATGAGGCTAAAACTAAGATAAATATATACTACTACAGATGAAGTAATACAGTATAATGTATAGTTATTGATGCACGGGTAGGAGCTGTAGTACTTTCTACTGTTTTCAACAAATGTCCTTAAAAGCCACTCAAACAGGTGCATTTTCCCAGTTCCTTTCCTGTTCAGCCCAATGCTGAAATAGCACTGCATGGCCATAGACAGAAGTTAAATTCCTCTTTAGGCTTTTGGGTTGGAATTCTCCTTGATAGGGGGGTTTAAGCTTTATGAAATAAAATGTGTAATGAGAATTCTCGTGCTCCACGTTTTCAAAAGTGACTGCTGCGTGCCTAGCTTCAGATAACTAAAAAGGGAAACATTTTGGTCAGTCTCACCTCAAAATCACCATAACATCTGAAATTACTGGCTATCAAAACACCTCTTTGAGGTCTGAAAAAAACCACCTTTTCTTCACGTAAGTTTTTGTTTACTGGGTATAAAGAAATACCCAACAACATGTTGCATCATTTCAGTGAATTCATAGAAGGGAAAGAGACTTTATTTGATGTTCTGCTTCATTTTGTATACCCCACAAAGGATGCTGAGTCTTTTTAAGTGTATCGCACTTAAAATGGTAGGGGCTTTTTTATTTTATTTTATTCTTCCATGTTATAGTATTGCTTTTGTCCTTAAAATTAGACTCCTGGCTAAATCTCCGCATCTAAATCCTTTCTACTGTCTTCCAGCCCAGACGCTGATGGAATCTAAAGTCATTCCTGACATGAGGCTTATTTATTTAGTTGATGCAGATAATGGTGTGAGAGGGATTATTGCAAAGTACTACCATACCAAGGCTATTTGAAACTGGGTAGCAATCAGGCTTTTTCCTGTGTGGCATTGTAAAATAGCTTCCTAGGGTAATGAAGAAGGCTTTTCTCTAATCCTGGCATGTCTGAGCTATCAATGCTTTCTCAGTCATGTAGCACTAATAGTATTCCACTAGTTTTCATGAGGTATCCACTGTTTATTTAATCATCATTGTTGCTTTTGTTTCCTACCAGAAAGAATTTCCGGTTCCTGAACAGTTCAAGACAGCCTGGGATGGATCTAAGTTGGTCACTGAACCTGCAGAGATTGTGGGTTGACTTCCTAACACCATACAGCACTTGCTGACCGCGACCAGACCGCAGCCAGCACAAAGCAGTAATGTAAAGAACTAGAAGTAGCAGGAGTTCCTACTGCTCTGATAGGCCTTCAAGCATTAGCTCTGCATGCTAGAAACAATAACACATCTGGCACCCTTTTGTTAGGCATCCCAGTACTTTTCACACTTCCACACAGTTTGCCTTCACATACAGTTTTAATTCTACATGTGAATGTAATAGATTAAAATCCCCTACCCTCCGGTCACGTCATTGGTTTGAAATACTGTATACATTAAGCCAAAAAACTGCATGATACACTTTTTTTTTTAATCATCTTGCTTCAATGCATTCCTTTTTGTGTTTCTGCTAAACAAAAACAGCATTGACACTTTAAGATGTTTGTTTTTACCATTAGCAATTCCTATATGATGCAGTAAAAATGTACCCCCAGAAAGTATGTTGCAGTTCTGTAGCAATCATAATGGGTTTTGTTTTAAACAAGAAAAAAAGGACAACTTTCAGCAAAGCAATACATTTTGCTAACTGAAGATGAAAAAAAAGGTATTTTAATCACTTTTATAATATGCATATTTAGGAGATCCCACAGTTTTCTGTGAGGTAAGATTTTATTACAGTTCACAGACTTGCTGCCTCATCTAAGCTAAAACCTTACAGCAAATTACTTGAAGGTATTTTGCTCCTTGGATTTCTTTTCTTCCTTTTTTTTTTTTTGTTGACACAATCTCTCACTTTTTAAAATTTCACATTGTATCTTGCATCCTATACAGGGAGGCATATATCTCTGATACCAGCTACTTTTCCTTACTAATAAAGTTCCTTTAAAATGTTTCTATTATAGCTAATATTCATTGAAAATATCTTCCTTTTTTTTCTCCCGCGTTTTTAGGACTTAGTCCATTTCAAATACATCCACAAAGCAAAGCCATAGATTTATGCCATAATTCTGAGCCAAAATAAAGGGGTCATTTCCTATTTGGCTGTTTGACTCTAATTTATAGTCCCTACTGTTCATGGTTTTTTAACAAAGGTGGAGTGTTGTATACATTTGTACTACTTCAGGACATAGTACAAATAAAATTTTAAAAATTTTAAAAGTCACCTTATGTTTTTGATCACTCGTAATACTTTGTCTCAGTGGAATCACAGTGAGATGCTTGCAGAGCTAGTTACAAGCTAAATTTTGTGCCTGATTTACCTTGAAAGTACATTAACTCTTGAGGGTTTTTAAGTGTATCTTTGATTGTAAACCCTATACAATACAACCAGTAGTGCTCATTCTGTACAATTTTGCTATCTGATGTTTAATCTATGTGCATAATGTGTTTGCTTTAATATATACCATTTTTTCAACAGTAAACTTCTTATGAAATAAAAAGGAAAATGTACTTGTTTAAAAACAAAGTTGTTCAGAGCTTGCTCCATTGCAGCATTTGTCCTACAGGCTTTCTCTTCCTTAAATCCTGTTTCAAAAGCCGGAGTGAGAAAAAGTAGCTCCTTCTCCCATTTCACTAAAACATTATCACTTCTGCTGCCATAACCCACCTGACAGTGAGTAGCAGGTATTCTGCATATCAGCAGGTAAACCTTGAGTGTCATGCACATAACTTTGGTGACAGCCAGTGAATTGACCTCTTTATGATTCTCACTTGTAGGTACTCCTGTATCTTCCAGAGATTATGTCTAGGGAAATGATCATTACCTGGTGCAACTTGATAACGTTTGCCTCCTATTTTCAGCTTTCCCCATTGTTTTTCTGTGTGGCTCTGAATGTGTCCCTCTTCTGTTACCAAAGCACAAGCAGCCCACTCCATGTGTCACTTGGATGGGCCTCATCTCTGAAGAACAGACATCACATACTTGTTGTGATAAAAGGATGGCTGAACAATGGTTTAATCCTTAAATCGTAATCATCATTTGTTCCACAAAGTCATCCCGTCCTGGAACATTCTTCCCTGAAATACTCTTTCCTTCATGCAGCATCAAAGAGGGAACAAGTCATTATGTAGCAACAGGACACCACTTAATGCTCTGGAGGGAAGATACAAAAGAAGTATTGAATGCTTGATGATAGAAAGCAGCAAAACAGGCCTGAAGCACTAACACAGGAAAATTCCTGTAGTTCCTATAGTATAGGATTTAACTCCCCTGTCAAAAAAAAATAACTGTGTGAAGGCTGATCTGATTCTTCTTTTAAACTTTTGAAGACAAATTCTGCCATGTTTAGACCTTCTCCCTAACACTCATGTTCCTACAACATGGATGACCCAAGTACATTGCTTTGACTGGTTTCTTAACAGGAAGAGGTCCTGTGCAGTAACAGGATGTGCCTGAGGTCTGAGCACACCTGAGAACCTTGTCAGAGGGCAGGAGTTTAAAAGAAAAGGAAGAAGGCCTTGCATGGACAGACCCAAGGTAATTGCTTCAACTAGAGAAAAGGCTAACAAGTAAATGCATTATTGGACACCAGAAAAGTAGGAGAGAAAGTTTTTAAACATGTAAATATTTTTTTATCCAGCACTCTTAGTCAGCTGCAGAACAGAAAAAAAAAATCAAAATCTATAACCACTTTTTGCCAGTTCTGGTCATCATAAAATACTGGTAATACATTTCCAGTAGGTTGGACTGTTCTTCCCCTGCAAACTGTTATTAACTTCAAAATTACAAAGGAGTGCAAAATAGACAAAATTCTGATTCTACTTTACATGAATTTGTGTACAATTAAAGGTTAAAAACTTGCTTTGTGAAAAATCAAGTTTATCTTGGGATAGAAATGGTCAATAAGCTGCAGAATTATGAGTTGATGGATCATCCCAAGTATGACCAGTTGCATCCACCAAGTCTTGAGCAGCAAGTTTGATCTGCATTGAATGGTGGACTCCAGCAAGGAATGAACTTCTAAGTGCTGAGCATCCAAAAGTTCCCACTAATAATTTCTTTTTACTGCGTGGTTTCACACAAAATAGGCCACTTGATTGCAGCTTCACACTGCACTAGAATTGTGGTCATGCCCTAAAGCAGTGCAACTGTCAAAACAGAAAACAGTGTATTTGGTTCATACATCAACATGGAACAAATGTGTTTCATCCAATTAGCCAGTTCACCTCTATAAACCTGCATGAGTCAAATACCCACCAGTACAGACGGCATCAATCAGCCAGTAAAATACATGTAAAAGGGGGAGGTTTTTAATCAGAGTGTCTAAATGTAAAAAGCTTTTTTCCTATAAAAAGCTTTAATGGATGTCATACTTTCTTAAGTAGAACTTCTGTAAAAGTACTCAAGAAGTATTTTGTACAAGTACTTCACAAAATTCAACACAGGGAACTGCAAAGTCCCTGCACCTGGGTAACAACCACCTCATGCACCAGTATATGCTGGAGAGCAGCTTGGCAGAAAAGGACCTGGAAGTCCTGATGGGACACCAAGTTGGACACGAGCCAGTTTTGTGCCTCTGCAGGTTGATGGTATCCTGAGCTGCATGAGGAGGAGCATTGCCAGCAGGTTGAGGGAGGTGATCCTTCCCCTCTGCTCAGCACTGGTGAGGCCACACCTGGAGTGCCATGTCCGGATCTGGGTCCTCAGTACAAAGACATGGACATACTGGAGAGAGTTCAGTGAAGGGCCATGAAGATGATGAAGGGACTGGAGCATCTCTCCCAGGAGGAAAAGTTGAGAGAGCAGGAACTGGAGAAGAGAAGGTTCAGAGGAGATCTGTTAAGGTGTATAAATACCTGAAGTGAGAGTGCAAAGAGGATGGAGCCAGACCCTGCTCAGTGGTGCCCAGTGACAAGCCAGAGGCAACAGGCACAAACTGAAGCACAAGAGATTCCCTCTGTACATCAGGAAGCACTGTCTTCCCGTTGCAGTGACTGAGCACTGGCACAGGTTGCCCAGTGAGGCAGTGGCATCTCCATCCTTGGAGACATTCCAAAGCCACATGAACGTGGTCCTGCACACCTGGCTTTGGGGGCCTTGCCTGGGCAGGGGGGTTGGGCCGGATGGACTCCAGAGGTCCTGCCAACCTCAGCCCTTCTGTGATTCTGTAACATTTGCTTAGTTGTTTGGAATATTGGTTTCTAAGAATTAAGTGTAGATTAGAAGTACGGAGGTAGTGCCTCCAAGTACCCACCAGATGGCAGGAACCAGCCGAGGCCAGGCCCTCGCAAGCTTGAAATGAAAAACTGCTGGACTGTAGTGTTTACAGAGGACGTGAATGCTGTTTGCCAAGGAACTGGGAAATTCTGCCCTCTAAAAGTCACCGTAAAAACATTTAATATTACATTGATCTTGAAATTGTTATCTTGGTAAAAGGAGAAGGTTTGAGTGGGATGAACAAGGAAGAAGAAAAAACAACTTGTTACCAATTATTTAATTGATCTTTTGGGTTGTTGGTTGGTTTGTTGGGTTGGGGTTTTTTTAACACTGCTAAGCATATCTCCATTAAAAACACATTTAAAAAAAAATACCTGATTGAACTTAAAAGTAATATTTAACAGAGCTATTGAAGATAAGTAAGCAATGTCAAGTCTGTGTTTGAAAACCAGAAGTCTTTTTAATGTCCTAATGAATTAGGCACTTCCTAAGGCTTCCCAGTGCCATAGTTATTATCCAGACAAACCATTCTTGTTCTTACTCTTTCCTGAGTCCTCAATGTATCTGGTTCTGCATAAGTTCCTTCAGTGTTACTGAACTATGTATTCATCAACCTGTGCATCACTATCTTTCCTAGAGATCAAGCATTTGCCCATTTGGAATCCCTCAGGGGCTCAATTCAGTACACAACCCAAGTGCACACTCCTGATGCGTTGTTCAGCTGGGTTCCTTCTAAAATGTGGAAGCAGTTGCTTCTAGACAAATGGAGATAATGTTTACTCAATTACACGATATGCCAACAAGCACAGCAGTTATCAAGAACATGCAAAGCACATCAGTTCCCCTGCTGGAGGTGATCTGGGCTGACTTGCTGTGAAAATACTGCCCTCAGAAGATGCCTATAAACAGGTCCCTGACATATGATAAAAGGCCCCTCTCATTAGATATAAATAATGCTCCCCAAGGAATGTTCTGACTACCAGAAACCAAGAACCTGCTCCCTCTTTATGGCTGAAATAACCCTGAAACATCGTTTTTGCAGAATAGAGAACATTCCCTAGTCCACCACCCAAATTTTTGTGGTGATTTTCTAGGCTTAACCCTGCTTTCCTAAGTCTTGTTGCATGCTGAGGACCCTGCCTGATCACCTCTGACCACCAAAGACTTGTGTTCTCCAAAGCCCGAGTTCCACTACTGCTTCAACGGAGGCACAATCATATTTCCACCCTGGAAACAGAAAAGAATGTGATAGGGAATTAGGTAACTGGTAAGGCTTCCAAGTGCCATGCTCCCAAGTAAAGCTGTTTTCTGGTTACTCTTCATTCAAGTAAGGTCAAGGTAAAAGGCAAATAAAGATTTTTACACACAGCTCCTAAAACAGACAGTACTAGTAAACAGACAACCGCACTAAAATTTTGTGTACCCTCAGATAAAAGCAGAAAAGTTTTTTTTTTTCTCCAGCTGGTTTGCTCTGGCCTTTCTATCAACTGTGACTACCAGTATTCTGTTTTCTCTGTATTACACTTGAAGTTGCATCTATTAGAAGGAAGTTGCCTCTCAGTGGACTGTATAAGCTTTTAGAGCCAACCTCTCCTTCAAATTCCTTTGATCAGTTTCAGAGTGAAAGGCTAAATAGATCTAATTTAGAAGACAGTTGTGCCATTTTCCACATTAAATGTATAATGTTTTACTTTATAGTTACATAAATGCATAAATTTGAGTTTTTCGTCTCAAGTTTTGTGTTCTGTATCCGGTAGCTTTTTCCAACAAGGGGTAAAGTTCTCACTCTTTGGTGACTCTGTATGTTTCAGTAATGAAGAAACTCTTTAACCAACATTTGCATTTAATTTCACTCTGTGCATGAACACACATACTTGATACAAATGTCTAAATAGCATGAACATATGTAGGCTGCTGGTCACAACAGTAATTAACCACTTTGGAATGACAGGAACTTGTTAGTGATTAATGTCCACCAACTCATCCAAGAACTCTTCAGAAGAGCCCCTATTATTAGAACATTTCAGCATGGTGCAGGAGACATGATTTGTATCCCCTAAGCGAAGGAACTGAACTTCAATGCTTCAGTTATTCCTTGGTTTTAGAAGTGGTTTAAAACCCTTGGAAACAAGATGGTAGAATGCCTGTTGACAATGAGGAAAGATCCATGTCTGTAGCTCTGAATGACAGCTGGATTTACAGCAGACCAGTGTTCTATTACTTCCTACTGACTGTAAAGGATTCCAGCTCAAGAGTGACTGATCAGGCTTTTCAACATTACCTATACTTAAAGACCTTAAGATGGGATTCCCAATTCCCCTTAAACCTTAACTACTGTGATAGCAGCTTTTACATTCTTGCCTCCTTCTTTTGATCTATTTCTAAACACTTCCTCTTGCCTGAATGTGATTTCTAGAAAAGAGGATATTTAACTGCCAAGGCATTCAACCACTTCTTTTCATCAGCTGGTACAATGAACTGCCCAAGCTTATCTCCCTTTCTGACTTTGCTCACAAGAGGAAGCAAAGTAAAGCAGTGAGACATTAGTGCTGCAGAAGACGATAAATACTGCCATGTGTGGCAATCTGACACAGCAATGAAACAAGACCCCTTGTCATCAAAAGCCTAAGCTGTGAGTTTCTCACTACTGGCAAGCCCTGTTGTTGCAGCATCTCTGTCATATGCATCCCAGAATAGAACAATCTGAATGCTCACAGTTGCGGGTCATTTGTGGGTTATTTTTTTTAAGGCAAAAGAATGAAAAACTAATAAATGAAAAATTAAGAACCTGAGAAAATATTGTACTGTTACCTCAGCCTCCTGCTCTCTGCTGTCAGTGATTTCATTTCACCTTTTAATTGTACCTTAAGATCTGATCTGGCTTTCTAAACCTGTAGCAACACACACCACACACCGAAATAAAATAAAAAAAAAAAAAGGACTTGACACACTTAGGTCTTGAAGAGGCCTGTGTTAAAAAGAAAATAAAAAAATAAATAAATGGGCTGTGACTGATAAAGGAAGAAGTTAAATATTATAAAAAAGAAGCTACTTTTACTGTCAGTTTTCCAAGATAGTTTTTCTGTTAGGAGTTAATAAATGGTTTAAACCCATGTTTTCTTCTATACACTTGTGTATCTTCCCTCCTGTCTTTCTCCTTAATCATGCTAAAACTTGCTATGCTTCACAAATATTTTACCCATACTGATTTCACAAAGGTTTATGTTACAAAACATATGCCAGTGTAATTAGAACCATAGCTATATAATGAGTACCAACCCCTTATGTAACTGCATTTAATTAAGATGGTGTGGGTTATTTGCTAAGCGCTTTGGCAATTCACCTCAGCTTGCTTGTATTAGAGACTCACTCCACAAAAACCTTTGGGTTCAAATGGAAAGAGGGGAAATTTAGATTAGATATACAGAAGAAATTATTTACCGTGAAAGTCGTGAGGCATAGGTTGCCCAGAGAAGTTGTGGATGCCTCATCCCTGAAGTGTCCGAGGGAACAGGTTGGAAGGGGTTTGGAGCCACCTGGTCTTGTGAAAGGCATCCCTGCCCATGGCAGGGAGGTTGGAATTAGATGATCTTTAAGGTCCCTCCCAACCCAGGCCATTCTATGATTCTGTGAAATGACTTCACTTTTTTAAATGAATTAAGGTTACATGGGAAAATAGTTTGGCAGGGAGAGGGAGAAACTTCTGGTTTTGTTAATCTGTGATATTTGCTGTGTTTGACATGGGAAACCCTTCATGTTCACAGTATATATTACATGTTCATTCACTATGGAGCTGTGTTAACATCGACGTTCTTTCTACAGAACATGCAGTCTGAGATGCTTAATAGTGCACAGAAACCTTAAACATTGAAATTTAGCTTGAAGAACTCTGTTTAAACTTGCTGCTGTTCAGGATTTGAAGGGCGTATGTCCTATGAGGAGCGGCTGAGGGAGCTGGGGGTGTTTTCTCTGGAGGAGACTATAACTACCTGAAAAGAGGTTGTGGCCCACTGCGGGTCGGTCTCTTCTGCCACGTAACGAGTCACACACAGGACAGAGGACATAAACTGCGTGAGACATTAGACGGAATTTCTTCACAGGAAAGGGTGATTAGACTTCGGAACGGGCTGCCCAGGGAGGTGGCGGAGTCACCGTCCCTGGAGGTGTTTAAGAAGAGATTGGATTTTGCACTTAGTGCCATGGTCTGGTTGACACGGTAGTGTTCAGTCATAGGTTGGACTCGATGATCTCAGAGGTCTTTGCCAATCTAACTGACTCTGTAATTTTTTTTTTTTTCATAGGAAGAACATAATATCTGGTAAGAGGAAAGACGGAGAAGAAGGAAGAAAAAGAGCCGTATTTAGACAGAAAATGAAAATGCAGAAGAACGCCTTGGCTCTGCGGGTCAAGGCGCAGGGTCACGGTGAAGGGCGGGGTCAGAAGCCGCTTCGCCGCCGCCTCAAGAGGGCCGGGTGCCCAGGCACCCGCCTCAGCCCCAGCCATACCACCTCCCGCACGGGCCGAGGGGGAGAAACCCGGTTCTTTCCAGGCGTGTTGCGCTCCTCCTCGGCTTGTGTGCTGCTCCTCCCCCCTCCGCTCCTCCCAGTGGGAGAGGCGAGGCACCTCCCCCGCGCACGCGCGGTGAGCGCTCAGTGCCCGCCGGGATGGAGGAGGCGGCGGAGCGCGGCCGAGCCGGTGCTGGGGCGGCGGCGGC
>WEIV01014408.1:3804-33333 GCA_013390005.1 Calyptomena viridis | reverse complement strand
CGGCGCCCCCAGGGACACGGGGCGGCCGGCAGGTGAGGGGGGCCGGGGCTAGGCCGCTCGGCGTGGGGAGGAGGGTGAGCAGCCCCAGGAGTCGGGACCTGGAGGGGGAAGCCGGGGGTGTGCGACGTTGAGACGCGCTGCGCTGCCGCGGGCCGCGGGCTCGGGCGTGTGGCTGTGCCTTGTGACACAGGGTGACAGCCCTGGTGCTGAGGGCGTTGATCCAGAGCTGGTCCATGGGCAGCTTTGGGACACAGGGTGACAGCCCTAATACCGCTGCTGAAAATTCAGAACTTGATCCGTAAGCAGGTTTGGGAAGGTTGAGGTGCATGTACAACTTCGGTGCTTGTAAGATGTTTTTTGTGGATACGAAGGAGTTGTTTTTTTTTCCCGGTGGAACTTACTCTTGCCGTGACGGGCTTGTAATGGCTCTAGCTTTAAAAGTAGCCCGTTTAGATGATGAAATGTAAAGTACCTTTACAGGTATTAGTGGGTTCTTGGTGCTCAAATAAAATTATTTAATGGAAGTAAAGCAGAGAAGTGATAACATGCCAACATTAAACAAGCTGGCGCTAGGACAGATAAACAGAAGGCTGTTACAGCTGTAAATACTGCACAGCAGGCCTTCTGTTTATATTTGTTCAAGGGTAAAGTCAACTTTCTGTGATCAAATCAAAGGTAAAACCTGGAGCACCAACATTTTCTCGCAAGTCAAAGAGGCCTAAGTGGCATTCCCTGAATTTTCCGTAGCACCTCGAGTAATGGTAGGAAACTGTGGAGCAGAGCACTGCTGAAGGACTTTGGAGAAAAGCCAGATCTCCGTTCTCTCTGCAGGGCAAAGTACGACATTACTGAACTGTGACATTATTTATAAGCTTAGTGGCTCTGTGTGTGTAGAAAACGTTTTTAGTTCATTTTCCCTTCTTTTGAAGTGAAGAGAATTTTCTGAACTCACTGCTCTTTTGTGGTTTTGAGCAGACGTTGCTTAAACATGATTATAAGACAAAGCAGTATTTTGTGTAATTGTGCCCTGATTCTGAGTTAGAGATTGCTTACAAGCAGGTATTGCCAGTCATTAAAATGAGGCTATGGACAAAGGCTAGACTGAAATGATTCTTGGATTTTTACCTAGTTCGTCAGGGGCTAATTCCATGTTAAAGGTATTTAGGGCTGCAGTAGCACTTCGTGCTGCTGAACATGGTTATTCTGAGTACTACATACTATTGCAAAACCCGGCCTTCCTAAGGGAACTCTGCATATAGTGATACAGTATAACTACAAACAGAGACTGTTGTGCGGTGCTTTGGCTTCAGATTGCAGATAGATGGATATATCTGGAACAGCTGAAGTGATTACGGCTCCTTTGCTGCTGCAGATTATTGCCCACACAGCAGGCTCAGCAGGGCAGGCCGTGTGTCTGTCCCTGGGCCACTGCAGTTTACATCCCGGGGTGCTTACATAAGCTGGAATAAGTGACAGCCTGTGCTAATGGTGCAGATTTTAAACCGGGATGTCAGGAAGTGGAATTGTTAACTGCCTCTCGCACACCGCTCTGCCCGCAGTGTGTGCCGGTATTAACAGCACGGTCGTCAGGAGTTAAGGCTTATCCTCGCCCTGCCCCTCCCTGCCTTACTGCACATCCACTGGCAACAGGAGGGCAAAAAGCGTGCCCAAGTCTCAGCTGCCCTGTGCAGACTGGTGCAAACCCAGCTTTAGTACTACCTGGTGTAAGATCCTAGACTTTGGGCTGGAGGGATGTTGCATTTGGCTGTCCTTGCTGTTCAAATAGCAACCTTTGGCAAAGTAGTGGACTTCTAATATGAGGAACATCTTGAATCACTGCAATGTAGATCTGCCAAAGTCTTAAGGGTTGCCAAGGTTTCTTAATGTAATGAGGTTTTTAACAAAATTTGGATGTTTATCTTCTTAGCCCCATGTAGCTTCTTCCTTATGCAGTCGTTGAATTTAATTTATTCAAGTGCATCTCTGCCACTAATTTCAACAAAGGTGCTGCTTTTAATAGAACAAATGAAGGCTTTTGCCTGTTGCTGTGCACTCAAGTCAGGATTGGCTGTGCTTCCTCCTGCCTTAGTTGAAGAACCTTTAATTAGAATTTAATGGACTACTTGGACAGGCTTTGAGAATTTTAGTATTATGTATGTAATAGTCATGCTACTTGATAATATCAATGCAAAGGTATTATTGGTGCAGCAGGCTTGAAAGGAAGATATATAAGCCAAGTTAGGTTAAATAAGAGCTGGCTCTTACCTGCTCTCTGCTTGATTCTACTCACCCTGTTTAGAAAGTGCCTGAGCACTGTGGGCTGTTGGCCTGGGGGTCTCAGTGCTCCTGGGGCCATGACTGGCAGGATCAGTCTCAGCAGCTGAACTGTGGAGGCTTATTCCAAGTGAAATTTGATGATGCCTTTTGAGATTGGAGCCATCTTTGCTCCTTTTCCCCTTTCCTTGTGTGAGGAGGTAGTTGTTCTCAGAAAGGGTACCAAACCCAGTCACTGTTTCCCATAGGTTAAGTCAAGTAGTACTCAGGTATTTCTAAATGAAGTTTTGATGTGAGTCCTTGCAGGTTTCATGTGAGAGTTGTTTGTCCTTTGGGAAATAGAGGGGTAGCTGGGTTCAGATGAAATTATTTTGCAACACTATTCCTTGGAAACTTTCTGTGAGACTCTTTAATATTTGCCACCTGTGGTAGCATTAGCAAAAAAGCTTGTAACTGGGACTACTCACTTTGTGCCCATTTGTACTCCACCAGTTAAATAGGAGAAATGTGTTGTATTTTGTGGCTGGGGGTAGAGCAGCATGCTGTGCTTTATTATAAGTAGTCTGTAGGAATGTTTATGTCAAGTATGACTAATATTTTCATCCACTCCTGTTTGTTTCTAAGTGGGGACAAAATAGGCTGTGTTGTACTCTGAAAGCTGGTACTTGGTGCACATGGGAGCCTTTCTGTTGAGTGATAGAAAAGTTGTGGTAGATGTAATTTTTCTTTTATCTGACCTCACATTTACAGAAATTAATTTTCTATGAGGCTGTTAAAAACAACACAAAAATTGATGCTCATTCATTATATTTCAGTTCTTTAGCAGGGTAGGATTTTGCCTGTAATCCTAATTAAGAGAGGATTGAGAGTTCTGGAAGACTTTAATTTCATTTAAGAAGGTTTTTTTAATTCAATTTAAACAATTCAGATAATTTTTTATATTTTTTTGTATAAGAAATTTATGTAAAAATTCTTGAATTTTTTTACATGCAGTTTTCTTGAAGAATCAAGATCTTGATTATGTTCTTGCAGAGAGTTTGATGTGGAGTGTTCTTTAGATGACAGTGTTAACTGTGTCAGTGCAGTAAAATCTGGGTAATGTTAACTCTTTCTGTTCCAGGTCGGGAGTTCCTGATCCCTTCACTGGCACACAGGTTCATAGCAGAGATGGTGGATTTTTTTATTCTGTTCTTTATAAAGGCAACCATCATTTTAAGTATTATGCACCTCAGCGGAATAAAGTAAGTTGAACAGTTTAAAGCTTTGTCATATACAGCTTTAAGCTTTTCATGCTCTTTGAGGTGTCAGGTTGTATTCATGGTACACTTGTGCATGTGATGGCCTGGAATAACTGACAGAAGTTGAGGAAAAAGCACCACTAGGTTAACCTCCTTTTAAATGTGTCCTTGGTCTTGGGTCAGCTGATGGAAACAAAGAACTTGTACAGGTGTACAGGCTCACAGACCCTTACTAAGGACAGTTAGACTTGCATACTTATTTGGGGGTGGGCAATAGCAAGATTGTTAGAAAGTCCTTTATAATTGTCAAAGAAAAAACCTTGACAAATAAGCTTGTCTTTTTAAACAGCCTTTAAAACATCTGGATCTGGCTGGGATGGAGTTAATTTTTTTCACAGCATCTTCTAAAGTGCTGTGTTTTTAGATTCCTGACCTAAACAATGCTAACCCACACCAAAAAAACCAATCTGATCAAGTATATCTTGTACGTATGTACTTTGGAAATGCAGTCTGATTGTAGGAATGCTGCCACACTGCAGGCTTTGCTGGGTGTAAAATTTGAGTAAAATTCGAGTTCTTAAAAGTACAGTTAAACATCGTGTGTATCAACTATACACTAGACTGAAAGATTCTTCAATTTTACTTTTTAATGTATTTTACAGTTTTACATAATTTACCTCAAAGACTTTTCTATCTGCTTCTTTAACTCCAGGTATCTTACTCCTCAGCTGATCTGGCTGTTCTGCTTTGGGTTGGGGTAATCAAATATTTTGGTCTGATTAAGAGATGAGATCTTGGTGTAGTCAGTAATTGCATTCCTGTACAAACACATTTCAGAACCCAAGTTTTCTGCTTAAGAACCATCCAAATGTTGATTGACCATAAAGTGATACTGTACAGATAGACTTTTCCAGGCACCTCTGATTGCAGGTTGAAAGGTGTGTGAAAGAGGGCCAAATCCAAAACAATAAATATGTAGAAGTAAATAATGAGTGGCTTTTGTTCAGATAAGCAGGAATTAAAATGCCAAAATCTCAGTTCTGTTCAGTTGCCAAAACCTCCAACTGTAACCCCACAGCTTCTGTTTCCATTTTGGTTTTAGTAGGCTGAGAATTACACAAAATAAAGTACTGGAAAGATGGGGAACAACTGTATGTATATTGCTTCTGTCAAGTGGTGAAGGTGTAATTTACAGCATATTCAGTATTTCTAGTTTTGTGAGAGCCAGTTGCTCACGAGGAACTCCAGAGAAACATTCTGGGGGGTTTCTGCTTATGAGACATGGCAAGGTTGAGGTGAGGCTGAATTGTCATGAAGAAAGTACATTCTCTCAGGCTCAAGGAAGACACTTCAGGCCAAGGCTGTATTGAAGGGAAATGTGGGCTGTGCTACAGTTTTCTTAATTCCTGGGTTCTTTTTCAGTCCTTAAGTCTGAATAAAGAGGAGGGTACATAGTACAAATATAGGATGGACTGTTTTGATGTGGGACAATACGTTTTTATGTGAGTCTCAATTAGATGGATGAGTGAAATGCTCTTGCCTGAATACACATTACTAGTAGTACATCCAGTATATATTCCAGGTATCAGATAAGAATGTGGAGTTTATCTTGTGAAAATATGCTGTGAACTCAAAATGGATGTTTCACATAGCTCAGTTAGGATAAAAACCAGAAGGTTTTGATTGCTTCAAGTTAAAATCTTCCTGTTGCATACCAAGGTGCCTGCTTCCAGTAGAGCATGGGGAGCAGTAAGGACTGCTGAGAATGAGGAACCCTGATCATGCAAAGGGGGATACAGGGCTCCCCTGCTTGCTCAGGGAGACTTGCAGCTTCTCCCTTGCATTTGTGAAGTGCCACCTTTTCCTTTTCTTTGGGAGTTTCTGTAAGGAAGAGGCTTGGAGACTTGGATGCCTTCCATTTATACAAAGTTAGATGATCACCCACAGAATGTTCACCTCCTAAGAAGTGGGAGAATTTTCAGAACAATTCTACAGCTCACTACCCAGGGACACCATTGTGCAAAAATGGTAATAAAGAATGGCCTTTTCTTAAGGAAAAAGACAAACTAGGCAGCAACTCTGAAGGAAACCTAATGTTCTGAATTTTAATGGCTTGTTTAGTATGAGAGAGGCCAAGGAGCTTTTGTTCTTTTACTAATACCAGAACTGAAGGAGTGAATTCTGGTATTAAAGGGGTAACATTGGTATTTGGAGAAGGATGGTTTTAAAATTCAATTTTATTTTATACAGGGACATCTCTAAATTTGCCATGCATTACATCATAGAAGAAATAGATGAAGATACATCCATGGAGGATTTGCAGAAAATGATGATAGTAGCTCTCATCTACAGGCTGTTAGTCTGCTTCTATGAGGTAACTATTCATAAGCATTAACTCATATAATTAATAGCTACCAGTTGTTGAAGAAATGGTTTTTAAAAAAATCTGTCATCATTGGCCTATAAAGTAAAACCTCTTACAGTATTTTGGATTATGGTGAAGCTTATGACATTCACTTAAGTTTTGAGGATAACCAAGTGTGCTGGACCTATCAACCACATGGTGGTGTGTGGATTTGAAATTTCTTTTACAGATAATCTGCATTTGGGGAGCAGGTGGAGCAACCCCAGGGAAATTCCTGCTGGGACTGCGAGTGGTGACATGTGATACATCAGTACTTATTGCCCCCAGCCGTGTGCTGGTCATTCCATCTTCCAATGTCAGTATGACAACGTAAGTGCTCTTGGCTCAGTCACACGTATTAATGTTCACATTAACAGTGGTGAAAGTGTGGGATTTGGAAGGAGATACACCATTGCTTTCTTGTTGACCTTCACAAAAATTAGATTGCAAAAGCCACTGTCAGATTACGTGATCCAAGGTTAAAATGGTAATTACTCAATCACATTGAGTATTTTTCAGGTTAGGTGGTAAAATCTCCTGTAGAGACTGATTTTTGTACTGTGCAAAACTGAGGCACTAAACCTGGAAGTTAAATTACCAGTATAAGCAGAAAAGTGAAAATAAGGCCCTGAATGTTCTGTTCTCATTTCAGGTCCACAGTACGAGCTTTGATCAAGAATTTTTCTATCGCATCATTTTTTCCTGCATTTATTACACTGCTGTTTTTCCAGCATAACAGAACAGCCTATGATATTGTAGCAGGAACTATTGTGGTCAGAAGAAATGGAGTGAGATGATACCAAGAGATGAGATTTCTGGACTGGTGTCGAACATCCCCTCCCACCCACAGTGAATAAAGACCTATCCCAGAACTGAAATTGAGGTGTCCATCAGAATCCTTTGCCCTAATTAAATGGGAACTGACTCAGAAGCGAAAGAAAATGTATGGCTCCTGTATGATGCCAGCAGCTACCTTCAAAGTATTGGAGTTTTCATAGATGCCAAAGAAGTTTGGGAGAGACAGTATGAATTAAATCTGGCAGTATTAACCTCTGATTGACAAGACAGAAAGTGGCTGCTTTAACTGCAGAAAGGAGCTCTTGTTTGTCAGTCTGTGGAAAGCAGGTACCTAGAAATACTCCACCTTATAAGAAACATTACTCCTACAGTTCTGGATGTTGGCAGGTAACTAGAAATCAAGTTGTGTTCCAGGCAGTTGCCTGTCAAAGGATAAGGGGGAAGAGAACTGCAGGATTAGAGAGCAGAGCAAATCATGTTAATTAAATTGCCATGTGTGCAGGAGATCAGCAGTGGTTATCATGTCCTTCATTATTGCTTCACAGAGCATCTTCCCTCCTAAGTATTTTATCATAATGCTGATGTTTAAAGTTTTTTGCATGGTTGTCTCAAGCACTGTCACTTACTTCACTTGTCCAAGCTGATGACAAGGAGAAACAGTAGCTGCTTTTTCCTCTGGGGAGGGTGTATTACACTGCCCTGTTAGTGAACTGGTGTGTGTAAATAATTTTGGAGCCATGAACAGTTCAGATCGTGCTAATGAAAGGTAACTTTTTTGCTTCTGTATGGAGTGAAAGCACTTGTCTGTTTCTTGCATATAATGCAGAGCAAACCAACTGAATGTGTTTCAGGAGCATGCAGAAGACATGAGCTGAAATGTGTAAATCTGCAGAACAAATACTGGTTATTTTCACTTTATCATTCTAGCTATTTGTATATTCAGAATAACTTAAATACTGAATAAAGAAGTCTAATATTTTGCATGACTACACAGCTTTGATAATTTGTTTATTTTCATGTTACTAGTCTCTTGGGAAATGAATATAAGCAACAGTGTTCATGTTCTACTAAAATTTTTGTTTGGAATTCTTCAGGAGCCCAGTTTTTGTGTGTTCCTCCCTTAGCTATAACTTCCCACTCAGTGGCTGCAGGGCTCCTCCTGCCTTCAGGTTTGGACAGTGGTTTGGTTGACAATAGAAATGTTTTGAGAGCTTGGTTATGTCTTGTCTTCAGATGAAATAATCACTAATGTGTTCCTATTCTGCAGTATTTTTGTTTGACAAGTTATGTTCTGTGTATGAATGTACAGTGTAGGCATTTCAGTCTTCATGTGAAATGATTCATCAGGACCAGTTCCAGTGCTTAATAGTGAGAGAATGACATTTTCCCATTAATTACCTCTCCAGAATGTAGTTGCTAACTTTTTAGATAATTTTTTTTTTTACTTCAGAAATATTTATAAGTTAAGTTGTCTTGGCTAGAAAACTGGTTTTAGCAGTGTATCTCTATCAAAATACCTCATAATTTTGAAGGTTACTGTTGTTTTACACTAATGGTTTATTACCCAACAAAAAGACTTTTGCCTCTTAAATGTACCATGAGCAGAGTAATGTTAATGACAGACATCACTGAAACAAAAATGTCCAAGTACTACTTGGCAATAACCAGCCCTCGTTAAAGTACCCCTTTGCAGTCTGTCTTAGTTAACATCTTCAAGTGGTCTAATAATCTCAGAGATACCACTTAACTATCCTAGAAGCACAGAATTGTTAAGGGTGGAAAAGACCTCTTGGATCATCAAGTCCAAGCCAGCACCACCATGTTCAGTGTTAAACCATTCACATGTGTTCTGAACACTCCCACAGGCACTCTGTTCCAATGCTTGACAACCCTTTCCATTAAAAATATTTCCCTCATGTCCAGTCTAAACCTCCTGAGGCCAACTTGAGGCCATGGCCTCTTGTCCTGTCACTTCTGGAAATAGTCAGTGACTCCTTTCAGGTGGTTGTAGAAGTGACAAGGTCTCTCCTGAGCCTCTTCTCCAGGCTGAACACCCCCAGCTCCCTCAGCTGCCCCTCCCAGGACTTGTGCTCCAGACTTTCAAAGAATGTTGTCTTCAGCACTGATGCCAGGCATGGCAATCAGCCTGAGGAAAGCTAAAGCTGTCAGAACTAACTCAAGTCCCTTCTAGGGTGAGTTTTCCCCATTCACAATTTCAGAAGGACTACAAAAAGAACTTTTGTTCTAATTACTGTGTGACAGTGGGATTTAAGATGGGGCATTCGAGATGTTTGTCTCTTATGCAAGCTCTAGTTTTCTGTCTGTAGGGTGAGTCCTCGGCCAGTGATTTATGGCTAAGGGGGGGAAAGAAAGCATTTTTCAGCTTTAGACATCTGGAAATACGTAACTGCATTTAATCCTTTCACAGCTACCGTGGCATGATGTGACTGACCAGCAGTGTCTGTGTGGGGTTTGAAGTCTAGTTGCTGAGTATTTTCTGTTTCTAGGAACAGTGATTTGCTCAACACATGAAAAGGGGCAGTTGGCCTTTGTGCTCCTGTCAAGTCCAGCTCATGTTTGAAACCCCTCTCACTTTGTACCACTGGCACGTGCAGCTGTACAAGGGGCTGAACACCCAGGGTGAAGGGCAGAAGTGCCAGCAAAGCCTCTGCAGACATTTACAGCACAGACAGTTCAGGTCTCTTCTGTTCTAGCTGAAAGAAGAAACTAAATCTCAGTCATACACTGAATGCTGTGACTCTGTACAAAGTTCACCTGTGGGGCCCCAGATGAACAGGCATTTCCTCTGATTTTACAGGAATAATGTCTGTTCTCCAAGAAGTTCCTTGAACTGCTACAGAAGTGGAACCCCTCACTCAATTACAATTGGGTGGACCTTTTACTCTTCAGTTAAAACAGTTGTGAATGTAACATTAACCTTTTTTCTAAATAGCACTATAAAACATTAACTGCAGTCAGCTGCCACACTGATAAGCTGCTCCAAGCTTCAGGCTACAATAAAATGTCCCTTTGTCACAGGAGACCTTTAACTTACTTAAGATCCTCTAAAATCTGTGACACTGTGAAAAAGCAGAGGCTGAAGAAAGCACGTGACAGTTGCTCAGGCTGAGGGAACCCTCTCATACAGTTAAAGCTGCAGGTGCCTTTATGGAGAGTTAAAATTGCCAGATAATATTTCGCAGTTTTTATTGATGGCATTTATCCCATGGTTTAACATGTTAATTATACTGTAATAAACATGGCTTTAATATTAAACTTTTCCTTATTATCCAAAGTCACCACAGTCCATTTCAGTAAATATAAAAATATATACTTAATACTTTGTACAATACTGGTTTTTGGTCCAAACAAAAATGGATCAGAAAAGCCAATAAACTTACTTTAAGAATTCCCAATTTTAAAGATTTTTCTAAATGGATTTAGGCAACTTTGAATAATGGGATTTACATAAAATCTGAGACAATACTAAAAAATGGCTGTAACACACAAAATTAAAATTTCAATTTCACAGATTTGTTATGCCAAAAAAAGTACATAGAGAAACCAATTGTATTTACACATGTTTCATAATAAAATAACAAGGCGAGACAGGTGATAAAGGGCTGTAAGAATGAAAATATAGAAATAGCATATAATTATTAAATGAAGAACTACAGATCTAACAAGTCCTTAGCATGGATCATCCTTAAATCAGTCTTCCTCTATCAGAAAATTTTAGTGCACGATACACCCAAACTCACTCACTTCACACATACACCAGCACAAACTCAGCATAGAAACCATTCGTTACCAACACTCTCTATACAGCATCCCTCGCTGATATAATTACAACTGGAGGCGTCAGGAACCGCGGAGGAGGAGGTATTGTACAAGCCATTCACTGTGCAGGCTCTACTCAGGGCTACAGCCAGACCATGCCGAGTCAGTGAAAGAAGTAACTGGAGACTTTTGCTTGAGAACAGCCTTGTTGCCAACTTTACTTGCTACCGAAAAACGTAAGGGGGAGAGGGAAGGGAAGGACAGGAAAGCTAAGTTTTATATTCCTTTAGCCAGCTCTGGCTTCCGATAAGCCAGTGTGAGGTACAATCCCAATAACTGAACAATTCAGGGTAGCAGCTGAACAATTCATTCAGGGTAGGAGCTGAACAATTCAGGGTAGTAGCTGCTTCCAATGTTTTTGATGTTTTACCAATCGGGCGTTTACTTTCTACGTCTAACAGCAGTCTTTATCTTCCGACCAGGAACTGAAGATCCAGAGGCAGAGAAAATATTTTTCCCATTAGTCCTATCAAAAGAAATTAGTAGTTCAGAGTTTAGGACAGTGTAGCTGAAAATTCAGTAGCAGCACTGAGTAGATATTCCAGAACAACTGTTTCATAGTCTTGTCTCACTAGTTACCAGCTGGCAACAAACGGCAAATGATGAACAGGAGGAAGAGAGTTCCAGAAACCAAAACCAATTAAATCTCTCTTATTCAGAAGGTAAGCAGCAGCATGATGGCTGGATACGGATTTTACCTTTCAAGAACAAGACAATCTCACATGTGTTGATGTGTGACACTCCTGACAGCTAGGCTCCTTTAAAGATACCGTTGCTTAGTTAGCCAGTCAGGCTAATGCAAGGAAGGGTGCCAAATTTAGTTTCAAACTCCAAGGTTCATCTGAACACCTCATGATTTAACAGCAGCAGAGGCTGAGCACTGTCCACTGATATTACCCAAAGCTCAAGGGAAATTCTGATACGGTCTCTTACCCCATTGCAAATGTGCCAGAAGGCTGTGGAGGTGCAGGCGTATTTCCAACAAAAGTGAAAACTCCTGGGTTATTTGAAAAGCTGAAATTAGTAGTAGTACTTCCAAACTGGAATACAGGACCTGGGAAGATGGGGTGGAAGCAGAAGGGAGTAAGAAAATAGAAATTTGAGTTCATCCTTTCCAGCAAAATCCTCACGTTCTTCCCCTCTGTAAGTTTTTTTCACAGGTTCCTGAGGATGACAAAGCTGTGGGAGTGGCACCTAAAGTGCCAGATTACTGCAGGAACAGTTATTGGATGAATCCATTCACTTCCACAGACAGTGAGGAATTCCTAAAGTAATCCTGTTGGCTCACTGATAAGGAATTGTTTGCTAACTTCTGTGTCACTGTTAAGTTTATATGTGTTATTAATAAAGTCTTAAATTGTAGCCTGGAATGATGTAGATTTATATCCAAGTCAGCTTTCTTGTGTTTGTGCAGTTGATCTGGGGCCTCCCTTTCCTTTAATGTGCTAACACAGCACCTCATCTTAAAAAAACCCCAAACATTCCTACCATCAAAGTAACTGATAAGCAACATGGACAATCCAGGGACAATTCTACCTTTAAATGGCTCCCCGATTAATGAAGGACCAACTGAGTAACATGGTGTGCCAACTATTGTACTGGTTAGTACAAAAATAGCAGTTATTTTTAACAGAGGCTACTTTGTAAAACTTCTGAGAGGGAAAAAGGAGACTCTTTTCCCCTTTACGTACTTGTGTACTTAACTACAGATGTTCTGGCAGTGGTTTTCTTTTTGAATTATTACTAGTGTGGAACAGGTCTTTCTTACTAATTATAAGGATCATCCTCTGCCCCCCCCTTGGTATTTTATACCTCATTAATAAAAACATCTTCAAATACATCTTAACCCATAAATGCTTACAAAACCCAAACTAATTCTGATCATATTTTATTCAACGAAGCCTTTAAAGTCAGGTAACCAAGAACTACTCTAACAAATCCAAAAAACCAATTTGGCAGTGCTTCTGCCCTTCTGTTTTGCACAAACTTACCAGTGATTACTCCATGGTTTTCAACACTTCCTTTTAATTACTAGGTTTATCAATAAAATAAAAGCCCAGAATATAGTGGTGGGGTTGCAACCTTCACGTCTGCCAAGTGTCTTGTGGAGAAGGCTTACTGTGAGGCTGGATACCTATGGCACATGTCTCCACAGTCAGACACAAATGAAACCCCCACACCCACTACTTCCACAGAGGTCAATTCCTACATTTAAAACACACACGCAATGCCAAAGCCGCCTTTCTGCCTACAATTTCAAGTGCACTTCATGAAAAAGAAAACAAAATGTATCATCTTTGAGAGCGAAAGGGGAGAGGACGGTGGGCACTCACCAGCACTGGGGGTAGCAGAGCCAAACCCTGGCTGCTGGGTGGGCTGCTGGCCGAACACGGAGGGCTGGGTGCTGCTCGTGACGGCGCCGAAGGCAGAGGGAGCAGCCGGGGTGGCAGCTGAGAACAGCGGAGTCGACAGCGACCCAAAGCTGGGAGCGCTCGCCTGGCCGGGCCCCTGGCTCGGCCCAAAGGCTGGTGGCTGAGTGGCACCAAAGGCTGGGCCGGCAGCAGGCGCTGGCCCAGAGCCAAACACGAATAAAGACGACGACCCTTGGGAAGAGAGAAGGGGTGTCAGGATGTGCCACTTCCCTCCCACCCTCAAGAACGACTCTAGAAACAAAGGTTCTCAAACCCCAACCGTAGCTGAACACTCATCGTAATTTCAAACTAATTGCTTGAGTATATGATACAAACACTACCATCTTTATGAGACCAAATCTCAAACACACTGGCTGCCTTTTGGTGTTCTACAAATGAATTCCCACAAATAGTATGTTTTAATCTGTATTTACTAAAAGCTGTTTCTACCACGCAGAGAATATTCACTCACACTGCATTTTTCAATCATGCAAAATACAGCTCCCGATTTAGCAGGACAAGAACAAGCATCTTTTCTTGTCAGGAACTGCACCCCTCCCCTGTCCAAGTGTTTACCATTACCAACTTCCAGAGGCCGAATCAAGCTTGCAGTGACCTCTGTACTCGAACACTTGGTTTAGCACAGTTAATTCTCTACCTATCATCAACAGACAACCAGCCCAACTGTTCAGCTGCTTCAGCTCTGCATGGCCAGCAGAAATCATGAAACAAAAATGAAATGCAGCTGAACAGTGACTCTGAACGTACGTGGCAGATCTGCTATGCAAAAGGGACATTTTTATCAGCACCATTAATGCAATTTAAGCAGCCCTCATGCAACAGGAAATACCCTCTATTGCACCATAACTTGAATGGCTGACTTTCTTTCCAAGATGAACAGGTATGTGGTCAAATATAGGCTTATGCATTTGTGAAGATGTTTGAAATACAGTGTCACAATACTGAATATTTACTGATTTGTAAGCAAGTTAAATTGATCTGCTGATTGTTTTAATTTAGGACTGCTTTTTCTCTGATACACGAAAAAGTGTGTAAATTAAACTACTTTAACTGACAAAGTTAAGCCATCAGACCAAACTAGATCAAGTCTTTCCCTCATAGGTTCAGTCTTATTTCCAACACACTGCATGGCTTCACAGAAATACAGATAATTTGGTGGATTTAGTCTTGTGTGATATTGCTTCATGCAATTCATGAACATAAAACATGAACAAACTTGGTATTTCTTGAAGATGTCTTCTCCAAACTGCTAGATAATTAACAAACACTGGCCACGATCCTTAGTAAAAACCAACCCTGAAGCAGCAGTGATTGCTTGCAGAGATAGTGCATGTCTATATACTCGTGAGGGAAGGACTTTGCAAATCCTCACATTATTTAAAGCAGCTGAAAGTTTTAGATATGGCAGAGAAAAATCAGGCAAGTTGTAATACCTTGAATTCTAACTGCAAGCACTGGACTGACAGCAAGAGGAAAGAAGCTATTCATTCTCATGAGGAACAGCTCCTATACAAACTGAAACCCAGTAAAGGGTTGTCCCCTGCATAAACTGTGCTGTGTTTCCCAGACTGAAGAAAAATGAGCCTAAATTTATACTGCTGAATATAAACACTCAGTATTTTTCTCTACTTCTATGCATTTGGCCTGCACTTTTTCCAAAGCAAAATATTAATGAAACAGTATCTCCCTGGTCCACTATGTAATGGCAAAAATGAGGAAAGGAGAAGAGCATCTATTAAAATGTACCTGTTGAACTTGATGTAGTTGTGGCTCCAAAAGTAAAGCCTGAATTTGCTGCACTGGTACTGCTCTCTCCTGAACAAAACATGAACGGACCAAGAGCTGAGCCAGTGTTGGAAGATGTGGTTGCTGGTTTGTTTTCTTGAGAGAAGCCAAATGACTGAGATGTTGCAGATTCTGCAGGATTGCCAAAAACAGAGCTGCTCACAGTGTTGCTGGGTTGTCCAAACACGAAGGGAGTGGGCACTGGCTGAGGGTTGGAGGAGGAGAGGCTGCTGCCAAACACGCCGCTGCTGTTGGCTGTGGTGGTGGGTACAACCGTGCTGGAGGAACTAGAGCTCAAGAAGCTGAAAGATGCTCCTTGATCTGAAAGGAAGAAACATGGTTACTAAGGCATGGAATTTAAAAACCAAGAGTTTTTCACAGTGATCATCACTGAAGAACTTGAATCCTCCACTGCAGACTTTCAGCAAATCAGAGGAATACAAAACTGTGTAGTATCTATGAAGTGATTTTTGTACCTCAGAGAAACTGCAGTATTTCCTGTAGAACAGCTGCAAGTACATGGAAATAAGATATTCCCTCTCTCCTTCCCTTTCACTATAAAAAACAACACTAGTATGAGGCCTCTGTACTGCATCATGTCATAGATTTTATCACCAGCTGAGCTGTTATTACTAGGACAATACAACCTCTGTGCCTATACAAGCAGCAGTACATATTCCTTAAGGAGTGGCTATTATTTTGTCTACAAACTGTTAAAACTTACAGAAATCTATAAAGGAATTGCCACATATTGTCTACACATCAACAACCAGAATAAAGAGTGGCTGCAGGTAGAATATAAACCCCATCAATTTTGTCCAGGACAGCCCCAGAGGTGTGATTTGATAGACACGATCAGACAAGTGAAGGCAAAAGATGTTCTGTTTACCGCAAGTACTGGTTTGTGCCCCAAACGCAAAGGGTGGCTTTGTCTGCTCACTGTCCTTGTCCGATGGTTTACCAAAACTGAAATTGAATACAGGTTTTGCTGTGCTCTCCTCTTTGGTATGCTCAGCTGTCCCAGATGAAAAGATAGGTTGTGCCTTTAACTCTTCATTGTCAGATTTCTTTCCAAATGCTAATGGACCAGCAGAAGGGACAGAGTCGTGTTTCTCTTCTGCCCTTCCCAAAACAAACTGTGAGGCAGGTGCAGACTCCACGCTGCCGAAAGAGAAGCCTCCCTTCGTTGAAACAGTTTCATCCTTTTTCTCATCTGACTTCTTAAATGGCAAAGCAGGTGATGCTGCCTCCTTTTCTGCCATAGTTCCAAAAGTGAAGCCACTGACTCCGGTCTTACTCTCATTAGTAGCTACGGAAGAAGTAGAACTTGTGCCAAAACCAAAACCTCCCAGAACTGGTTCCTCTTTCCTTTCCTGCCCCAGGCTCGTTGTTCCAAACTGAAATGTTGAAGGAGCCTGACTGCTTGTAGATGGAAGTCCAAAGGTAAAACTGTTGCTTTTACTTTCTTTTTTGCTGTCTTCTGATTTAGAGTCTGAGGAAGAAACTCCAAATTTGAAGTTCCCTGAACCAGTAGGAAATTTAAATCCCCCAGTCACAGTGCTGGACGATGCAGATTCAGATGCAATGCCAAACTTAAAGCTACTTTGTTCTCCAAATTTAAAATTCCCTGTGCTACTTAAGGTTTGAGAAGATTCAGAGGACGATGACGGGACACCAAACGTAAATGATGGCGTTGCAGCATTTGTAGACACAGTAGCAGTACCAAAACCTGCAGAAATAACAAATAGTATCAAGTCTGCAATATATGATGCATCCTCACACACACTCAAGTAAGAGAACTCCACACTTCCCCTCTACACAGACCTTTTTGCAATGGTGCTCTTCTGTCCAGCACCTGGCTTTGAAAACCACACTGATAACTTCTTTGAAAGACCATGCTTTTAGTCTAAACTCCAAATGAACAACACATAAAGCTTGTAAAGAACAACTATGTCACTGATATAAGCTTTCCTCTAAAAAAAACCATGAATCTTTTTCTGGGGAATGAGTGTGAAAACACAGGCACTTTACCTTATTTAAACAATCTAGGAAAGATGAAAAATGGGCAATTTTTTGCCATATCTCAAAGGAAAAAAATCATTGTACTTAGAAAAATAAATTGCACACTGCACACCCTTGTTTTTTTCTCATGAAATATTACCTTTAGGCTCTGCTTTGGTGCCTGGCTTTGCACTTTTACAGGCTACGCATTTTGTGGCTTCTGCTTTGTTTTGGACCAAGCAGACATCACATTCCCAGCTTCCTTCAGGCTTCTTGAATTTGTCTAAGTCCAGGAAACCTCCAGAGGGAGCAGAAAATGCAGAAACACTGCTACTAGTCACAGGCACTGAACTCCCTGAGAAAGAAGCAAAATAGTTAATTATCCTGCTTAAATCATAAAGTGAACATGAACTTTTTAAGAAACTCTCCAACGTTCACTAAATTATAAAGCACACAAGCACAACAGTAAAAAAGGATCAGGCTACAAATTAATTTTAGTCAAACACAATCTGAGAATGTAAACAATAGAAATACCTAGATTCTTCTTTATAATCTATATATGATTTTAAGGACAAATTGAACCAGTGACATTTAAACAGCAACTGCAGTTCATAAAATACAGAGACATAGCCTATTTCAGATGTAAATTACAGGTACTGTATTGAACTAAATGTACTAAAAGAATTCCTGGTGACACAAGTAACTGGTAGTCAAAGTCAGCATCATTCAAGTTAATGATCACTGTCAAGTGATGCGAGGCTGAGAATTTACTAGAATGATTCAACAGCAAGTCACAAAGACAGTACACAATCAAAACTGCATAGGGACAAAAGAAAAAAAAAAAGAAAAAAGAGAGGCACTCAAAGCTTGCAAACCCACAACTCTGTGTTCACTACACAAGCTACACTGTCTTCAACAGCAGCAGAAACTGGCTGCTGAGGCCCAAAAGATAATGTTTGCCTTCTGAATTTCATTTCTAATTTTTCTGCCCTGTAAGAGATGACACTTGATGCTGCACCCCACAAGTGGGAGGAGTGAAGCAGACACCCAGAAAGCACAAAAACATCACATAACTGTCACGTTCACCTACAGTTTTAAACCACTGAGGGTGGCATTTAAGAGAGAGGCAGAAAATACTGTCTCAAATTCCGAACAGTAAACATAGGAATGGGTCTTCTTTCTCAGAGCACATCCAGGGAATTTATATCCACCCAGCCTTCTTGCCTCACTCATCCCCTTGACAGACACAACATATCTGTGCAATTCTCTGTGCCATGGCAGTCAAGGCAAACGCCTCAGTTCTAAAATTCTGCCTTGCAATGGCCAGAGTCTTGGACAGAAGTGCCAGCTGAGGATGGAAGTCCATGAGAATAAGCTTCCTCTAAAATGCATTATTCTTCTCTGAAGAACTTCCACTCTTTATTATACAGAATGATTATATAAGCAAAATCTAGTTCACCTTACTCCCCACCCCGGGATGTATTTGCAAGCATGTTTTTGACATTAAGTGATGTTAAGAGCCAATGAAAGTTAATGCTAAAATAATTATTTGTGCTTTAAAAAAGAATAAATTCACTCAAAATCAGTTACAATCACATGTAAAAGGAAACAATCCAGAACTGAACTGAAAAAGGTACCCATCTCCCTAAGGTCTATGAGAACCTTGACCTCCCCTCCCCAAACAAGGTCACACATTTTGGAAGGCTACCACAGCCTTCACAGGCACAGCTAAACATACGGTTTCATTTTAGCTTAAGACAACTACACTGTCTTGGAATCCAGCTTCATACCTCTGCCCAATCACACACATGCTGATTGGTGACATTTTTAGCCATGTTGTGTAAATACTGTTTCTCCTTGAGTTTTGAAGGAGACAAAAAAATCCACCAAACCCAGTGGATCCACCAAACTCTTTCTGTGGAGTGCACATTTTCCCCAATGTAAAGTGAGTCAACTGGTTTTAAGTTAATTAAAGCATCCATTTTAGTAATTTTTCATCAGCAGCTGCAAAGCAGGGTATATTTGCTTCCATTCAGCTCTGCACTAATACATTTCACAATCGGTTCAACTCACGTCACAGACTGGAACCTGGGCTGAGACCTCCAAAGTGCCTGCAACCATTCCTGCAGACAGATACTAATCCATCCTGTCTGGCATGCAGCCATGCTGCTGAAATGGCCAGTCACATGCAACATACTTTATGCTGTACAAAATGCACAGAGGCTGAGATTGAAACAGCTGAGAAGAAAAGAACAAACCTGGTTTCTCGGACTGACAAGCTACACATTTGCTGTCTTCTGCCTTATTTGATACAAGGCACACAGAACAGTTCCAAGAGCCTTTTGGCTGTTTAAATTTGTCTCCAAATCCCAGAGTGACTGTTGTGCCAGTGCTGCTGGAGGAAGATGTCACTGTCACCGAGCTGTCTGTGACCACAGGCATTGTCAGAGCAGGCATCACTCCTGTTCCAGGCTTTGGTGTCTCACACGCTATACATTTTGTGGCTTCAGGTTTGTTCTGTACCAGACAGGTATCACAATCCCATGTGTTGGGTGCTGGTTTAAATCTGTCTTCAAAGCCCAGTGTCCCTGTTGTAGGGACTGTTGTCTTAGAGGAGACACACTGGCTTACACTTATTGTCTGTTTCGTACTCTCAACAGGTGACACTTTAGCAGCTTCACAGGTTACACATTTGCTGTCTGTGGGTTTGTTCTGCAGACATGGGTCATATGTGTCAGACTGCCAAAAGGAGGATGCTTGTTTAGAGGTGTCTTTACCTGCAGAAAAACTACTTATTGCAGGCCTTGTATAGACCACTGTGCTTGTAGCAGGCTGTGCAGATGAACAGGAGGTTGTTTTCCCAGACATAAAGCCTAGTTAAATGATAAAGAAAAAAAACAAAAAGGGAGAGATCTTACTGATAAAGCAGTACCCTGGACACATGCAAGTTACTTATAATACTAGAGAGTGTAAATTTAAACCAAGTGTCAATGGTTACAACTATACATTCCACCTAACTGCAAGAGGAAGTCCCTGGAAACCTTATCTAAAGAGGTGAAATTTCATACACCGTGCTGGGACACAACAGAACATTTATTTAAAGCTTGATTTAACTCTTCATTTCCAAGACAGGTTTAAATACAAATCTCGTATGTATCTGCCCCTACACTGGTAGATACAAGTGTGAACAAACAGTACTGGAAGTTCACTGTCTGTCATGGACTAGAAATAATCCAATTTCACTTTAAGACACCATGCCCAATTAAATCAAATTTCTAAAGCCACTTCTGCCATAGTAAATGACTCACTTTTACTTTAGTAGCTGTACAGCAGGTGGTACTTGGAGCAGCAATCCCCACAGTATTCCCTCACAAATACTGAGTAATAATTAAGTAAGAAAAATTAAGACAATCAAACAATTTTTATCTACAGTCTTTGTTCAAAATGCACTGGGCACAGGTCAACTCCTTATTTAAAGGTGACAACTCTTGAGAAAACAAGAACAACCAATATGGAAACACTAACGAAAACACTTCAGCAATCCATCTTCAATATCAGCACAAATTACTCATAAAGCTAAAATGAAGAGTGTCTTATTTTATTGTTATGTTGTTGTTGCTTTGGGGTTGGCTTTTTTATGTCAGAAGTGGAATCTTTGAGCAGGGTGGATTCAGAACCTGCTTCTCCTAAACAGATGAAGAAAACTACTGTCACTTCACCCGTGGGTTTTTCCTTAAACAAAACACACAGTGTTATCTTCCCTCATTTATCTCTTTGCAATATAAAAAGGCACTGCCCTCTCAAGTACTACATGGACTTGTCATTGCATAAGAAGTCCTGTTGTAACTCAAGGCTTATGAGAAAAGATCAAATTCAATGAAGTCCTTCTTCTTGAAACAAAAATCATCATTTACACATGCACACACACTTTTTACTAGACAGATGAAAACAACTGCAATGACTAAAAAAATCAAAAATTTTTAAGTGAAACAGCCCACTACTACAAATTTACATTTGAATCCATAGTAACTGTTATCATTTAAGGCCCAAATATTCGCAGTTTTTGAAACATCTTTAAAAATGAAATTACCTTTACTACTTCACATCTGGAGATGCTGAAGGTGGGGAAGGAATGCTTGTAAAGCATTTTACAAACATTTCCTTTCCAATTACATAAATTTTATTTATTTAAAACACAACACTGATTATTTGACTAATTCTTTGTATATTTAATTTTCAATTACAACTTAACACATAAAGAGAAGCAATGCATCTGGTTTGAAGTTGTAGTTTTCCTTTCAGCAATGAAAGCCACTTACAATAGAAGGGGATATCAGCCCTAACAGATGCAGCATTTAATTTAATGTTCTCCTGTGTTTGTATTTATAGCTAACATTGCCTTAACTGTGACAAATTAGGAGGGGTTTTTTGTTGCTATTGTGGTGTGTTTTTTAAAATTCAATGCAGTTGCATACAAGTGTATTCTTTGCAAGATATTTTTTAAAATAGTTCATTATCTCACCAGGGCTTTTTAGAATGTCTAACACACTTCCTTGCTTTAAGAACTTAGCAGGCTTGCAGAGGCCATCGTATTCTTCTTCCTCTTCCTTCTTATTGCTGGTGCTGTTTACAGTGGCACTTCCTTTAAAAATAAAACAAAAAACACCTTTTACAAAGAAATCCACTTAGAATATATTCACATTTGCTAGAAACAAGAATATCCACGTTTCATTCTTCTTATATGAGAATCTTCAAAATTGTACCTCGTTTACAACAGTTTAAATTACAATTTGGTTAAAAGAAAGCAAACTTTGCCTGGAATTTGTAACATGCTTAGAAATGACAGATTACCTATTTAATAAACAAAAGAGAATCACCACTTTGGATTTGAAATGCAAAAATTTCTGTTACCTGGACTTAGTAAGGATGTCACTGGTGTATCAATGGATCCAGAAAGCTCTGCTGACTTTACAACAGGAACACTAAATGTAAACTTAATCTGCTGTGAAGAAGAGAGATTTTTTTAGATTCTAAGAAATTTTAATCAAGTTTCACATAAATAATAATAATAATCTGAAATCCAGTTGTCAAACATTTGATGGATGCTGGATGACAAATTACAAGGCAGAAATCTATATATCTCTTTTCCCCTTACCAGGGCCAATTCTGCTATATTCCTTAGCAGTATTTTATTAAAGCCTTGAGAAAGCATTGAGCTTTATTTATTTTACTTACAGACAATGGAGGTAGCACTTCCACCTCAGTAGATTTCACAATTGGAGATGAAAATACAAACATAGGACTGCCAACATTACTTGCTGGTTGTACCTGTATTTTCAAAAGAATTAAGGTTTGTATCTAAAGAAAAACATCCAGATGAAACAAAAGCAGGTACCAGAACTCACTAACAGACACTCTGCAGGGAAGTTGGGAAATGTGATGTTTTGTATTTCTAATCCACAGCTGGGAGTTATAATAAAAGAGAATGAAGCTTGAAAGTGATTGTACAAGATGGACAGAAGCCAAATCAAGAACTTTATGCCTCCCTCCCCACCTCCCAACTGGAACACAACCTTGATTTATTCAACAGGTTATAAACTCATGTTAGTTAGTTTCATGAGCACCACAGAAAAAGTTAACATTCAGCAAAGCACATGGACACTCATCCTGAGAAAGTATTCACGATATAGAACAAAGATTCACCTTGTTCATCACTGCTTTTGAAACAGTGCTTGGGGATGATGAGGCAGCACTGCAGGCAGGGAAACTGAAGTTGAAGGTCGGCAGGGATGCAGTGCTGATGGGCAGGGGCACTTCGGGTAGTGCTGCTTGCTCCACCTCCTAGGTGTACATTTTAAGTGTTATAAATCACAATTTTTCTTCAAAAGAAGTTGTAAGTTCTAATTTTTCACTGTCTTTAGGGAAGCTGTAGATTTTACTTTTTTTTCTTTCATAAGACACACTACCTTCCTGCCCTATCTCACCCTTAATTTCTTAAGGAAGTGAAATATAGCAGAGGGATTTATAGGCAAAGCAATTTTTATTTATGGCAGGCCTGTTGCCATGCAATACTACATTCATCACCTGTCCAGAAAGAATACTGCAAGTTAGCTCCAAGTCACTACCTGTGCAGAACAGAGAGGGGCACAGATCATATTTATTTATGTTTTCTGTACTTTAGTTATGAAAGACCTAGAGAGACATAACCATGCTATGATTCTATGATCCCCTTAGCTCTTCAATTAAGAGCATGCCTTCATGGCAGGTAAGAAAGTGTTCCTCTTGCAAAATTGAGACACCTGTCACAGTCTTTGAAGTTGCTATTGCAGTGAACTTGGAAAAAAGATAATGTTGAAAGAAATATGTGTGTTCCTTCGAGTACCAAAACCAAACCAAAGCACAGAATGCCAAAAAAGATGAGCAGCACAGCAGACCATACTCTCATAAATGTAGTCGATACCATGTATCAGGATGCAAATTTAAACCTCAGAAATCAGTGTACCTAAGATCTTCCAGTCTTACTCTTGTCTTTGAAAGTATTTGATTACCAAGATTAGATTAGTTAGTTTAAATGGGAGTAGCCAATCTAATCACAATTTGCACAGTAGTACAAGATCTGCCTAGAAGTGACTAAGCAGAGACATACATTGCTACTATTGGTATTTAATGTACCCTACAGCTCACATACTTCAGAGGTTTGATCTATCCCACCTTAATTTGAGACCATTTCTATTACAGAAACATTCTCCAGCATTTACTACTTCTTCACTTTTCATCAGCCAGAAGACTGATTTAACCTTCTTATAATTAAGATCCAGCAGTAGGCAGCTTACATAACATACACTCAGGAAAGTAACATTTGGGATAGTAACAACCATTATTTCATTAAATGGACTTTTACCACTGAAAGAAAAAAAACCCTCTCACAATGAGTTTGACTAAGTGCCAAAAATTGTGAATGACCATTAGCAGACGTGCAGAACACTGCCTTCTGCTTCAGGTTCTAGGCCTGTACCTTCCTACATTACTTAAATAATAAAAAAAAAGTTTATTAATTTTGTTATATTTACTTGGCACTTGTTTCAAACATCATTTCTTTCTAAAAACTCTACAAACCTCCACCAAATTTATTCATTCAACCGCTAATAAGAAACTTCACAGTATGAAGCATATCCAAGATAGTACAACTACAGAGTTTAAAAATTAAAAAACCAAAGTTGAGGCACTTGCACAGATAACTAAACTGGAGCTTGCTCTGAAAGCCACGGTAAAACACCCACAAAACTGAAGTGGCATAATTATAAATTACTATGAGGCAGTGAAACTGGCATACTTAGCTAGTTATTGCAGCAATCTCAGTGAGCCCAATTAACCTCAGAGACCCTTACCACTTGTTGCTGTTGTTTTTGTCCCAGTTTTGATGCATAGTATCGTTCTCTTTCCCTCCTCATCTTGCCACAAGCACTATCCATTCTTCCTCCTGAAGACAGACCGTTGGATGCTGGAGTATCAGGTTTGGGGTAGGTCAAATTGCTGCCACAGAATAATATACACAGGTTGAGGAACAGGGACAAAAAAAGGAAAAAAAATCAACTTATCAACTAATTGTTTCGAGGTATCAACAGCCACTATTAATCCTAGAACTGTCACCTTCTAATTGGAATCAAAAACCTGTTGCATAAGTTGCTAAATGCTGGTAAATAACCAATGTTCTAAACAGCAAATCTGAGTAAGAGCAGCAATGAGGACATACACAAGAAACAGTCACAACACCCATAAAGGAATGATGACTAAGCCAGAAGACCTGAAATAGAAGAACTGATTTAGATGGTTATCTTCTAATGTTTGCTTTTAATAGTCAGTGGAAATTTTGACTGCCAGCTCTGTGATTCTGTGATGAACATGTATCTTTGAAGGGATGTCAAAGAATAACTAAAAATATATGGAATGGGGGGATGAGGAAGAGTGTTTGTGGTGTATGTGTGTACAAGAACACATGAAATGCTGCCAACAGTTCTTATGGAACAGACAGGTTTACACTTTTGTGGCCAGATAATATGACAAAAACTTCATAAGCAGCTCTGGCTTTCCTGAGGCCATCAACAGAAGCAGCAGAGGTGTTTGGGTGTGCCAACATTCCAGAAGTCTTTTCAGACATGAACACAGATCCCTTTTGTAAGGGATACAAAGGCATTTCTCTATTCATTACTAAAGCCTAGATCCAAACCAGAAAGACTTCCAAATCCAAATGGGAAGGGGGAAGAAAAAGAAAGAAAGGAAGAAACAAAAACTCCTCAAAACACCACCATCCCCTCCTCACCTCCCCCCAGAAAAAAAAAAGAACCAGCCTATGCCACATCCCAAAATAGAAGTGAACTGGGGAAAAAGAACAATAAAAAGCAGTATGGCATCAAAATTAAGTATTCTTGGAAAAAATTTCCATATCCAGCTTATCCTGCAGCCAAGCAGTCAGTCATTACAAAAGTACATTTGATGACACTGGAAGACACCGGGTCAAGTTTCCAGAAGACTGAGGAAAAGAATTGGTCTAAACCTGTCAGATACCTGCAAACAGTCTGCTTAGCACTGCTACCACTGAGAGGAAGCCAGATCCTTAAGGCCATATGCTCAAACTTTTCTCTAATCCAAACTGACAATCAATTGAATTCTGCAAAGAAATCTTATGTCAAAATACATCTTTATTCAGATAATTATAGCATGTCTATGATAGCCCATATTCCTCCTTCCTGTTAACACCTGTCAGCTTCTAAGGGGGAAGGACAGTGTTCTGTCTTCAAGTAAGTCAGTCCAATCTGCAATCCTGACACAGGTTTAAAAACTAAACAGCCTTTGGCAGGCTGAACAGAGGTGTACCAAAGTACTGCAGGTTAGCTGCACAAAGGGACTCTGGCCCTTATCAGTGTTGTATTCCTACTCCAGAAAACAACAGAGACAAACAACTGGCTTTATAAAATGAATTTAAAAAAAAAAAGGACCGTCTACTCTAAAAGTCAAAAGTAGAGCACAGCAGTAAAGCTTGTGACCCAAATAAAAAACAGCAACAATTTTCTGGATCTCCCTTCTTCATGGAGAAAGGAATTGTAGCAAAGAAAATTCAGAACAGTTTGAAAACCAACAATTAAAATCTAACATCTGTTTGCACCTCTGCCAAAACCACCCCTGCAAAGATGGTTCCTGTAAACTGAAACTACTAGATGGTAAAACAAAGGGTTGGTTTTGGGGTTTTTGCAAGGCAAAGAATGCCTAAGGCAACATAAGAATTGTTTGCAAGATGAACACAGAGCTAACACATTAGCAGATTCCCTACTACTATTCTTTGAAAGGGATGAATCCTCAAAAAAAGGATATCTTTTGAACATACAGCATCTTATTTCAAGCATTACCCAAAAGATGAGTTGCCCAGAAAGCAGAGCCATCAATAATATCAAGCAGAGAAGTCATTCTGTTTAACTCAAGCAAGCAGTGTAATGCAAGACAATCTCCTCAAAAAGAAAATACAATTATTAACTCTCCCAGAATTTTGTGTTTCATAGACAAGTTGGCATTTGTCCTCAGACGTTTCTAAAGGGTTTCTGTTCTTCATGCTAACTCATAAAGCAGACAAGTGACTTTGTCCATGTAAGGAGCATTAGAAAACAACCTTCCTTCAGCCTTTTGTCTAAAAAACCACCCTAAATATTGAATATATTCCTGAACTGTAAGGCACTTCACACTATAAAGAATTTTTCAGAAAGAAATTCCTGTAGGACAAAGCTTTCAGACTCCAAGCAATTATTTAATTAGCTGAAACTAACAGCTGCTCCCCAATGAACATCAAGATGCACAAATGGTTAAACTCTCTCCTAATATCACTTTTTCAATTCCCTTTTACTGAGAACTGTTACTGCCCTTCCAAAAGGAGGCAAGAACACAGACTAATGACAAAGGAGAGGGCTCTCTTCTTTCAAGTGTTTTAAATTAATAGATTTGTCATACCTTTCAGATGGTTTTACAGACTGTTGTGCAGGAAAACTCTCCTCTGTCATGTCCTGCAAAATAAGTTTGATTTACTTCAAGATTTATCTGAATATATTTATAAACAAAACACAAAGAGAAGACAACCTGTTTCTTGGGAGGTTTTCTGTTTGTTGAGGTTTTTTTCATTTATTAATACAATTAAATATACCTGATCTGCTTAACCTTGTTCCCCAACTGCTATGTCTATCCACTTAATCTCCAGATCATATATTTAATATATTTAATGTCATTTTTACATTCAGATTGATAGTGGAACCATGGGTGATTTTTTTTCTGAAAGAGATACTACTACTGTTTTAAGGAAAGTTTGCAAGGGACTCTATCTACACCAAAGTGATCCAAATATGTAATTAAGGAAGTGATTTGAATGGGTAATTGTCAGAAATCTCACTTGGAGCCCATAGCTCACCTGAAAGATCTCACAGACAACATCACCACGTTCCATCAGTGACAGCTTTGTGTACAGGAGCATATGAAAAGGAAAATTTTGTTTCTGTATTTTAATACTCTTTCACTGGGAACAGTCTGGCCCAATACCACATTATCACATTGTGAAAACAAGCACCAGCCATTTAGTGGGCCAAAGATAAAATTATATTCATGAAACCTCTAGGTATCTCTTTTGCCATGGTTCCCACTGCCTCACACACACTACCAGTACTCTGCCAAGAAAGAGCACCTTGGTAGAACAACTGGTTAGAGACATTCCAAGCTTCTAAAAAGCAGGTAAATAAGGACCAGAAAATTTACTTACTTGATGCTCTGTATCTACCCTTGGGTGAATTTTTCTGGAATTAGTAGCTGGTTTCAGAGATGGTTTAAAATACGTGATCCGACCCCCTGACAGGGAGATTGGCTTTGGTGTCACAAGTTTCTGGACAGGTGGATGTTGTGAATCCATCTTTGAAAGAGAAGCAGCAATCAATTTATTCTTGCTCCCACCCAAATTACCACAGCATTCACTGATGAAAAAAGTTACAGAACTATAAAAGTCCCATCAGTTTCAGCACCTTGTGAAAACTATTTGTAAGTGCTGAAATGAGCCCTCAGGAACACCACTGGTTACCAGACAGACGTAGCCCTACCCACTGTAACCCTTTGCATCCTTCTGTTCAGCCAGTTCTTCACCCAGTGCACTGTGTACCCACTCACCCCACAGCTGGACAACTTGTCCAGCAGGATGCTGTGAAGGATAGCTACCAAAAGCCTGACAAAAATCAAACTCCATCTGCCACCTCCCCTTCACATGCCAGGCAGGTGATGTTATTGGAAAAGGGTATCAAATTAGTTAGACAGGGATGTACAACAAAAAAAAATAAGTCATCCAGTTACACGTTCAATACATGAAGAGTTACTGTCTGGTGTAAATCCTCAAAATAAGAAAAATACCACAAAAAACCAACCAACCAATGAAACAAACAAAAAACCCAACAACACTGCAGAAGTTTTGCCTGAGTGTTCAAGTGTCCTGTCAACCACTTCTTTGCTTTAGCAGGAAAACACACAACCCTCTCCATGGTACACACATTCCTCTCCTCCCTTCTCATTAAGGGCTACCCTTTCCCTGCCAAACTTTATGAATTCTAGCGTTATGAACAGACAATTTCTGTATTTTTACCCAGCGACAGCTGTGTGTGCAGCACTGGCTTTCTGTCTGATGTCAGGGTCTAAGCTGCACATCTGGTAGATCTCTCTTAATGCCTCATCACAGGTGTGGTTCTGCATTTTAACCACCAATCCAGATCAGCTTTGTTTTCAATTATTTGGATATTATTTTTGGTAAAAAAACCTGTATGTTTTACTTTTCAAATTTCTTGTAATTTAGCATATGGCAAATATATTACAGAAAATCCAACATGTTTATAAACTCCAAAGTGACTGTAAAATTAATTATACTCCTAATCAAGGGATCACCACATAAACTTCTTGAGACATTCTCTCCACCTTCTCATTACAACTGCAGACAAAAAGTTTGCATGGAAGAAAAACCACACTTTTGTTCCTTTGGTTGCCTGATCTTAAAGTGACCTTTTGTGGGTTTTACAACTTAACAAACTCAATCCTTCAACATTTTTTTAACAGAAACAACGAAATAATTATTTACCACAGCATGATCACCAGCTCAGTGCTACCTCTAAATAGGAATTTAGGAACATAAATTTACAGAAGCGACAACATTTAACAATTTTTCTTCTCCTCATTTTGAGCAGTAATAAAAAACACGAGCATTATTTTTTTGCTCAAAATAAGCATGGAAATCTGCACAAGGTTGGATTCAATCGATATTCTTCTATTTCTGATCAATTCTGCAAGAGAAAGCCTTCCTGAACAGGAATATTAACATGCAACTTAACCCCAAGTTGCCTGCTAGGTAAAACTACCTTTTGTGTTCTAGAGAAGTTGTTCTTGACTGACGTAACAACACCCCACCACACAAATATAATTCTCAACCTGAGTCATCTTCACAGGCCTTCATCAGGTGTGTGTAGAAAAGACATTTTTGGCTATTTCCATACAGCCAAGACAGCTATAATTCACATAATGCAAATATTAACTTGAATTCATGTGTATGCTGTCACTGAGGTTTGTGACATTTCTTCTGACAGCTATAAAGCACAAAGTTATCTATCTCAGCTTAAGATGTTACTGGTTCTTACCTGGTTTTGTCTGGACTGGAAGCTAGTCATATTCAGCACACTTCTGTCCACAGGCTAAGGGG
>WEIV01014407.1:278027-296715 GCA_013390005.1 Calyptomena viridis | reverse complement strand
GGCAGTGCCAGCATGGTGGCAGTGGGGTCTGGGGAGTGGCAGTGCCTGCGTGTTGGCAGTGGGCTCTGGGGAGTGGCAGTGCCTGCAGGTTGGCAGTGGGCTCTGGGGAGTGGCAGTGCCTGCAGGTTGGCAGTGGTGCTGGCACTGGGGCACCAGCTGTCCTGGGCTGGGGAAGTTAAAATGCACTTCATTGCACTTTGGTGGGTTTTGTCAGAGGATTTGGTAGACACGAGGCCAGTTTTCTGTGTGCTGCTTTGTGAGGTGTAAATGCTGAAACGTGGCTTTAACCCATGGGTGCAGAGAGCAGCTGGTTCCTGACTCCAAAATCTGAGTCCCCTGTGTGATGGAACTGTCTGTCCCCAGCCCTGGAGGGATTTAAAAGCCCTGTGGATGTGGCACTTGGGGACGTGGGTCAGTGGTGGCCTTGGCAGGGCTGGGGGTGGTTGGATTTGATGCTCAGAGGGCTTTTCCAGCCCAAACAAGGGTGATCCCACAGTTCTGTGTGACTCTCTGAAGGTTTTTTGTAACAAATTGCACCACTTACAGCAAGGGCCGTGTGACAACGGGATCAAATCTTAGTAAAATCGAGATCCTGCAGACCAGGCCCTTCCTGGCACTAATAATCCATGTCTGAGGTACTCAGTCTGTGAATGTGTTTTATCCAAACTGCATTTACAACTCCAGGTAATCTTTGTATTCCACAGTCTGCTGTTCATGGACATGACAACCATTTTCTCATGCAACCAGCTGGGAAAACATGTCCCAAGGAAACAGAGACTCGTGCAAGGCCACCCAGTAAAACTTCACAGCAAGACCGTGGTAATTTGGGGGTTGCTGGTTTCCAGTACTGGATTCTGAACAGAAGACCATCCACAGCATCCTGGGCCATGATTCTCCTCCAGTCTGAGTGTGAAGGATGCAGCACTGACAGTCCTGGGCAGGCAGCACCTTTGCAGGAGGGAGGCATCTGCTGAGAGCTGGAGCTTCCCTTTGGTTAATCCTCCTGGAGTTCCCACATGGGTTCAGCATTCACACACCACCTGTGTCACTGCCTGTCTCCATCTATCCCAAAATGCAGCTCGGGTACAGTCTCAAACAAAGCCACAAGGACTGTTTAATGATTTTATTCATGTCAGCTTGTTTTATTTAATTGCTTTTGCTGTGTAGTGCAGTAATAGGGCTCGTAAGGAACGTTGTCCCAAGGATTTCCCTGAATGCTGGAGCACGTGCCAGGATGAGCAGAGGTTTGGCCCCACTGTCTGTGTTGCTCTGGAATCTGAGGGGTGATTTCAGTGACCTTTGGGGCAGGAAACTGAAACCTGAGAAACTGGGCACTTAAAAAAGAGCACAGGGGAAGGCAACTGACAGAAAAGGAGCAGCTGAGAGGAATCTGTGCCAGCAGGATTTGGGCAGCTGACGAAAGGAAATAAGCTGCAAGGCTCAGCTGGATCTGTGGACAGTGTTCGTGCCTTGTCAGGGGGTTTGTGCTGGAGTTCAGCCCTTCAGCCACTTCTCAGGCTCGACTGCAGGAGCTTCATTTTCTGCTCTCTGCACATGTGAACAAGAGTCCTTGTGCAAAGGCCTCTGTGGGGTTGTGAGAGCCAAAACAGCAGTGCTGTTCTGAGCACTGTTCATGTGCTGCCAGGGAGGAGCCACTGCAGCCACCTGCTCCCTCAGGAGGGCACGAGTTCCTGCACTTTGCTTCTTACAAATCTCTATTTAGCACCCTGTTCATTTCCTGTGATGTCACCAGAATGGCACTGAAATTTATGGGAGCAATGTACAGCCTCTCCAGGTAAAGGATAGATATGATTATGTTCTAATTGTGGATATGTGCTAATTGATTTGAAATAATTTCAAAAGAGTCCTCCCTGGGAAGGGCGTTTAAAACCAGAAACAGGAAAGGAATTATTCACATATTTCTGCTGTAAGATGGGCCATGACAACTGCACATTCCAAACATGAAACCGAAACAAAACTTATAAAAATTAATCAAAGAAATTTGTACAGCTCAGTATTCTGTAAACATAAAATTCTGAGGAATTTACTCTCTGACAAACATTGCTCATGACATTGCAGTGCTACCTGTGGAGATGTTCATTCAAACTGGCCTCAGGAACAGTCAGCACAGTTTCTCTTTCTTTGTTTGCAAACAGGTTCTGCAATTATTCTTTTTTGTCTTTTCCCCCTGCCCCAGTTTCAGTTACTGTGCAGCTGCTTCCCACAGTGAGTGCCCCAGGAATTCTGCTGCTGGCAGGGTCACCTCTGGAGCTGCCCTTCCCTGAGCATCAGCACAAGTGTCTCTTCCTTNTGCTGGCAGGGTCACCTCTGGAGCATCAGCACAAGTGACTCTTCCTCCACACAAAGGTTTGTAAAGAGTGAGTAAAAATGTGGTGTGGAAACTGATTACTCGTTTTTGGGATATTTTCATAAAGTAGATGGTATAAAAATAAAGGGACTATGCAAGGTACTTACTTCTTGTAGAGAAATCATTTCACCTCTGTCTCTTCGTGGAAATGTCACACTTTATACAGCAGTTGTATAAACTGCATTTCCTGTGTAGAATGAACAGGGCATTTCTTGGGCTCTGCAGTCTGTCCTTTCCCACTCCTGGCACAGCTGGTCTGGATGGGAGGAGAGTCCTTCAGGAGGGGGGATCCCATGGAAGGAGAGGGGATCCCATGGAAGGAGGGGGGATCCCATGGAAGGAGAGGGGATCCCATGGAAGGAGAGGGGATCCCTGGAAGAAGGGGGGATCCCTGGAAGAAGAGGGGATCCCTGGAAGAAGAGGGGATCCCTGGGAACAAGGACACCCGGAGGGGCTGGGAGTGTGTCCCCAGCCCTCCCAGTCTGGCAAATGGGGGTGGGGATCAGCTGCCTTTCTGCCAATATTTGGTCAAATGCACATTGTCCCAGCAGTGCAGACTCTTGTGATCCACCCCTGGGATCCACGTGGATGTGAAGTGCAGGGATGAGCTGGGAGCACCAGGAGCTGCTGAGGTTGTTGCACTGGGATGCAGCACACGGGAGGTTTTAGAGGTGTGTGTTCTATTAACACCTCCTTGTCTGAAATCCTGCACTGAGAAAACAGAACTCACACAGAGAACAGCTGCCAGGGTCAATCAACACACTTTATTGATATAAATATATATGTACTAAAATACAGAAATACAGGTGTGTGTATTTACACTTCACTTTCCATCATATATTGCATTCCTAAGTGCCATCCTCAGGTGCTCCAGTGCCACCCCCTGTGTCAGGAGACACTGTGAGCTCAGACCATCCCTGAGCTGGGGACCCTCAGCACTCCCTGGGAATCCTCACTTGAGATTCAGCTGCTAAAATTCCCTTTTCTCCACAAAATCAGTAACAAGCTGCCACATTACACTTCCCACCAGTTTTAACTGTTAACTTCATCTGTTCAACACAGGAAGGCAGGTGTTTGTGTGGGAACAGAAAGAGATTTTGAAGCCAACTGTGGGTGTTTCTATTATTTGAGCCCAGTGGACAGCACGGGCTGTTTCACTCCGTGCCATTGTTGCATGACATTCCTCTTGGCACAGGGTTTATTTTTAGCCAGAGACAATCACAAATGCTTTTCATCAGGACTGTCACTGCCCCTGACCAGGGAATCATATTACTGCAAGGACTTTGCTGAAACAAAGAAGATATATTGGACAAATGGGAAATTATAAATCCAGACCAAGCCAGACTTGCACGGGTAACTAATGTTGTTTTTTACAGCCATGTGCCACCCATCCCTCTGCCAGGAGCAAATGGTATTTCAGGAGATAACTCATTGCTGCTTTACCCTTGAGTTCCAGGCTCAGGTATTGTTCTTAACTCAGACACAGGCTGTGAAAGAGGGCAAACAGCTACTAAACTAAGTTTCTTTGGGGACTCATAAGATCATATTAACTTAGATTTTTATGTTGATTTAACTCGTGGTTCATTAGAAAAACCTTTACATTTCCAACCGTTTTCTGCTGTGTGTCTATTTAGGAAGTAAGAGCCAACAAATGTAACCTGAGCTTTAGGTTTTCTCTTAAATATGATTTAATATTTAAATATTTCTGGTAAGGATTTGTACACATGTCTCTGCTTTAGGTGTATATGTGTCTGCATTGTCTGCAGCAAGAACAGTTTAATAGCTGTAATATTTTAAATTTAATAGAAATATTTATGAAATTGTGCAATTGTATGTTTGAAAATCAGGTGGTTTGGTTAGTGGGACATTCTAATTTGAGTTTCTGGGGTTTGTGTGTTTGGAAGTGTTTTGTCAATCAGGAGTTTTTGTTGTAGATGAATGGAAGAAAAAGGTCAGTGAATCCTATGCCACAGTCACAGAGAGGCTGGAGGACGACCTGCACATCAAGGAAAAGGAGCTGGCAGAGCTGAAGCATGTTTTTAGGTAAAATACTCTGCAGACATGTTTATTCATTTTTTATCAAGCAGCATTTTCAGCTTCAGGTGTTTCTTGTGGGCAGTTTCTCATGTATGGAATGCATGTTCCCTGTGTCTGTTTTTGGGAATACACCATCACAGTGCTGGGCAGAGCCCCACAGCAGAGTTCCAGAATTACTGCCTGCTGATTATTAATGCCAATATTTTACAACAAATATTGTGTACTTTTGTAAATGAATTAGCTTTGCTGGGATGTCTGACTTTGCTGTGCACCTTCAGTTTCTGATGTGTTTCTGCAGCACGAATATTGCTGATGTTTTACACTGTAGACAAATACAAAAGCAGTGGGTTCAAATTCAGGATTGGAATGGTTTCCTCAGGATGGCACGTGCTCACCACCAGGTTCACCCAACCAAGTGACAAACTGGTTCATTATCAGCAAAGACCTGGCTCATGGACTGGGGATAAGTTGAGAAAATGGTCAGGCAGATCATTTCAGACATCAAAACCCCTTGAAAAACCAGGGGATTCTAATCAGAAATAAATCACAAGCTCAAAAAAGCCAACCTGGCCACGTAAATTATTCCTCCTGCTCAGTTTCAGCTCCCACAGTTTGGGGCTCTGGGCTTTCTCTGCAGTGTGCTGACTGCCCTGGCCGTGCTCCACTTAAATACTTGTCCCAGTTCAACTCTGGTTAGTAGTAAAAGGGATCCTTTTAACACCTTGGAGCCAGAGCACTTTTTATTTTAGATAGGCAACACAAGGGAGTTTATGGTGGAAGTGCTCAATTCCTGAATTGGGCACAAGAATTAAATAAATCTCCCTTCAAGCTCAGCAGAGCTGTGGCAGCTCAGCCCAGTCTGGCCCAGGTAAGTCTCAGTCTCAGCCAAACTCTTCTCCTGCACAGCCCTGCTCCTCTCACCAGAGTGGCAATTAATGACCCTGGTGACATTGCAGTAGAAAGGCTTTTCTTTTTAAGTCAGGCTTGAGGAATCAGCCAGAGATTCCATTTCCAAAAGCTGCCCTCACCCACGGGGAAAGAGTTCAGTCCAGCCTTGTGAATATCTGAAATCCAAATATGGCCTCTTATCTGTGGAAAAAACTCTTCTACAGCAGTAGTGTTGACTTTGGAAAACTTCTCATTAATCCTTATATTTAAAAAATTCAGGACTGAGAAACTGGATGTTGTTGGGAGCTGAGGGAAGGTCATTTCCCTGCTGGAAATGAAACAAGGAGCTGGTCAAGCCCCTGCTCTGAAGGGCTTGGGTTATAAAAGTGACAAACCCTGGCAGAAGAAGGAGCTGTCACGTTCCCATTTGTGCTCAGGGGATGCACGTGCAGGTCCCAGGGAATTGTCCAGTGCCACAGAAATAAAACAACAGTTCCAGTGGTGGAGAATCAATGTATCAGTATCCTGGAACTGGCCCTTGCTGGGTGAAGAGTCCCTGTTCTGTGCCTGGGTCTCACAAGTGTTTGTGCAATGCTTCACTAAGGCCACTGTCAGAATTTTTTTCCCCTAAAACACACAATGAAGTTTAAAGGAAGGAGTGAGGAGGAGACCTGGATAAAGCTGGGCCCTCACCAGTCATTCAAGCTAATTCTTATTTTCAATATAGGCCTTTTTAATTGCAGCTTTTAATATATAAAACTTCCCTTGCAATATTTTCCCACAAAAACGTGACAATTTTTCCAGTTTATAAGAACTCAAACCATTAAAATTGAATATCATTAAGAAAACAAACTGAAACAACTGTAAACTGGGTATAAATTCAGCCTCGTGTCTCAAAAAAATTATTTTGAGATTTCACTTTTAGGTGTTTCCCAAATGCAAGAAGCTGTGCTGGGGGATCAGGGCAGTAACCACGTGTAAAATCCCTTTTTCCAGCTCTGACGAAGCTTTCTGCCAAGTCAATTTAAATTATCGCACCGACAACGGGCTCTCACTGCTGCACCTCTGCTGTGCCTGTGGGGGTAAGTACCTCTGACAGGGACATGGGGACACCTTCTGTGCCCCTGGGTACCTCTGACAGGGACATGGGGACCTTGTGTGTCCCCTGGCTACCTCTGACAGGGACATGGGGACCTTGTGTGTCCCCTGGGTACCTCTGACAGGGACATGGGGACCTTGTGTGTCCCCTGGGTACCTCTGACAGGGACCTGGGGACCCTGTGTGTCCCCTGGGTACCTCTGACAGGGGTGTGGGGACCTTGTGTGTCCCCTTGGTACCTCTGACGGGAACCTGGGGACACTTTCTGTGCCCCTTGGGTACCTCTGACAGGGACCTGGGGACCTTGTGTGTCCCCTGGCTTCCTCTGACAGGGACCTGGGGACCTTGTGTGTCCCCTGGCTTCCTCTGACAGGGACCTGGGGACCTTGTGTGTCCCCTGGCTTCCTCTGACAGGGACCTGGGGACCTTGTGTGTCCCCTGGCTACCTCTGACAGGGGTGTGGGGACCTTGTGTGCCCCTTGCCCGCCCTGCTGGGGCATTTCCTGGGAATTCCTCACACAGGCAGCACCTCCCAGCACCTCCCAGCACCTCCAGCATCTCTGAGCTGCACTGCCAGGACTGAACTGAGTTACACTGAGCCTTGTTACAGCTGGTTCTGTAGCCCAGGGAAAGCTCTGTAGTTTTACCACAAGTGTCACCTCAGCCCAAACTGCTATTAAATGCACTTGTTAATCCACAGCTGCCAAACCTTTCTGGGTTCTGTGCATGGCACAGGCTCCAGGACAGGGGCAGGGACCTCCTTGTAGCAACACTTTGCCATACACACACCCCCAAGTTTTCTAGTGTAATGTATTTTCTGTATTTTATTTCACAGTGATTAGAAGAAGAATAACTCAAATACTTTGGTGACAAATATCAGCTCATAGGGCTTTGACAGGTGGTAGATCAGACAGTACACAAGAGAAGAGGATGAGATTTCTTCTGGGATGTTCATAGAACCACACTGATGGTGGGATTTTCCACTCAAATCCACACAGCTGCTCTGTTCCACAGCAAGTCATTAGTTCATGCACTCACTTGACTCTTGTTATACCACTTTCAGCAGAAATTGGCTGAGAGAGGCAAACAGAATTGTACCCTGAGGTTTCAGCTCTGTGAAGTGCTGACTAATGACATGTATAAATGATTTGATGTTACCAATCAGTCTTAGATGTTCCCATGAGGATCAACCTGGTCCTGCACTGCTGAAGACTGAGTGGATCTTCACTCATCATTTTGGGGTATAAGATCCTGTCCAAAGACATCAGTACCTGGGAACACCAGGACACTGGATGGGGCTGCTAAGGGGAAATTTAGGAAAACTATTAACTAGTTATGTAAATATTGGGAGGAGAGAGAGGAGCTACTGGATCCAACCTTGTCCTTGGTCACTGTCACAAGGGTTCAGAAAGCAGATGCATTTATTGACATGACCAGAGTTACGTGCCCTAAAATGACTGTAGGTGTTGTAGGGAGAGCAGTGCTCCAGTTCTGAGAGGGCAAAGGGGCTCAGCAACTGAGGCACCAGGGATTCCAGAGGCACCAGGGATTCCAGAGGCACCTCCTGGTCCCTGGAGCTCTTTGCAGCATGGCGTGGACACTAAAGGAGGGGCTGCTTCTCTGTCACTTCAGCCACCCTTACCAAATCCTCGTTAAAGAGGGACTGAGCAGCCAGGACATGCCAGACCCACAGCTGTCCCAGCCAACACGGGGATGTTTCCATCACCCTCTTCATTCTGAGCAGTCACAACATAAATTTTATGACTTGCCTCAGGTCAGCAGTTGAGTTACTTGATTCTCTGCTTTCAAACTCACACAGGAGCTTCTTATTTCATCTGTGCTTTCTTTCCTGTACTGACTTGGTTTTCCACTTTTCTCTCTGAAGGCAACAAGTCTCACATCAGAACTCTGATGCTGAAGGGGCTGCGCCCATCCAGGCTGACGAGAAATGGGTTTACAGCTCTGCACTTGGCAGCTTATAAGGTAAATTATTTTGACTAGAATTGGCAGCAGGAAGTCAGAACTGAGCAGCTGATTTGTATGACCTGTCTCAGCCCTGTGGTTGTTACTTCTGGTGGAAACATCAATTTCACATCCACGGTGAATAGGAAAATTCCCATTCACCGGAATTAGCAGGTGCTTGTGCAATGTCATCCTCGGGGCAGGACACTGCTTTGGAATTACTGGTTCAATCCTGAATGCAACCCGAGATAAAGGAGTTGTGCAGTGCCACGGGGCGTTTTTGAGGCGCAGGGTTTGTAGAGCAGGGGAGATGGGGGGGCTGGGACTATCCCCCCCTGCTCTGCACCCCCAGCCCCAGCAGCAGCACAGCCCAGGCTGGGGGTTCAATCCTGCCTTCCAGGACAGCGTGGAGCTGCTGGCAGCACTGCTGCACGGGGGGGCTGATGTCCAGCAGGTCGGGTACGGAGCCCTCACTGCCCTGCACGTCGCCACCATCGCCGGGCACCGCCAGGTACGTCTGTCCCCGTGCTGGGCCTGCCAGGTGAGTGCCAAAGCCAGCAGGTCGTTCTGGTGTGCACTGGGGCCTTCGGAAACACAACCCAGGGCTGTGTAAATACAGCTGCATTCTGTTTGAGGTTTTCTGAGAAAACCACATCTGTGTTTATATTTTTGCGTTGAAGAAACAAAGGACACAGATCTGTTTGTGTATCTCGTACGTTTCTATTAATGTCTCCAAAGTCTTGGGAATAAATTGTGCTGTTTTGTGAATATCAGGAGTGTTAACCAAGAGATACATGATGAAACATTCACTGAGCATGTCTGAGCCTGGATATGGAAGAGTCTTCCAAAGGCTCTTTCTGAGCGTGAAGGAAACCCAGTAAAAGAGTTTTACTCTCTCTCCCAGATGTCTTGGGCTCTGCTTCACAGCTCTGTGATTTTCATTTCAGAGAGGCACCGAGGCTCTCGGCTTAGAGCTATTTTGTACTTTGGATTAGTGCAGAGAAAGCTGTTGCCAGGGTGAGTCTGGCGTGAATCTCAGACATCCATATTGATAAGTCTTCTCTGGGTTGGAGACTTCTCACTATGGGGAGCAGAGAAAGGAAGAGAGGATGAGATTCCCCAGATGCCTGTAATCAGGCCCTTCCCTTTCTAGACATGCTGTCAGTCATGAATCTGTTCTCTTATCATTTACCACCTCAGTGCAGCCATTTCACACACCATCTCACTTCTGTCACGCTGGCAACAGCTCCCTCTGTGAAGGGTGAACAGAACCTGGCAAGGATAAGCTCATTAACTTCCTAAGAAATAAACTAGAAGTGGCTTTGAGAAGTCCCTTATTTCTTTCCTGTGAATGATCAGATCTGTATCAGAAGCATCTCCAGGACCAGACCTGAACCCACTGAAGGGCTCAGTTCTCTGGGATGAGGCCATCAGTGTCAATGGGGTGTTGCATCTCATCAGAGCAGTGTAGTGTATAAGTATTCCATGTATTCCATGTTCTCTGTGACTTAGGACTGTATTTTATTTCACCAAAATTATGCTGTTTGCTGATTTTGCCTGTTAATGAAAATTGCAGTTCTCAATGGGAAGAATGAAAAATTAATGAAAAAATAATAACAAATTAAAAATGAAAAATTAATGACAAATTATAAAAGGAGCTGATGACTATCTTAGAAACATCAGCAAATAAGTTCTATAAATCTCTCGTTAAGCCTGTTATTTTGCAAACATTAAATGTTTTCAGCCTAGTGAGGTCAATGCTAAATAAATAATGCATGTGCCTCATCCACATTTATGCATTGTCCTATGTTAGCACTTTGGAAAGCCAGTGCCACTGCTTATTTCATGTTGTAAATTAAAGTGGTCACTCTGAGACAGATGTGGGAACTGCACAGAAGGTCACAGGCAGGATGAACCAGGGCCCTCAACTGCTGCATCTGCACAGCCTGGGCTGTGAGTGTGTGAGCCAAGGACCTGTTAGGGAAGAGGGAATCCCTTCTCAAGGGTTCTGTAGGTATTTCAGTGTAAGGCTGAACAGGGGCTGGCACTGTGCAAAGGCCTTGATTGATGAAATTGTCTTCTCATTTAAATTCTACCTTCTAAAAAGTCAATAATCACTGATCTTGTTTTCTTACTACTTCTTATCCCTTACTCTTGTCCAAAACACACAAGTCCTTGTGTCTCTCTCATGTTTTACTTCGTTGATTCCTTCCAACCTTCAGAGTGACTTAATTGTCTTTGAAGTGAACATCATTGACTTGAATGTTCAAAGAGCCTCTGAATAAACCTTTCATAAGAGAACTTTAAGAAAAACTACAAAGTAGGAGTATTGTACAAAGTGTTCAGAGTATCATTTTGAATTCAAAATTGGTTGTGTGAGGAACAGGGTAGCATTTGTTCCTGTGATTCCCAGGCTGTGCTGTGGTGAATCCCACCAGGACACTGCTGGCATCTCCATGACCAGCTCAACCTCTCCTTCCTCTGCAGCTCAAGAACATCTCCTGGGTTATGAGCTGCACCTTCACTCACACTCTGACTCCTGAGGAGGAAAGTCTTTTTTTTTTGTCTTTCTGTAAGAATTCAAAGCACTTTTTGCATCAGAAATCTTCCCCTTAGTTTCTGAAGTATTTCTATCCTTGCACATCCCTCCAGCATCTCCTCCTACTCGTGATGCCTGTGACAGCTTTCAGTGCTTTCTAAGGCTCCTTTTTTCTTTTCTACAAAGATATCTTGTCTAAGAGACACCAAGCCTGTCTCAGCACCCCTCTCATCATTCACACTTGAATGAAGTTCACTTAGTACAGCACACAACATTCCATTTCTCAGGAGATCACAAAGCAGGAAGCAGAGCTGCCATTGCTACACCTGCAAAATGTGTCAGAATTCCTCTGGGCTTATGTGCACCATCAGATCAGGTGGATCCACATCACTCAACAGAGGTTTTTCATCTTGAAGATCCACCTCGAAGCTCACAGATGAATCTAAATTTTGAATTCCGGCTTCCAAAGAGATTAAGAAGAACTGGAGCTGTGGTCATGTCCCTGAGCATGTTACAGCCTCACAGTTCATGGCTAAATTAAAATCAAACTCATCCAAAGAAGTTTCAACCATACTCATGTAAAATCTATGGTCCAAACAGGTCTTTTCAGAGCCAACATCTATAACTTCAGTTTTATGATGTTAGCTTGCTGAAAACTAACTAAAATTAGTCACTTGAAAGGCATTAAACCATTAAATCCCAGGCTGTGTTCCCAGCTGTGGCCCACCAAGCTGCCAGGATATTGACTATTGGGTGCCCATGGGCAGAGGGCAGAGGGAGGCAGCTGTGCCAAGGAACCACTTGTGTCAACCCAGGAACTGGGTGTTCTGTATCTACCTGAGCACATTCCCAGCCATGGACTGAGGGCCTGGTGCTGGGCTGTCCTGCAGCTGAGACAAGGGCCAACAGCTCCTCCAGAGATCTCAGGGGACCTTCCCCAAGAGTTTTATTGTGCAGTCAGACCCTCCTGTGAGATCCACAGCAAATGGAATCACCACATGTGAGGTTTGGCAAGGGAAATTCTGCTGTGTACAGGGACAAGGAGGTCACAGCGAGAGTGGTGCAGCACTGAGGGCATTCCAGGGGGGATGCAGATCCCCCATCCTTGGGAATGGTCAGCCCTGGCCCTGCAGGGCATGTTCCAGCAGATGCCATGGACAAGTGGTTCAAACTGGTAGGAAATGGACACATTTAAACATGTTGGGGAACAGACCTTATGTAGAAAATGTATTCGGGCAGCAAGGCAATGCTGGAGGGGTCACTGCTCTCCAGGAAGACAAGGGCCTCCTGAAGGACCACAAAGGGGAAACTGGAAAGGAAACACTTAGGGTTATTTATTGAAGCCAAAGAGCTGTTATCTTCTCAAATACAAAGAAATCTTTACACACTGAAGGAATTATGTTTGAGGATTTATCTTCACACATTTAAATTTAGAAGGCTGTTTCATTTTGTGGGACATTTTCACGTCTAAAAACTCTGATATGTTTATGGCTCTTGTTTATAATGTTTAAAAGAAAATTAAGTGTTGTTCTGAGGAAATCCAGACAGTCATTTCTGTGCTCTTGCTTCCTAAATCAGTGTTTTACTGGCACACCGATTTTCAGGCTTATTTCTAAAGCATCAGTGACATTCAGTGTTCAGTTAAAGTACTGTCAGTTACTCACTTTTATGTGCTGTATGCAGCACCTTTATATATGTTTATCTGGGGCTTTTTGACTTTTTTTCAAACTGGTGGCCTGAGGTTTCAGTCCTGTTTTGCCAGGTGCCCACACACCTATGCAGTGGTTCTAACAGGAGCCTGTGCTGGTGTCCCTGCAGGCCGTGGATGTCCTGCTGCAGCACGGGGCCTACGTGAACGTGCAGGATGCCGTGTTCTTCACCCCCCTGCACATTGCTGCTTGTTATGGCCACGAGCAGGTGAGCAGGGGGGATTCAGACACCTCCTGGGCAGGGGATCACCCAGGCACCCCGGGTTTGGTGTTAGATCTTTCTGCTCTACATTGGAGCTGCACTCTGTGTAACTGAACATCTTTGGTTGCCCTATGACTGAGTATCAACAGCAGAATTCTGCATTTCCATCCCCTGTACTAGACCCCAGCAAAAACTGGTGTTTTGCCCCTGAGACCTCTTGAAGGAAAGGCTTGAAAGCTCTGGGGAGCTTTGATGAGCAGGGTTGGGCCCAGAGGCACCTTCCATCTGCTGTTCAGTGACCCCGTGTATCAGAGACTGCCTAAGGAACTGAGTGTGCTTTCTGAACCTTGCCAAGGGAGTGAACATCACTTCCCTGCAATAGTTAAGTGGCAACTCTACTGGTTTTCCTTGAAATTCACAACGTTTTCAATGAGTGGAAGAAATGATCCTACAGAGAGCAGGATTTTCCCTCAGCACTGTGCACACAACCAGTGTAGCTGAGCCTGGTGCATTCACACAGGTCACAGACTGACTGAAATACAGGCTGGACTTCTGACCACAGCTGCCATTTACCCCTCAACTCTCTTTCTCCTGCCTATTTGGACAGTACAATTGCCACATCCACAGCCCTGAACAGCCCTTTTGTATGGACTGTGCTCAGTTGGTTTGTGCAGGTCACTCCCTGGGCCTTGCTGTGGCTGAAGGACTTGTGCTCTGGGGTGTTGTCAAGTCTCCAAGGATAACTCTGGGCAGACTGTCCTTTCCATTCCAGTGGGGTGTTACTGGGAGTGCCCTGAGGAGTCGTCCAGGAAAAGCTGTTGAAAGCACAGGGTCCATTTGCACTGGTGACAACTGGAATGCACTGGGTGAGCCCTGTGCCCCCGAGGTGCTGCCCTCACTCTGTGCCCCTCTTCTTCCAGGGGAAACTCCTTCCATGTGCCCATTTGCCACAAGCCACTGCAGAACAGTCACAGTCCTGTGGATAAAAGGGCACGTGGGGCTCTGGGATGAGACTGACCAGGCTCTGGCTTTTGGGGACTTTGAAGGCATTTCCTTTATTATGCTGACAGGTCATTAAACAAACCTGTCTGGTGTCCATTCACCATAGAAAACATTGCAGAGAATCAATGAGCACTTGCCTTTGAGATTTTTAATGTTTTTATAAACATGTAACTTAAAAATTAGTTTTCTATTGAATCTCCTCTCCCTGTTCTAACTTTACAGAGATGCCCACATACAATATTATCCAATGCAATACTGTATCTGATTTTCTCAAAGTTTTATTTTCACATGATATTTTAATTAGCCTTAATTAAATATTTAGGTAACCCACCTCTTACTGAAGTTTGGAGCTGATGTGAATGCAAGTGGTGAAGTTGGGGACAGACCTCTCCATCTGGCTGCTGCCAAAGGCTTTCTCAACATCACAAAGCTCCTGATGGAAGAGGGAAGCAAAGCTGACGGTAAGAAAAGATTTTTAAAACTCAGCTCTACCACTGTGTTTTACAGACAGTCTCAGCTTCCTAATACACACTCTGTGCTTGTCTGTCGTCTTGGGGCAACTGAAACAAAAACCAGCAGTTGGAGAGGTTTTCCCATTTAATTGTGCTGGCCTGTCATCTCACGTGTACTCTGTTTCCAGTGATAAGTTAGAGGTGAAAAACAAGAGCAGAAAAAAAAGTTCAGGTTAATCTACAGAGCTGGCTCCCTCCTGAGAGTGAGGATGGAACATTCAGGCAGGAACGTGTGGCCACGTGGTGAAGGTCTGCAGGCAAATGACAGGGAACTAGTGAATGAGGCACAGGTCAAGGGTTCTGACTCAATTATGCAGCAAGTAATTTAAAATAATTCATATGGAAGCTGAAATTCCACAGAAAATGGGATGGTTTCAGCATGTGCTTTATTATGCTGCACAAGGTTCATCCTCTTCCCTGTGGGACATTTGCCATCGGGGAGGGGCCTGTGGGGCCGTGATGGGCTGGCCAGACCCACGTGTGTCCTTGGGATTGCTGTGGGTCAGGGTGTTGTGTGGGCAGGGCTGGTCCAGGGCTGTCACCCAGCCTGGGACATCACCCTCCCTCTGGGTACTGGGTGTGGGGATGATACTGTGCAGGGATATTGGGGATATTGGGCTTGGGGTCAGGGGCAGCTGCTGCTCCTGCTGGTTCTCACTCCTGCTCTGCTCCCTCTCCTTTGGCTCCTCCAGTGACTTTGGAGGCACAAACCTTCCCACACTGCAGCCTGTGTCACACACACTGCTGTGACACCTGTGTCACACACACACTGCTGTGACACCTGTGTCACACACACACACACACTGCTGTGACACCTGTGTCACACACACTGCTGCCACATCCTGCAGAGGTGTATAAATGTTAAAACCCACAGGTCACATTTGATGCATGTTATGATTATTACTGCAGAGATTCTACTCTGTCCCTTTCTTGGAGCCCCCAAGAAAGATGAAAAGAGATCATTTACAGGGGCCTGGAGTGACAGAATGGGGGGAATGGCTTCAACCTGACAGAGAGCAGGTTTAGAATAAAGGTTAGGAAAAAATTCTTTCCTGTGAGGATGGGGAGGCCCTGGCACAGGGTGCCCAGAGAAGCTGTGGCTGCCCCTGGATCCCTGGAAGTGTCCAAGGCCAGGCTGGAGCCACCTGGGATGGTGGGAGGTGTTCCTGCCCATGGCAGGGGTGGCACTGGATGGTCTTTATGGTCCCTTCCAACCCAGGCCATTCTATGATTCTATGAAATACTGAGCAACATTAAAATTATTTGGAAATTAATTTCTTATCCTCAGAGACAGAAAAGTTTTTTGGAAAAGAACAGTACATAACTTGGAAAAGTACTGCTCTCTAGTACCTCAATTTACCATGTTTTCTGTGAGTCCTGCCTGCAGTCCCACATCTCCCTGTGCAGCCATTCTGCCCAGAGGGAACTGGCACAGTCAGGTCTGTGTGACCTGGTTTCAGTGCCAAGCTCTGGGTGTTGCAGCCTCAATGTGTGTGCACTGAGCTGACACAATTATGATAAAGATGAGGAAAAGAGACTTTCACTCACTGTAACGAGGCAGTGGGAGGTTCACCCTTCATTAGAGGGTTTATTCCAAAAGGAAAAATCTGGGGCACCATTTCAGGGCCTCTTCTTTAAAATCAGAATCATTCAGCACAGGACAAAGAAAAGGGAGACTGGAAGTGGGAAGGCTTTTGCTCTCAAAGTGTCACACTTTGAAACTTGTTATAAATGCAGCAGCAAAGGAACAAGTCTTCAATGCCCAGGAATGAAAGGAATTTGGGAAACAACCTGACTGAATCTGGCAGTGTTGAGTGCAGAGCAGTAACTGGGGTCACAAACTATTTCCTTTACCACACCCTGACTCATTAGTCAGCTCTGAGGCCACAGTGATGGAAGGCAAGCAGTGACCACTGAACGAGGCTGAAAAGGGCAGAATGCAGCTGAAATAAAGAACATTTGCAGCCTAACAATGGCCAAAGTTCTTCTTCAGCCCAACCACAAATTATGAGGGAAAAGAAAAGAAAGTGCTGCCCATGTGTGTCATGGCAAATGTCCATGTTTTACACGTGGCCCATGTGTAAATCCAATGTTACAAGTGCTGCAGGTTCTCCACATCCCAATCCCATCATTTGTTTTAGCATAAACACTCTGGGGAAGGACTGAGAAACTGTATTTTCAGAAATCCCATAAGCTCTTTCAAGCACATTTCCTTCACTCTCCTTTTTTCATCCTTTCACTTATGGTTACACCTGCTGCCTTCCACCAATGTCTTGTCTCAGTGCTAACAATAGTTTCTACAGAATTCTTTTTTTTTCATGGACCAGAACTTGGCATTTGCTCAGTTTTACTGTTTAATTGTAAGGCAACCTCAGTTTTCAGTCCCTGACTGCCATGGCAGTTGTACTCTCTAGCCTCAATTTAATATAAATGTACTTCAAAAATCTCAACTTGATGAACTCTCCTATGCTCTTCTCTAGTAATTCCTGAGTCAATATAATGTATGTTTTTCCCATAACACACTTTCAAGGTGTTTTTGACCAATTTTCTTTTGTTTTGAATGTAAACTTCTCCTTCTTTTTAAGAAATATTCCAGAGTACATGGTGTATTTCATCTGGAAACCAATTGAAACAAAACCAAACATCCCACGGTGTAATTACAGATCCTTCTAGAGGAAAATGAAATGGTTTGCAGGCATTTGACATTAGTTCCAACTGGATAAATAAAGGAGATTTCCTTCCTTGCTCCCTCTTGCACCTTGTGTTGTAGAATGTCCTTCCAGACATTCTGTGGGGACACACTGTAAAATGTTGACATTCAGTTAGGGGGCCACAAGATGAATTGAAGTTACTGGAATTACATTTTGGGGTTTTTTTGGCCCGAAACAGAACCCATCTTTGGAGCTCTGTCACTGGATATCAGGGAAGTTGTAAGTTCAGCACATGTCAAAGGACTGTACATTTCTGTGATCATTCATCATTACTTCAGAAAGGTTTTAAAACAGGGATTTATTTTAATTTTCATTGCTCTTTATACTCACAGAAAATCAAAGAGAATCTCAGAATGTGATTTGGTTCAGTCTCTGTCCTGAGGAGTCTGAAGGACTCGAACAATATTCCTGAGGGCTGTTTGTCAGAGTTGTGTGTAAAAGCCAAGCAGGATGGGTTTGGACACCTCTGATGGACAGACAGTGCCCATGTGGTCCCTTCACTTCTTGTAAACTGCCCCAGAGACGTGGGGCCAGTTGAACTGGGACCCAATATTGCCCCAAGTAGAGTGGGTTTGTCATTTCTATCCGTTACAAAATCAACCAGTTCTGTACTGCCTGGAGGTTCCCAGTCATTTTGGTGTTATTGTCTTCCTTTTGCTTCACAGTTGCCCTTTCTAAGGGTCATTTATAACTCGTGATTCATTCATGGAAAGCTTAATCAAAACACCCAGTCAGTTTGGTGCTGGAAGAAAGCAGTTATGGCCCAGGCCCAGAAGTCACTTGGCAGTGCCCTGCAGAGGGCACAGAGCAGTGTGGGTCTGAGACATGAAAGACCACAAAAATTTCACCTTTAAGCAAATGGGTCCATAAATACTTTAGCAGGAGCTTTCAAAGTGTACGGGCACAACAGCTGTATATTTAAACACCTGTATATGTTCACTAAATATGTCAAACACATCGTGTTAAGTGTGAAATCCTTTCTGTCTTTCTGGGTCGACGGGCAGTGAACGCTCAGGACAACGAGGATCACGTTCCTCTGCACTTCTGCTCTCGATTTGGGCACCACGAGATGGTGAAGTTCTTCCTGCAGAGCAGCTTTGAAGTGCAGCCCCACGCGGTGAACATCTACGGAGACACAGCCCTGCATCTGTGAGTGCCCGGGGCACCCTGGGCTCCCGGCCAGGCCGGGGCTCCGACCCCCTGTCTGCCCCTCTGCAGGGCCTGCTACAACGGCAAGTTTGAAGTGGTCAAGGAAATAATTCGGCTCTCGGGGACAGAAAGTCTCACTAAAGAGAATATATTCAGTGAAACGGCTTTTCACAGGTGAGATGTTCGAGTGCCACTGACACATCCCTGCAGCACAGCCCCGAATTACAGCAGCTGTAAGGACAGAGCTTCCTGGGGAGGGGAGGTGTGTGGGGAGATACGGGAGGGGGCAAGGAGTGAGAGACAGGACCAGTGACTGAGGAGAGAGGGAGAAGTGGGAGCGAGGGAGGTGGGAAAGGACCTGGATGGACGATGGATCCTCTCCATGTGGGAGCTGAGCCCCTGTCCCAGCCCCTGTCCCTGTCCCAGTCCCAGCCCCTGTCCCAGCCCCTGTCCCTGTCCCACTCCCTGTCCCAGCCCCTGTCCCTGTCCCCGCCCCTGTCCCCGTCCCCGC